>SNVD02009077.1:0-366932 GCA_013180625.2 Boswellia sacra | reverse complement strand
TCAAGTTGTTTCTTTCATCCCAGGTAATATTTTCTAATCTTGACTTTTAGGGTGGTGGCTTAAAAAGTTTATGTCCTTCCTGAAACGCATTCTGGATCTCTTTAATCCATAATAGCTGAATAAGGAGGCTAACTTTTAAAGGTTTTAGACCCATTCTAACTGACTTATTTTTGTTTGCTGACTTGTTGAACTTTGTTATTTTATGAGTAAGTTTAGTTTTATGTAATTTAGAGTTGTTATGCGTTTTGTCTTATCAGTTTCGATTCAAAAAGAGAAATTTGTGGAAAAAAACTTAGAATGGCAGAATATGGGGTTTCTTTAACCCTTGAAACGCATTCTCTCGACATAAATCTGTAGTTTATTTATTTCATGTTGTTTGAAGTGTCTTGTATCTTGTTTTGTTCTTTCATAATAAAGGTATATAGGCTGGAAACCTTAAGTCTGCGGGCTACTGGTCTAAGGATTGTTGAAATATACAATCTTGACTCAGGTGTAACAACGCCACGTACCTCTTTTCTTGCATTTTGTTGGTCGAGGATAAGATAATGATTGAATTAAGAATAACTCTTGGAAAATGATAAATGATGCATGGATCTGTGTGCTTGAAATGTTTATTAGTTTTCGCTTTGCTTTTTGATTCCTTGCGCAACATTGAGCACTGAGCTATTATCACTGAGTTATTTGTTCACTTAGAGAAAGTTTATGTAATTAAATGTTTCTTCAGATTTCAATGAATTCTAGAACTTGTTTGATGGTCACTCAAGGCGAAATCTGACTTTGCAACATGGGGAATGATTTAGGCCATCTTGGGACGTTTGAGCCTTAATAGCCAACCTTGCTGAAATTGATCCATAGTTTACCCCTTTGAAGCCCTCTGTAAGCCTTTTTCTTTGTTAACTCACTAAAAGATTTTCTAACCTCAAATGAATTTGTTCCAAACAGTTTATCCCTTACCTATGAGCATGTAGATCATTCACAATTAAATTCTGAGCTATGTTCTGGTTTTGGGGAGTTAGAGGAGGTGGGTTGTGTCATGAGCAATGCAAGTGAGTTCAATTGTGTTTGTAAAAAAAAAAAAAAAGCCAATCTGTACTTCTTGTCCACGTACTTACACATTGAGGACAATGTGTTGTTTAAGTGTGGTGGAGGGGAAGTGTTGTAAAAAAAATAGAAAAAAAGGGAAAAAGAGAAAAAAAGAGAAAAAAAAGGAGAAGAAAAAGAGATCTATACCCTTGAGTGTTCTTAAAAAGAATGAAACAACAAAGTGTGGGGGTGTAGTTTTCTTTTTTTTTTTTCTACAAAAAAAAAGATTGAGTGTTCTAAATAAGTTTGGGGGAGTAACCTGGTGAATTGAAATGAAGTTTTGTTATAGGCATGAGCTCTACATAGTCTTGAATGATTTATGTGTTTGTGGGTGATTTGAGCCAAATTATTATCCTTACTCATACCTTCACCCAAGCCAAACGTTACAAGCTTAATAAAGTCCTACTTGATCCTTGGTGTTGTGCATGTCTACAATTAGTGGAGAGTGACTTGAAAGCAGGCCTATGGAGTTCATTTATACACACATCTTCACTATTAAATATGATTCATTTTTATGCGTAAACTGATCCGAGTTACAAGTGATTAGGTGAGAATGGCTCTACACACACACACTTAAGGAATTGAAGTAGAGCGAAGCTAATCTTTGTAATGAGATTCTTGATCAAATGCATTATTTTGAAGTTTTCCTTGGGTTATAATTAAGTACAATCTTTGAGGCCTATTTGGAAGTTAAAACATGTGTGTTTTATTTTTTTCTTTGAATCTATTTCGATTTAGTTTTGTTTCACATCGTTGTAATTGCTCGAGGACTAGCAAAGTCTAAGTGTGGGGGAATTTGATAAGTGTCTATTTATATATCATTTTCATATCAATTCGTCCATGTTTCTTTGCTATATTCCTTGGTATTTTTATGTTTTGGTGTGGTTTTGATGTTTGTAGGAGTTTTGGAGCAACTTGCACAAAAATGGAGTAAAACCCTTCATTTTCACCTCTGCTAGTCAGTGATCTTCTCCGATTTAATTGTATTGATATACAATGAACCCGATGACATGTTATATACCGTTGGAAAGCTCTCGAAGTCTATTTTCTAGAGAAATTTACGGTTCATGAATCTATTCAGTGTACCGAAAGTTATAATCAAAACAGTATGAGAAGTGTAGAAATGTAATTCCACTAATCACTGTAGCATGTATAATACGGGACACCGTAGCAGGTTACTGTAGCAGAGTATATAAACACATTTTAGGGTTTTATTTGAATGACTTGAAGAGGGGGAAACGACTGGGAGGCTGCATCTCCGAATTTCTCTCATCTCTTGGAGTTCTTGAAGGAGAAAGAAGGCTTGGAAGAGGAAAAACTACAATCCTAAGAGATTTTCATCAAATCTGCTAAGTTTATCCCTTCCCTTTCATTTTCTTAAAGTCTCCATGTTGTATTGTATTTATTACGTTTTTGAACATGTGTAACTGAATCTGAATTTGTTGAGGGTGATTTCAAAGCCCTTGATATGGTTTTTGTGAGTTGATTGTGCAAGAAGTTGTTATCCAATTCTCTAATTGAAGTTGCTTGTATTTTCCCATATCTAATGCTTATGATTGCTTACTGATTGTATTTGGAATGGCCAACTGAATATAATCTGTTGTTGTCTATTGCTAGATTAGAAATCTTGATCCGTAATTGTCTTGAATTTCTAATCCTTAGTAGCAAATTGTGATCAGAGATTGCAATTGGAGAATACAACCTAAGTTAAATAATCCGAGCTTGTGTGTTATTGCTTAGATCAACCTATCTTTCTTATCGTAATGCATCCATTGAATTAAATTTAGAGAGCTTGTTCTAGGTTGTTTAATGGATAGAGATTGAATAAAGAGCCTGTTTTATTTAACAACAAAGTAAGGAAAGATTGGGATAACAGAGCTTGTTGTTATCTTCGGTTGATAATTTCAATGGTGTAATTGGATGACAATTCTATGATTAATTAGCAAACCCATATCTTGTGGCAGAGAAGGATCCCTTAACTAGGTTTCTTTCATTGATTTTTCACTCAAATTAACTTTCTGTTTTGTTATTCTTCATTTGCATTATTAGTTCATTTAGTTAATCATTCAACAAAACCCCCCTTATTTTGTTTATTGTTGCTGGAAAATAACAAATTCAATTAGAATCAATCCTCGTGGGAACGATATCTTACTCATCACTTTATTACTTGTGTGACTAGTATACTTGCTAGTTTCGAATGCATCAAACACGAATACAAATTAGTTTAAAATATTTAATTACTAAACCTAAGGGTAATGGCTTTTAACTTTTTTGACAAAATCAAAATTCAAAAGTTAAAAAAATAAACCCTAAATCCGTTCACTCTTAAGTCTCACCCTCATCGCTTCTTGCCTCGAGCTCTCAGAGCCTTACCCTCAAATGGCTCACCCCTCACCCCACCCTTTCGAATCAACTTTCGATCGCCATCTCGCCCGCTGGCTCATCCTACATTGCTCCTCCACTTTCTTCTATCTTCCCCTCCATTTACTCTACCCCTGTTACTCCCTTCCTTAGTACCAGCAGGGCAGTTGAATGTATCAGCTGAAGAAATATATTGTAATTGTAAAATTCATTCTTGTTTTCTTCAACTTAGTTTCAGCTGATTTTCTTCTTTATGCCTTTGTTTCTGTTTGGTTGCTGAGAAAACTGACAAAAGCGAAGATGAACTACAATTGGATCTTATCGACTTTTTGTCATGCAATTAATTTTGCTTATGTTTTTCTCATCTAGAGGTTTGAATTGTTAGTTATTTAGGCATTTATTGGTTCACTTTTCAAACTAAGTAATAATTACTAAAAAACTCCATCTATATTTTGATCTTCTAGTTGCAAATTGTTAGTCCTCTTTTTATTTAATATTTATTTTATTTTATTTTATTTATTTGAAAAATGGGAGACAAGTAATTATTTTCAGTTTGGTGGTATGGGATTTTGTGAAATTATGATTTTGTTTTAATAAATAACTCTGTACTAGTATTATTTGTGGTTTGGATGTCGAGAAATTTCTATTTTTGGAGAGTATTGGAATGGTGGGTAGCTTTTGCTGTGTTTGGTTACTGAGAGAGTGAGTAAAAATCATAAAATTAATTAGAATAGAATTGGTTGTAATGTGTAATTGTGTTATGATTAAATTAAACATGTAAACATGTTATAATTGTGTTAAATGTATAAATTGTGTCAAGTATGTAATAAACTGTGTCAAGTGTGTAATAAACTGTGTCAAGTGTGTAAACCTATCATAGTCATGGCAGACGGGTTGCATTCATGTCTAACACGAAAATAACCCGTTTATTATTCATGTTAGCATGTCGTATCATGTTATCCATTTACTTATCGTGTCATATTAGTGTTGAGCCTTCTGGACACAATAATAAGTAGGTTGTATTCTTGTTGGTCCAATTTTGTTTTAGTTTAGCTTGACACAATACGAATACGACCTGTAAACACGAATTCTCACCCCTAGTGCAAGGTCATGTATTGTCACGTTTGGCCTCCTCAAGAACTTTTCTTGGTTTATATAAAGATGGATACGATAATAATTTTAAACAATTGGTCCCTAATTTTTAGAGTAGATTGACTTTGTTGGTTCTAGAAGTGCATGTGCATTACACATGAGTAATTTGTCATCATGTGATAAAAACATTAAATATGGATATTTTTCTAATCTCATTTATTTTATATAGATGTTTTGTATTAGGAGAATTTTAATTAAAATAGGATAAGTCTTGATACGGTATCCTAGTTGAATACGAATAAGTTTGGATTTGGTATCCTAGTTGAATAGAAAGTTTTATATTTGTATTAATTATCTCTTATTAGATTAGGATATTATTTAAGTATTCTAGTTTACTTAGGAGAAGTATATTATCACTTCCTATAATGTTTGATTGCTATCCAAAATTTCCTTATAGTTTTATTGAGATTTTACAGGATTTTGACAAGGATTATAATTCATATCAAATACTATATAAAGTTATCTTCATAGCTTTCGGTTAAAAAAAATTCAAGAAATTCAAGGCATTCAAGACAAATTGAGAGAGAGCAAGCAAGAGCAAGTTTGAGTGCGTCTTTTATTTGTTTTTATGTCTTGTGTAAAGCTTTAGGCTTTGGTTAATTGTTATAGATCGTGTGAGCTTAAGGAATTGAGTAATCACATGTGTCTATACCAGTTACGGGTGTTATGTTATTCTTAACTGTGTGCAGTTAAGATAATCGTGACAGAAAAATAGCAGCATTAGAAGAGTGTGTAAAGGACTATGGTTGTGATCGGGGTTGATCAAGTTTACATAGATTAAGTTAGTGAGTGAGCGGGTGTCTACCACTGTAAAGAGTTCTAAGTCGAGTGTAAACACATACAACATAGTGGATTGCAACTCTTGTTGCCCGTGGATGTAGGTTGCTTATAACCAAACCACGTAAAAATCCTATTTTGATTTACATTACAGTTTTCTGTTATATTATTCGTAACTTCCATACGCTGCAAAACCCAACAATTGGTCTCAGAAGAGTGTGTAAAGGACTATGGTTGTGATCAAGGTTGATCAAGTTTACATAGATTAGGTTAGTAAGTGAACGGGTGTCTACCACTGTAAAGAGTCCTAAGTCGAGTGTAAACACATACAATATAGTGGATTGCAACTCTTGTTGCCCGTGGATGTAGGTTGGTTATAACCGAACCACGTAAAAATCCTATTCTGATTTACATTATGATTTTTTGTTATATTATTCGTAACTTCCATAGCTGCAAAACCCAACAATTGGTATCAGAGTAGGTACACTGACATATTAGTGTAGATCAGATTTTTTTTTGGCAAGTATGGAAGGATTTCGTGCAGGAGGATTGGTCACTCAACTACCGTTACTTGAAGATGCAAACTATGCTTATTGGAAAGTCAAGATGAGAGCTTTTATCAAATCAATTGATGAAAGAGTGTGGATGAGCATTGTTCATGGCTAGAAACCCCCAACAAAAACCAGTGAGGCTGGACAGTAGATTGAGAAACCACAGAATGAGTGGAGTGAAGCTGAATATCGATTAGTTGGATGGAATTCTAAAGGCATCAATGCAAGTTTAAATGTTGTTAACCCTCAACAGTTTGGATTAATTTCAACGTGTACCATTGCAAAAGAAGCTTGGGATATCCTTAAGGTAAAGAATGAAGGTACTCAAAGGGTTAAAGAATCTAAGTTGCTTACTTTGACTTCTAAATTTGAAAACTTAGTTATGCATAAAAAAGAAACCATTAGTGAATTTCATACTAGACTTTTTGAAATTACAAACTCTGCTTATATGCTTGGTAAGGAATATACTGAGGCTAAAATTGTTGGCAAGATACTTAGATCTTTACTAGAAAAATTTCAGCCTAAGGTCACAGCTATCAAAGAAAGCAATAATGTGAAATCTTTGCGAGTTGATGAATTGATTGGGTCTCTTCAAGCATATGAGATGGGTTTAAAGACAAGAAGGAGGGAAAAGAGTGTTGCCTTTGTTACTTCTTTAGAAAAAAGAAAAGATGATAGAAATCTTGATGATTCCGATGATGAATTTGCTTATTTGGCAAAGAATTTTGTCAAATATATGAAGAAAAATCTCAAGAAGAAAAATTCAGAGAACTTTGATGCTAAAAAATTTCGTGAAGAACTTGCAAAGAAAAATCAAGAGAAGCTTGATAGAAAAGGTATTCAATGTTATGAATGCAAGGGATTTGGGCACATTCAAACTAGGTATCCTAATTCTGAGAAAACAAGGAGTTTGTGTGCAACATAGAGTGATGATGACTCAAAAACAGATGAAGACAACTCCAACAATTATTTAGCATTCAATGGGACTATTTTAGATAAAGAGCAAACAATTATGTCTGACATACTTGAAGCTGTTGTGTCTAACATAACAGTACAGAACAGATCAGACATTGATGAGTCAGATGTTGAGAAGGATGCTGAATACTATGGAGAACTTTAAGAGATGTATAATGCATTTTATGAGATGTGGGAGAAGCAGAAAGTATAGATCAAAACTCTTCAGAATGAACAAGAAGTGCTCAAGAGCAAAATAGCATCTGCAGATGAAAAAAATCATAAAACTAAAAGCTGTTGTGACAGACAAGACAGAATATATCCAGAAAATTACTGTAGATCTGGATGAGGCAAACAAGTACATTAATCAACTCAAGGTAGGCTCAGCAAAGCTTGATCAAATTCTAAGTTTAGGTCGTGATAACTCCATCAAACATGGGCTGGGGTATGATGAAAAGAATTGCGCTTCAACATCAAAGACAGTGTTTGTTAAAGCTTCAAATTCTGGCAACACTTCTAACTTAAGCTTTAAAGATATGACTGATTTTGCTTCCCCAATGAGTTCTTTCATCTCAAATCCAAAAAAGGTAAGAAAATTTGTTTCTACTTGCTATTTTTGCGGTGTTAAAGGTCACATTAGACCTAGATACTATAAATTGCAAAATTTTTTAAAGAAAAAGGCAAGTCAGTTTAGATAATTACATAAGACACAATAGGTTTGGGTTAAGAAATATGAAACTCACTGCAAAGTTATTGCACTTAATGTTTCTTCAAATGATGATTGTGCTTGTTCTAAACATGTGACAGGAAATGAAAAGTGTATGAAAATTTTCAATCACACAAGTGATGAAAAAAGTGTTCTTTAGAAACTTAATAATTCAAAGATTATCTGTACTGAGCATGTTTCATCTGAGAATCAACTAAGTTAAACTATTCATATAAAGCACTGAGATGCACTAAGATTTGAAAACTGAGAAAGGACATTGGCACTTGTCAGTTACTTAAATAATAACAGTGTTTAGTTATGTTGTTTATATCTATAGTATTATTAGTCTATTTATATTTTAAGCATGCTTGAGCGGTTTTATTGATATAATTTTGCTGGTAATTTCATGTCAAATACAGAGAGGGCTACCAGTATATGATGTGTAAAAGCCATCCATTGAGAGTAACTTCAATGTATCTTGGAAATATGTTGAGGTCACCCACTCAAATGGAAAAGGGCTACCTCTATACATGTGTGAAAGCTACTGTATTCATTCTGAAAATTCACATTGAGATTAACTTTTGTGTGTGCAAGAAGCATGTTCAAGTTGATCACTCAATTGGATAGTGATAAAATAATATTTATGTTTGATGTTTATCCACAGCTGGGATACATGCTTGGTTATGAAAGATTATATAATGTCCAGATATTTTTTTTAAGTGAATTTCGACTGCTTTCAGTTATGATTTATATAACTTACGATCAGTGTTTTATGTCTGACTCAGTTTGATCCTCTTAAGTGTATTTTGATGTGTCAAAATTTTCAGGTTAGCGAAATTGATTTGAGGGGGAGTATGTTCAGTTGCAGGACTACTTGATTTAATTAGTTTCTTGTTTTTTTTTTTCAAATTTATACACAATTTGAAGAGGTGAACATTTAGGCTGGGGGAGTTTTGTTTATCACTTTGTTTTTCTTTCATATTTTGGCACTTGTTCAAAAAACAAAGGGGAGAAGTATGGATGTTTATGGTGTTATTTGGTTGTTTCTTTGTTTTTTATAGGTTGTCATTATAGTCTTTGTTTTTGTGTTTCATTTTAGTTGCATTACATGTACTCATGCATTTTTTTAACATTTAGATGTTTTCATCACAAGATGACAATGGGGGAGATTATTGGTTTTAAAAGTGCATATGCATTGCACATGAGTAATTTGTCATCATGTGATAAAAACATTAAATATGGATATTTTCCTAATCTCATTTATTTTATACAGATGTTTTGTATTATGAGAATTTTAATTAAAATATGATAAGTTTTGATATGGTATTCTAGTTGAATAGGAATAAGTTTGGATTTGGTATCCTAGTTGAATAGGAAGTTTTATATTTGTATTAATTATCTCTTATTAGATTAGGATATTATTTAAGTATTCTAGTTTACTTAGGAGAAGTATATTATCACTTCCTATAATGTTTGATTGTTTTTTATTGTTATCCAAACTTTTCTTATGAGCTTTATTGAGATTCTACAGGATTTTGACAAAGATTACAATTCATATCAAATACTATATAAAGCTATCTTTGTAGCTTTTGGTTAAAAAAAATTCAAGGAATTCAAGGCATTCAAGACAAATTGAGAGAGAGCAAGCAAGAGCAAGTTTGAGTGCGTCTTTTATTTGTTTTTATGTCTTGTATAAAGCTTTAGGTTTTGGTTAATTGTTATAGATCATGTGAGCTTAAGGGAGTTGAGCAATCACATGTGTCTGTACCAGTTACAAGTGTTATGTTATTCTTAACTGTGTGCAGTTAAGATAATCGTGACAGAAAAAGAGCAGCATCCGAAGAGTGTGTAAAGGACCATAGTTGTGATCAGAGTTGATCAAGTTTACATAGATTAGGTTAGTGAGTGAGCGGGCGTCTACCACTGTAAAGAGTCCTAAGTCGAGTGGTTTACATACAATATAATGGATTGCAAATCTTGTTGCTCGTGGATGTAGATTAGTTATAACTGAACCATGTAAAAATCCTGTTCCAATTTACATTATGGTTTTTTGTTATATTATTCGTAACTTCCATACGCTATAAAACCCAATAGACTTGTGTAGGGATTTTTTATGCGTAGTGTGATTTCCAACTTTGATCTCAATAAGAATTTTTTGTTAAGTTATTTGAAAATGGTATGATAGTTTAAAATGAGTGGTTAACACTTAATAATAATTATGGACTCTTTCGTATCTTTTCTTCTTATTATATTTTAATATATTAATTTATCTACATTTTTCCTATTTTAATATTGATTCCTTATAAGTCCATAATAACAAAAAGACAATTTATTTCGATTTTCCTAAGTAATCAATCTCTCTCCTCTAAATTTATTATCTCTTAGTTGAAAAGAGAATTTCTTCATCAAAGACAATAAATTGATCTTTATTTATAATTTATAAACTAATCTTTACTTGTCTTTTTTCTCTTTTCCTTATCAATTTAGTTACATAACTAGTTACCTTATTTGGCCACTTCGAATTGCAATCTAAAAAATCTTTAAAGAATCTTAATCATTCACCCTCACGTATCAATAGCATAAAAGGAAAAAAATAATGTTAGATTGTACAATTCTATTTTGATGCATCAATAAATTTTTGCCTCTATTTTATATATTACTAAGGTCAAGTCATGTCAATTTTTTTAATTTCTGGTATTAATTTTTTATTATATAGTTATATCATTTTTTAGTTTTTTTTTAAATCAATAATTGCCCCCCATCCGCAAACCTGGCATCTGGCTCCACCATAGTGGAGTATAGATAAACTAAAACCAATCATTTCGCCTACCACCAATCAAAGTTAGTAGAACAAACCGATAATTTCTTAGTAAGAGTTTCATTCTTTTAAATATCCCAAGCTATCAATGGCAAAAATATAAAATACAGTAAATAAATAAATTTAAACAATTATATATGTGTGTGTATAACTTTATGTTCATATTCATGTATTTTATATTGACAACTTCATGGTCTGATCTGAAGATTCAAAATCTAGAACTTTTGACTATAGTAGTTAAGATTTTAGAATATCATGTCTTTGCTTGTATATATATAATATCTGTAATCTTCAAGTTTATATTCTTAATTCTTTTATTATGTCAACTGACATAAGACTTGTTTGTTTCGCCTTCTCCAAATAGAATTCATAGAAATAGATAGATGTTATGGGAGTAAAGCTTATAAAAATACAACTTTTATTAAAAAATTATTGGTTCTTTGATATAATAAATGTGGCATACCTTTTGTTGACACTGGGTCCAAATCAGAGGTTGTGAGTTTATCTTACATCTGTTGTGCAATAAATTGGCTTACAACTTATAAGAAGAAGGGCTCCTCGCCTTCCCTAACAAGGACGTTTTTAGCTACTGACACTTCTAGGAATTGTTGTTGGAAAGAATAATATAGATCTTATTATAAGAAAAGATTACATCAACAAGTTATTTCCTTCTTATTGATAATTTTTTGTCATTTTCATTAATTTGAGGAAGAGTTAGATGTAACATTTATTTTTAATTCTTTCATTTGAAATCGTAATAAAAATAAAATTATGAGACAAATTGGTTGATAAAAATAAATTAGTAAACGAAGGAAATTTTAAAAAAGAAGGAGTTGATATAATGATATTTATGTGTCAAATGAAATTAGGGAAAAATTAAAAAATTACAAATTGATAAATTTAAACTAAAAAAAAGAGAGAGAGAGAGAGAGAGAAATTGATACGATGATACTAATATGTCAAATGAGTTTATAGAAAAATTAGAAAATTACTTTGCATTTGATAAATATAAACTTCCAAAATAAAAAGTTGATATAATGATACTAATCAAACGAGCAAAAAAATAACTTGAATTTAATAAACTTAAACTTAAATGAATGGGAAAGTTAAAATAATTATATTGATGTGTCAAAGGAGATAAGAGAAGAAGTATAAAATTTATTGAGATCTGAAAAATTTGAAGGCAAAATTTAAAACAAGTGTATAATCTCACAAGAACAAAAATAATATTATTTAATCAGTGAAACGTAGGAAAAAAAAATTAAATAACAAAGTTAAAATATATAAATTAGGTTGTGTGATGGAGGAATCAAACCTAAGTTAATTAGTTAGAAAATTGATGCACTAACAGCTAAGTTATAACGCAGTCCATGACATGTTTTGATAAATAAATTATTAATATAGATAAAAATATTAAAATAAATTACATAACCCAGGTTTCACCCAATACTCGGCCCCTGCCTCAGGTTTTGCCATCCTTAGGCTACTCATGGTAGATATAAAAGAGCTTTTTTAATCACTCATTAGCTCTTCTTAAAATGTCACTAAACCACATAAAAAAATTAAAAAAAACTTTTGGTATTAAAAAAACTATTTTAGTCAACAGAGAAATTGAAACAAATAAGCTCCTAATAACTTTTAGCAAATAGCTTAATATTGAACTCTTGCAACTCAAACAATTATTCAACCCTTCATAAATTATTAAAATGCTTTAGGACCTTGATAGATTGTTGGAAAATGAGATCACACAATGCATTCATGCAAGTGACTACCCAATTTATACACTTACAGTAACCAATAATATGGGTAATGTAAAGAGTCTTAGGATACAATTATTCATGAATTGTGGCTTATTCAAATCGAAGTGACATCTCTCTTGTAATAATCATATCCATTCCCATGAGTAATATTTGTTCCCATTGGTCACATCCACTCCCATGCAATATGTCCTTTCATCTTTGTGAAACAAATCCTTGTATAGCACTCTTGCATGTGTCAATACATTAAAGTCAATGATATTTCCTTCATAAATAACTTCTCAAAAAGTAAAAAATAAGAGTTTGCAAATTGATCCATGACAGAAACTTCAACTTCTCACAATAATATAAAACTCCATCTAATTTAGAGGTGGAACCAATCCCCATGGGGATGGGGCTCCGCAATTCCCCAACCCGTTTGGGTCAGGGATGGGGAGCCAAAAATGGGGAATGAGGTGGGGATGGGGATAACAATTTTACCCGAAATTAAATGGGGATGGGGATGGGGATTACGCTCCAAGCCCAGCCCGGCCCGCTCCCCGAAATTAAAATAAAATTATATATATTAGTAATCTAATACTTAGACCCTTGTTATCTCCCCTCTTATAAAACTTAATGTCCCGCCTACTCTAATAAAACCCAAGCCCAACCTAACCCACCTTTGTTTGCCTAAAGATTTATTTTAAGAATGTTGATTGTCTAAAGATTTATTTAAGGTTTATAGTTGTAATTTAAAATATGTTTTATTTCAAAGTATAAATTTTGAAAGTTAAAATTTTAAATTTTTAACAAGTAAATGGGGTTGGGGATGGGGATGCATTTTGGCTTTGGGAATTCCCCATCCCCAATTTAAAAAATTGGGGATTAATAGGGGATGGGGATTAATATTTTAATGGGCCAACCCGACCCGATTCCACCTCTAATCTAATTATTCAAAACTTTAAGTGAAAAAGTTTAAAACTTCAAGTTCTTAAATTTTTAATCTTTTCAAACTTCAAGTTGCAATAATATTAATATAGTATGCAAACTCAAAAACTAAATTATAAGCAATAAAACAAAGATAGCAATGAATAATAAATATATTGACAATACAAACAACATCACTATAATTATTAAAAACAACTAAACCTTATTTTCCAATGTGAAAAAACCAACATAGTGGTAACCATTGTTGAGAGATATGAATCTTTGCACTAGCTACGTGGCAAAGAATTTACAATGATAGGAAACTACAATAAAAAAAAAAAAAATCTCAAGATTAGACTTCACCACATGCTTCACCTCTATGAGTTTGAGGATTCATGCCCGCGATTCCCTAATGGCAATAATACCAATGAAAAATCCCCGTGTAACCTTACATGGCATTGGAACTTGTGAAAGAATATCAAAAAAGAACTCGTGCATGCAAGCGGTTGTGTGAGAGTGGAAACTATGATAAATAATGGAGAAAGAGGTGTTTAGATAGAGTGGTGTATTGTGTTTGGGTAGTAAGATTAAAGAGAAAGAGTTTTGAATCAATCTAGTGTCAATTATGGACTCGATGTTCATCCCCCCATTGTAATTCTTCCTTGTGCAATTTATAGGCTAAAGATGATAAGATTTCTTTAAGAATAATTCAAATAATTAAAGATAAAGGAAAATATTATAAATAACCCTGAACTAAGGTATAATATTACACATAACTTGACGTTTTATATACTAATATCCATAACCTTACTGTTAACTAATTTTAGTTAAATTTAACACAAAAAGGATAAAAAAGTAACTTAAGTGTAAATAGGGCTTCCCTCCCACTCCAAGTGATTGCGACCATAGCACTGCTCTTCAAAACCTTTCGGTGCTTGGGGATACAACAAAATGAGTCATGAAGAAAAGTTTTGGAGATTTTCAGAGTCGCCACCCAAGTGACTAACCGCGAAAATGAGTTGGATGACAATAACTGATTGATAGGTGTCTAATTATATATGATTTTCATACCAATTCATCTATGTTTCTTTGCTATAATCCTGGGTATTTTTATGTTTTTGTGTGGTTTTGATGTTTGTAGGAGTTTTGGAGGAACTTGCACCAAAATGGAGTAAAACCCTTCATTTTCACCTCTGCTAGTCAAACATCTTCTCGGATTTAATTGTATTGATATACAATGAACCCGATGACATATCATATACCGTTGGAAAGCTCTCGAAGTCTACTTTTTGGAGAAATTTACGGTTTATGAATCCATTCAGTGTACCGAAAGTTGTAATCAAAACAGTGTGAGAAGTGTAGAAATGTAATTCCACACATCACTGTAGCATGTATAATACGGGACACTGTAGCAGGTTACTGTAGCAGAGTATTTAAACACATTTTAGGGTTTTATTTTCATAACTTGAAGAGGGGAGAACGTGGTGGAGGCTGCACTCTGGAATTCTTTCATCTCTTGGAGTTCTTGAAGGAGAAAGGAAGCTTGGAAAGAGGAAGAACTACAATTCAAAGAGAATTACATCAAATTTGCTAAGTTTTTTCCTTCCCTTTCATTTTCTGGAATGTCTCCATGTTGTATTGTATTTACCACGTTCTTAAACATGTGTAACTGAATCTGAATTGGTTGAGGGTGATTTCAAAGCCCCTGATATGGTTTTTGTAAGTTGATTGTGCAAGAAGTTGTTATCCAATTCTCTAATTGAAGTTGCTTGTATTTTCCCATATCTAATGCTTATGATTGCTTGCTGATTGTATTTGAATGGCCAACTGAATATAATCTGGTTGTTGTCTATTGCTAGACTAGAAATCTTGATCCGTAATTGTCTTGAATTTCTAATCCTTAGTAGCAAAATTGTGATCAGAGATTGCAATTGGAGAATACAACCTAAGTTAAATAATCCGAGCTTGTGTGTTTATTGCTTAGATCAACCTATCTTTCTTATCATAATGCATCCATTGAATTAAATTTAGAGAGCTTGTTCTAGGTTGTTTAATGGATAGAGATTAAATAAAGAGCCTGTTTTATTTAACAACAAAGTAAGGAAAGATTGGGATAACAGAGCTTGTTGTTATCTACGGTTGATAATTTCAATGGTGTAATTGGATGATAATTCTACAATTAATTCGCAAATCCATATCTTGTGGTGGAGAATGATCCCTTAACCAGATTTCTATCATTGATTAATTCCCATTTCAATTAAGTTTGCATTGTGTTATTCATTAATTACCGTATTCAGTTTTTCATCTAGTTAATCAACCAACAAAAACCCCCCATTTAGTTAATTGTTGCTGGAAATAACAAATTCAATTAGAATCAATCCTCGTGGGAACGATATCTTACTTATCACTTTATTACTTGTGCGACTAGTATACTTGCTAGTTTCGAATGCATCACTGATTATTTACTTTAAGATTCCGTTACTTATCATCCCTTCAAAGTGTAGACAAGTTAGGTACAAATCTTTAATCTGCCAGACAAAGTCTGGTCTCCACTAGGGTCCATCGAGTTTAAGGTTTTAGTCGTTTAATTTTGGTCTATCTTGATCCTAAATTTGTTTTATGCACACAACTGATTTTATCTTGCTTATTAGGTGAGACAATTCATAATCATTCATGTACAATGAAGGAAAATAAAGTACAAAAATATGCAAACATGAGGAAAACGGTAGAGGGATTACATCACAAGTTAATGTAGTAGAAATATGATAAAACTTGAAAAAGCAAATGAGCACTTCTATTCATCACACTAAGCTCAACAGGCCCACCACTGGAAGAAGGATCGGCCACTAGGAATTGTGGCTCCATCCATCTTCCAACCGCCCTCACACTCACAACATCAACCTCTATGAAATCGGGTTTCTCACCACCAACTGCAATCCTACCCTTTCCAATCGATACTTTAGGTCCTTCTTCAAAATGGGTTCCTCACCATCAGTGTGAGTCTACCTGGTTCAACCATCATCATGTAAATACAAAATAGAATTCAAGAGTAAAGCAATTATGGAAATAAAGGTTAGAAAAGTGATAAAAATAAATATAGAAATAAAGCAGAAAACACGAGAAAGGAATGAAGTGATAAACAGATGTCACTTATGAATCCGATGACATTGCCGATTGTTTGATCAAAAAGAGTTTAGGACACCCATTTATAGGCGGTGTCCTCTACTTCAATAGATTGAGACTTAAATTGAACAACTATTCATGGATTAAATAGTGCCCATAAGAGTGACTTGGATGACAGTTCGTGGTTTTAACGGTATCTTTTAAATGATAGAGAATGAGATGGCCACCTATGATATCGATGGCATTGATAACAATAATGGCAAAAATAAAATAAAATGCGATAAATATAAATCACAATAAGTAAATTACAACAAAAATGAATGGCGATAAATAAAAAATGTGGTAAAACGTAAATGGTGATAAAGTAAATGACAATAAATAAAGAGTGACATAAAGTAAATGACGAGTAAAGAACATAAATAAATGAAAGATAATTAAAGGCAAGTAAATGAACATAAACTAAAGACAATAAAAGTAAAATACTATAAAATAAATGTTGAATATTAAGATATAGGCATATTAGAGTGGTAGTTTCCCATCGATCATCGTCGATCCACCATCACTTGCCCATATTCACCTAATCTCCATACTAAACGTAAATTGTAAAAAAGAATATAAGTGATGAATATGAGAGGAGAAATGTGGTGATTTGCCCTCAGCCTTTACCAATTGCTACGAAATGGTAGTTTAGTTGTTTGGAAAAGTGCACTCAAAGTCTCACAAAAACACTCCAAAGAATGGATTCTCGAATGTTTCTTGGTTGAAAGTAGGTTGAAAATGAGTTAGAAATAGGTTTGTAGATGGGAAAATATGAAAGAAATAGGTTGAACAAGGCTTAAATGGACACTTTTTATGCAAAACATGAAAATCAAGGCGAATCCAAATTCCCCAAAATGAGAGATGCAGCCTAAATTTATAAGCAAAGGAAGGAGGCATACGTGTAGCACACACATGTGTCTCTTCTTTTGCTTTTCTTTCAGGCGCCAATGACTTCTTTCAAGCACGAATAGGTTACACACGCAATCCTTCTTTGATGAGAATCCCACTTTGATTAGTGTCTTTTCCAAATCAACATTCCATCTCGCTTGGTACTTTGGTTATCGTCATCAAGCTTAAAAAGATAAGCAAGATTTCCATGCTTGCATTAAGTCATTAGCGTAAATAGTAACATGTTGATTTTTTTAAATAAAATAATCTTATAAAACTTTAATGAAAAAAATCATAAACAATAAAAAACATAAAATAAATACATCAACTACCGACTACACCTTCAAAACATGTTGTTCTTGTATGAATTTAGTTACTTGAGTAAGGCTGATTGGTGTTTTAGCTTAATTTTAACACTAATTCAAAATATTTTTTTCTAAGGGGTTTCGACTTTTGTTTTGGGTCATTATAACTTTTTATATTTTGTTTATTTTAATTATAAGAAAGTTTCTTTTAATTTTCAATTTTATTTTAGTTAGTTTAAATTAATTTATTTAATTTTTTACTATTAAAATACTATATTTTAATCTGTTTATTTTATTTTTATTATTTTAGTTCATCCTCTCCAATTTATATTTAACTTTTTTTAATTTGACTTTTGTTATGTATTTTTTTAGAGTTTTATAATTTATTTTATTTAGAAGTTTTATATTTGTTTACTTTTAGTATAGAGTTTTCAATGAAAATTTTATAACTCTTTGATTTAAATACTAAGTCAATTATAAAATATTAAAATAATAGATAATAGTTTGGTTAAAGGTATAATAGTTATTATATATGTTTTTAATGTGTCAGTAGACTGATTTAACATAATTTGGTGTTTGCAGAGTTATGAATAATATAATATAAAACATGACCCTTATGTCTAGTCGTAGGCTTTAGTTCAAGGTTACTTGGAATATTTTTCCTCGCAAAGACAATTTTTGTAAGATAATAAAATAGAAATGACTTAAATATTTGAATAAAGATAAATATAATTAATTATCTTTATAATTGATTAAGATAATTATATTTTAAATGCAAAAGATAATGATAAAATGATTAGATTTATCATAAAAAATGATCATTATCATAAAGATAATTATTTAGGATAATTTATAATTCAAATAAAAGAGATAAAAACAAGTAATTATGATAAAAAGATAATATTTAACATTAGAAGGATAATTATGAATTTATAAATAAATTAAATAAAATTATCTTAAAGATAATTTTTAAGGATAATTATCGTTTAAAAGAGATAAGAGAGAGATAATGTTCATCAAATAAATAATTTTGTAAAGATATATAAGATTTCATAAATAATATATTTGAAATTAATAATATTAGATAATAGGCTAGCCATAGGATCATGCTTAAAAGGGTTTAGGTTTTTTTTTCCACTAGATCGAGTTACTTATAAAATCCTTATTTAGCTAAAATTCCCCAAGTGGGTCTAGCTTTTGATATTTAAGTAACTTACCCTTACCATATTTTTTTAGTCTTTCACACAGTAGCCCACAGACAAGCCCTATAACGCGGCCTAGATCCGCTTCTTTACGTATATAAAAAATATGTTCATGCTATCTGAGCCTTGAATTTATTCTTTTAGATCTTCTTAGACTTCTTAATCAAAAATTGATCATTAACATTAGCCCCCTTGATCATAGGGGTTGTGCAATGAAATGAGCAAGCTGTATGATCAACATATCATTTTCTATTTTTCATTTCAATATTTTGACTTGATCTCATCTAGACAACTGTGTAGCTTTTCTATATGATGAATATTGTTGTAATTTTGTATCATATTGCTATAAGTATCTCCATATTAGATGCTTTATAATTGTAAAGTCAAGATTGGTGCACCAGTAAGTGCCAAAAGCTTTGACACTAGAGTTCTTTGCATTAATCTTACAACTTCTATGTTTGTGGAACTGTACCCACAATTTTGTAAGAATTATTTCTTCAAATGAGATCATGTTACACCATTGTATGAGTAATGTACCTACATGAACATGAAAACACATAACAAAAGCCATAAGATAATTCCATAAAAAGGTTATATCAGGGTCAAGGATTAATTAAAAAAAATGGCGTCTCTTTCTTTTAAAGTCTAACCGCTTCTTTTGAGCCTTTTTCCTAAACTTTTTCTACAAAAATCGAAATTATCTCTTCTCTCAAATTCCATCTAAGAATTATAAATAATCATCTTCATCAAATAGTTATCATATTAAATAACAATAATAATGTTTGAAATAGAAAGAGATAAGAAATAATAGATAATTTAAAATAAAAGAGATAAAAAATAATTATCATAGTAGACAATAACAATAATATTTAAAATAAAAAGATAAGATATAGTTATCACAATAATTTAAAAAAAATGTAAAGAGATAAGTCAATCCATTAACTACCTTATCATTTCAAATACTCTTCTTATCTAAAATCCTTTAGGTTCACCTAATCTTGGATATTTTAAATAATTGGCTTTACTTCACAAATAGTAATATCACATGTTATATGAAACAAAAATCTAAACCACTTTTTGCATTTTGTTGAAGCATATGTCAATATGTTGACAAAGGAATTATATCCTTTAATGTAAATCAATTCATGTCAAAATGTACACTCCATATAAATATAATTAAACTTCTAAGAGAAATGAAATTATAATTGAATAGCTATACCTTGTGATAATAAGTGTAGTTGCATTTGTAGTAAAGTTTGTATATTATAAGAGATGGAATTAAATAATGCATAAAAAAATGTGGTTCAATATACGTGTGATTTAAAAAAATGAAAATAAGAACATAATTAACCAAATAATTATGAAAGAACGCACGTGATCAGGCTACTTAGCACACACATGAGCGGGCTCATGAGACATTAGAGTGCACATGTGATTGGGCTATTAAGAGTTTACACGATTAGGCTCAAGTGATATTCAAGTAGTAATGATCTTTTCTTTCTAAAAAGTCAGAGACACTCAATACATTTTGGTTTCACATTATGGGAGATGCTCCTCCACAATGCTCTTTATTGATAAAAGATAATGTTGGAAAAGCTCCATACATTATTTTCTAACATTATAGGAGAAGCTTTTTTACAATGATCTTTATTGATAAGAATATAATATAGAAGAAGCTCCATACATTTTTGTTTACATTGCGTAAAATACTCCTCTATAGTGCTCTTCATCCATAAAATATGATAAAGGAAAAACTCCATACATATTTGTTTAACATTGTGGGAAAAGCTCCTCTACAATGCTCTTCATTGAAAACTATAACATAGAAAATCTCCATCATGAGCGGGGTTTTCATCCCGCTAGAGCATTTACAATCACGACACTGTATCAAAGCCTCAATCGAGACTTAAAGGAACACAAGCAAGCCAAGATGGAAAGACTAGAGAATGGAGTCGCCACCCAATTTTTTATTAGGAAAATGGATAATGGCAATCTGATCCCTTACTTTAGGACCTAAACTAGGTTCGGAATGTTAGGTACGAGCTTTCAACCTGCCCGAATATAAATCCGGCCTCCATTGGGGCATAACAAATAAAAATAACTAGATTTTGTCATACAGTCAACTTATGTTGTTCATTTTATGCACACATTATTCATTTTATCTTCTTTAAAGTGTTTATGGTGTATTAAATCAAGATAGTTGCATATTCATACAAAGAAAGGAGATAGGAGAATAGAATTACAATTTCTTCAAATATGGGGGAAAGGGGATGAGATTGCATCCTTTTGTTCTTCAAAAATAAAAATAAATACTTCTAAACACTTCTAATATTCAACAATAGAAAACATTCAATTCATAGCGTCTTCATGCAAATCAAGTATTTATTCTAAAAAATAAAGATTGAGACTCATTTGTTAGTAGCTGGTTGTGTTATGGATATATAGTCTATGTATAACAAGAGAGAATTTTTATTTACTTATTGTCTCATTTGTTCAATGTGTGAATTGTCATCTGTTTGTGCATTATCTTCTTTTTAATCTCTATAATGTTCTTATGTTATAGGATTTCTAGTTGACGAACTTCCATAGGGATATTAATGTTATTAGGTATTATAGGTCAGATGATTTAGCTAGCTATTACATAAATATATACATAAATTTATATGAATCTATGTTGTTGATGCATATTAATGTTAGTTTTAGCAATCCGGTTGAGCTCTTCTTGCTGCTTCTGTTTGTAATCTTTCTTTGTTAGTTTATTTTGGTTTTCTTTCCTTTGTTGTGGGATCAAGTTTCTTATTGTCTAGTTTAAATAGAGTGTATCGGCTAAAGCTATTGTTTCTTGTTAATTATTTATGCAGGTTTTCTCACATGAAGAATGGTTTGTGCTGGTTAATAATTTCAAGAAATGAGACTCTAGACTGGTTTGATTTGTGCTAGTTTGGAAATAAGACTTCTATAAACTTATGACTTTTTAGGCTCTTGTGTATTACAACTTTTGTATAATTTATGCATTGTTAATTTAATGTCATGTTCCATGTTAGTCTTTTAGTTTCTTGTTCCTAGGTTCATATGTACAGACCAAAAAAATTGGATCCAAAAATGGATTCCTGTAATCATAAATGCGCACAGACCAAAAAAAAAACTGGATACAAAAATTAACACTGGGATCCAGAAATGTCTGCTGATTTTTTACGGCGGTTCCATAAACCGCGATAAATAACACAACACACTACACCACACTGCAAGATGTTTTTACTTCGACTACATGCCCGCGGTTAACTTTTTACGGCAGTTTAGGAGCCCGCGGTAAAAGAATAAATAATGTTGCCACGATTATTTACGGCGGGCCATGTAACAGCAGTATAAAACCTTTTACGGCGGGCCAAAATCGCCGTAAAAGGTCTTGGGTCTTTTCATGGCGCCACTTACTACGGCGGGCCAAAACCGCAGTAAGCCCACCGTAAAATACCTTTTACCGCGGTTTCGACCCACCGTAAAAGGTCTCTTTTCTAGTAGCGATTATAATGTAGGAAAAGCTCCATACATTTTTGTTAACACTATGAGAAGCAATGTGAGAGAAATTTTTTATATTCTATAGATAGCTTCAAAGATTGTGCTTGTATCAAAGCCAAAATATTTGCTTGCATGAGACATATAGGGCCATAAGATTTTTTTTTTTTTCCTCACATTTGATTATCATTAGCTAACAATTAAGAAGCCCCCTATCTTGAAAAATAATGGTAAAGAGTAGTGTCCACAACTTTTGCGTATTGTGATATCCCATGATAAAGAAACCCCTATCTTGAAGCCACTAAAGCCCCCAATTAAGAAGCCCTCTATTTTGAAAAATCACCAAATGAGAAGTCTTATATCAGAAAACCTCTTGTGTCATTTTTCTCAAGAGCTTTTCTACTAGGTTCAGTTGTGGTTGTTATTTCATCTCTATGAAAACTTCTAAAATCTCTCCTCGTGTTTATTGAAATGAAAGAATAATAGCGAAATTAGCAAAAGATATCTCCTTATTCTGCCTTTTTAAATTTAGCCGTGACAGGTGATAAAATTTTTTTCAAGAGTAATTCAAATAATTAAAAGATATGAGAATTATCATAATAGATAATGAAAGATAATTATCAAAAATAATATTTGTCACAAAAATAACGTTGGTAAGATAAATTATAATAGAAATAATTTAAACATTTGAATAAAGATAAATATAATTAATTATCTTAATAATTGATTAAGATAATTATATTTTAAATACAAAAGATAAGGATAAAATGATAAGATTTAGTATAAAAATTGATAATTATAAATAAAAGTAATTATCAAAAACATAATTATTTAGGACAACTTAAAATTTAAATGAAAGAGATAAAAATAAGATAATGACGAGAAGAATATAATATTTAACATTAACAGGATAATTATATTTTCTACATAAATTAAATACAATTATTTTAAAGATAATTGTTTAAGATAATTATCTTTTAAAAGAGATAAGAGAAAGAAAATGTTCACCAAATAAATAATTTTGTAAAGATAAGATTTCATAAATAATATATTTGAAATTAATAATATTAATACATAATGAGCTAGCCTTATGATCAAGCTTAAAAGGGTTTCGGTATTGTTTCTTCACTAGACCAAGTTACTTATATTACCCTTATTAGGCTAAAATCCCCCAAGTGGGTTTAACTTTTGATATTTAAGCAATTGGTGCTTACAATAATTTATTTACCTTCCACAACACAGAACACAGGCGAGCCCCATAAGGTGGTTTAGGTCCACTTCCTTACTTATTTAAACATATTCATGTTATCTCAGTCTTGAATTTGTTCCTATGGACCTTCTTGGACTTCTTAATCAAAAATTAGTCATCAACAACCATTTAGAGGACATACTCATAAAGGTAGTCATACACTATATTATATATTAAAGTTGTTGATAAGTGATTATAATATAACAACAAGAGTAACGTCTATGGCTGGGACCATTTGCACCGGAATATTGTTCACTGTGTTTGTGTTAATTTGTTTGGCCCAAATTTTCATTTTAAAAAATGGGAAAAAAGAAATGCTGGGTTTCGGCTTGCTTCCTTGCAATTTCAAAAAAATTGCCTTCAATGAATACACATGGTCACTTCAATGCTTAAGTCAATGGCCAATAAATTATAGATATATAAACTGGAAAAAGGTTTGAATTGATAGAATAAGAGAGCTTTAAGTAGTGAGTATTAAGCTTACTTATTTTTCGTATCTTACCGTTTGGAGTAGTACTTACGAGTAATGAGGTTGTTCACACTTTACTTCAAAGAGACAATGGCTAGAAACTTGCTACCACATAATCTCAACTTGGTTACTAACTGATAATTAGCGGTAGTAACAATGGTGTAGTGGGGCTTAGCTAGTGCTTCCATATAGGATGATGCACAATCTTGCAAGATGCCTCACTTTCCCCTTTTTAGGAACAATTATGGCATGGGAATCACGCTTAGCTGCTATATGGCATTAATGCAGCGCACGTCCTTGCATGTAATGTGATGAGCAAGATGTTGACCAAGTCTTATTTGCGCTGTTAAACATGACTTGGGTTGGTTTCGTTTTGTGAGCCAATGGGCCTGAAGAGCCTTTGTCTTGCATGGAGAACTTTTTTGCGTTGTGGGCTTTGAAGCTTTGTGGTTTGGGCGTGACACCATTGATTTTAGGCCTTTTTTTAAGTAATTCCAATAAAAACCTTCAATTAAATATCTTTATCTTTTAATTAGCTTTATTCTATAGACCCGTACTACACAAAGAGCCACAATTTTATATTTTTCTTTTCTTCTAGTCTCTATTTTCGTCTTATTGGTTTAACATGATTTTTTTCCTTCATTCATTCAATTTTCTCATATTTGTTCAAGAAACCACAAGTTGAGTAAATTTTGACAATTTATCGAACATTGCCTCAAAAAAATTTTAGGCAGTGCTCAATTTACACTGCCACGATACATAACAATTAATGGCAGTCAATGGTTAGGCCCAAGAAATAATTTCAGGTGCAATTCTGTTGAAGATAAAAAGTTTAAAACAAACATTTACATCATAAGTTACAAAATTTATTTTGAAATTAATTTCATACGTTACAAGTATAATAAAAACATGAGTTACAACACTTATTATTTGTAACGTTCATGTTTTTATGAAGAACATTATGGCTTAGGAGTTACAAGAAATTTAATTTATAACTTACTTGTCTAAGAGACTACTATATAAAAGAGTCTCAAAGGTTCTAACATGGACATGATATATTTTGAATATTTTATGATTTTGAGCAACAACGACATATGAAGATATGTTATTTTCTTCCGGTGATCGTGCTCATCGAGAAGATAGGCTGTGAGCACTGGGTTGTATCTTGGAGCTCTTGAATACCGATATGACCCGCACGAGGGGAGGACTCTTTGGCTTTAAGACAATACCTTCGACATACCTCCCAAGTGCTCAGGCCACATATTTCTTACTCTATCTCTTTACTTGTTCTATTTATTTGATATATTGTTATGTTAATCTAATTTATATTTTATAATTTCTTCAATATATTATTGTTTGATTATATTATTTAAATTTATTATAAATATTCCCAACAAATTCTTCGTGCATTATCTTCTCTACTAAGGACTTACCACGCCTGGTGAAGAAATTGTAATCTAAATGTGGTGGCTACCCTACTGCAATATCCTGGCCGGTGCAGGCATGGTTTGGTAACAACTGACTGCCACTAAAGCATTTGATCTATGTTTCATACAGTTTTAAGTTAAAGATGATTGTTGTTAAATGGCTTTATCCAGTTTTGATAGAGCTTAAATTAAAATGATTGTTGTACGAAGCATAGTATGTTGTTTAATTATATTCTTTATACTTATTAGTAAATTATCTTATGGATATTTTGGTTTCTTTTTTCTTTTGTTAAAAGTAATAAGGTGTTTAGAGTAATAATGCGGGTGGAAATACTCCCACCCAACGAAAATATACTAACAGTATTTTTTTGAACAAGAAAATAAAAAATTTATTATAATTTTTTAATGATAATTATGTTTACATTTAAATTAACTTAACGAACTTTATATGGGGGGACGAGATAAAGCTTGTTTAAACTTTGTAATCTTCATCCTTGTCTTGATCAAATAACATGGGGGTGAAGTAGAGATTAATGAAATGAAAAGCGAGATAAGAAATGGGGAAGGCCTCGCCAATCTGCCACCGCATTGGCTAATGCTATCCTTAACATGCATTCACGGGTTGTACACATAAACGGAATGATCATTCCACTCACAACTCAAGTTCTTAATTTCACAATTAGATTAACTCTCCATACATTCTCAAATAATTAGTTCATGCGTTGTATTAGTAGTCAGATTATGGGTAATAGAAATAAGTTATATAAGCCCGATAGTACATAGTAATTAAAATGTTTTCTATCAATTTAATAATATATGTCCTAACTTAGCTGGCTACATTACTCATTTAATTCCTGTTAAAAGAAATATTATATACATCCACTATCAAATTAAGATTTTCCCTTCCCTTCTATGAACAATGGAATTGGAAACATCGAGTAACACCATTCATTCAAAATAGCGATCAAAAAGCTAGCTACATGTAATTCCACCCCATTTTTCAACATGCAAATTTATTTTATTAAAACAATACATGTAGCTAAAGGATCTCACGACGGGTTTTGGCAAGGATGACTGAAATCGAATCTTGTCAAGTTTCTGAGCCTTAACTAAAGGATTAGCTCGAGCAATCTCCTCCCTTCCAAACCCACAATTGTTGGCGCAGAGCCCACGCCCTTCTTGTACTTCCAATTTGTGCATTACGTTTTCTTTATAAATTCTTGTCCTTAACCTCTTTAATTAAATGGAGTAAGAATCGCTTAAAATAATAACAGCAACAAAATATTTTTGGGAAAATTTTTTGGTGAACCTGCTGCAGCGGCAACTTCCCAATCATGGAATGAAGCGCACGTCAATTGATTAACTACAATGCTGAGCTGACACCCCTTGATTGGGGCGCTGTTGGTGTAGCTAATTGCATGGGGGCGCTGCATGCAACGCCTTCGACAAACTAGTTTTCTATTATTTGACATCAAATATATTTATTTCAAACCCATGTAAAATTTAATGGAAACTTACCAATAATGTTACCTGATTGATGTCCGAATTTTCATTGAAAATATATATATATATATATCAATCAGAATTTTCATTGAAATATACACACACACACACACACATAAATATAATGGCTGTAAATGCAATATGAAAAATCAGAAGTGAGAAATTGTACCTGTGTTAAGGATTAATACAAGAATTTGAAATAAAGAAATGGAAATGGAATGAGGGGAGAGAACATCTTTTAAACGAAAAGTGGGAAGAGAGAGAGAAATGATCGGTGAAAAAAGATTAACCGAAGATAGTCACTTAAAAATTACAGATTAATTATCTGATTTAAATATTAAAAAATATATATATTAGAGGACAGGATATAGAAGGAGCAAAAAGACCAAAATGGCAATGGAATTTTTAGGGGTTATTTAAATTAGAACTCACCGTTTTGGGTAATTCGAGGTTTATGGTAGGAAGTTTTTGAGATTAAAATATAAGTGATCCTACCATATTTGAGGCTAGGTGGCTGGTAATCTTGATAAGAATAATTATATATCTACATGTCTATTTATACAATTAATTACATAGTAAGGTGACAAAAAAATTTTGGATGTACAAGTTGACAAAAAAATTTCTCAAATAATATTTTGTTATACAACTACTCTGTCATATAATTTAACTTTCATATTTTATCAACTCAAATTTTATAGAGTTGATTGTATGAATAAGTTATATATATAGCATTCTCCACAACATAATAACTCAACCCACCAACAAGAAAATTAAAAAAAATGGAAAACAATCACTACAAAAACAATAATGTTACATATGAAGAATTTTACAGGAACAAGAATTACACAAACTACTATTAAGCTATTGGGTTTATGTAGGTTTCTGGTTACAAGAATTTTATGTAATAAAAACTAAGTAGATTAAGTAAACCATGTCTGCTATTTATAATGTGTGAAACAATGTATTACTTCACATCAACATACCGTATTTTATGTAACCAATTGTAACTGCTATTGCAGTTACTTGAAATAAATAACTATATGTCTTTTTGTGAGAGACACAACTCTTCTGCAATATGTTACACATATTTATGATGTATCGAACCACATATTAACCTACATGTCATCATGTCATTAATTGATCACTTTGATATATTCTAACATCGCCCACTTGATCAATTAATGCATAGCATATCATTTGAATATGGTTTCTGGACTTTACGTGTACACGATTTTAAACCATTTCTAATCACATCTAAAGTTTCTTTATTGGATGACACCAATTCTTCGAACTGGGAACACAATTCGTAACCTAATTGTAATTGACGACTTCAGCCAAATAAACATATTTGACCCGTGTCCAAAATTTTGATTAAGTGCTTCCTCTTATCTTAAAGGTTTTCCTTAATACACTTTATCGACGACTTTGACATTTAGTGCTCGATATTATATAGAATTTTCTAGATGCCTCAAAACAGATTTTACAATCTAGAATGCTATATAATTCTTGTTACCTCGCTAGTGTACTCTATTTTTTGTCTAACCAATAATGACAAATCAGATAGAGTTATATTACTGTTAATCTTAGGAATAATAGTTACAATAATATCTTCATACCACACTTGAAGACTACACAATGAGATGATTTTTAAACCCATAATAGTCACATGCTCTATAAATTTCTCTAGAGATAATCCCTTGGTCATAGGATCATCTACCATCTCACTTGAGGGTATATAGTCAACTTTTACTTCCCTTTTTTCCACTACATCTTGTATATAGTGATAACTTATAACTTATATTAATATGTTTTCCCTTAGAACTACTTGCTCCATTCTTAACCAAAAAGATGGCAGACTTATTATCACAAAACACATTGATTGGCTTATCAATTAATCCTAACTGTAAGCTCTCTATATAACTTTTGGCCCAATCTGCAATACTTACCGCTGTGCTACAAGAAATATATTCAACCTCTATAGTCGACTTAGCAACAAGCTTTATTTCTTACTTAACCGAGAAAAAGCAGTTCCACCAAATAGAAATATATTACTAATTGTTGATTTATGATAATTTAAATCACTAGCAAAATCTATATCGCAATAACCAACAAGTTCTAGATCACTTAAACCAAAACAGAGTTTCATACCTTTAGTGGCTTTAACATACCTTAAAATCCTTTTGGCAGCTTGCCAATGTATTTCTTAGGGATTCGATTGATATCTACTTACTACTCCCATTGCATGATATATATCAGGTCTCAGGCTAGTCACTGCATACATTAGACTTCTAATTGCTTGTGCATAAGGAACGTTTTGCATTGCTTGACATTCTTCATCAATTTTAGGACACATCTCTTTAGTAAGAGTTTTTGACTTACACACAGAAGTATTCAATGAGTTACAATCAACCATATTGAACCATTTGAGTATTTTATCGAGATAATTTTCTTAATCTAGATATAACAATCTTGAAGTCATGTCTCTTGTAATCTTGATTCCCAATACATAATATGCTTCTCCTATATGTTTCATCTCAAAATGTGAACTTCAATATGATCTAGCTTGCCTAATCATATCCATGCAATTACTAGCTAACAATATATCATCAACATACAGTGATAATATTGAAATTTTATCATACACTTCCAAATATAAACACAGTGATCTAAATGACTCATTTGATATCCTAATTCCAAAATAACTTGATGGAATTTTAGATACCAGTGCCTAGACGATTGTTTAAGTCCATATAAGGATTTCTTTAAACTTATAAACTTTGTTCTAATGTCTTTCAACCATATAACAATCAGGTTGAATCATATAGATCTTTTCTTTCGAGTGTCCATTGAAGAAAGCTATTTTTACATCCATTTGATGTAGTTCGAGATCCATCCTCACAACTATTGACATAAGAATCCTAATTGATGCAAACTTCACCACTGGCGAATAAGTGTCAACAAAGGTCCATACCAGGTTACCAAATATAACCTTTAGCTACAAATCTAGCTTTATACCAGTCTAGGATACCATCTGCTTTCAATTTCTTTTTGAGTACCCATTTACATCCTATGGGTGTTCTATCATGAGGTAAATCAACTAACTCCAAACTTTATTCTTCTCAATGGATTCTAAATCCTCTATCATGGCTTTTTCCCACTCTTTAGAATCCAATTGAGCCATTGCCTGAGAGTAAGACTTTGAATCTTCACCTAGTTGATTTATATCCTCAAAATTGAAAACATGGTAATCATGTAGCCTTTGAGAAGATTCACGTTTTCGTTTGCTCCCACTAATGGCATGAGGTGGTGAAGAATCAAGAGACTCAATATAAGGAACGTTAACCTCATTATGAGTTAGGGTAAGTGTAAGAAGAGGAGTAAGATCATCATCAAGTAAAATGGTAGATTATGAAGGGGTTGAAATAAAATTAGAATCCTCAAAGAATACAACATCGCTACTCTCAATTAAGCCTTTAGTAGGATGATAGAAACGATAACCGCTCCAATTTTGTGTATAACCAATAAAATGCATTCCCAAGTTTTAGTACTAAACTTATCCCTAAGTGGTTGAGGAAAAAGTACATGAGCTTTACAAACCCGAACTCTAAACTTGGAAAATTTTGGTTTCATACCAGTCCATAGTTTGTAAGGTGTTAAAGGTTTAGCTTTTGTTTTGACTCTATTAAGGATATAAGTGGCTGTTGATAAAGCTTCTCCCCAAAATGAAAGAGGCATATATGAATGAGTCAACATAGATCGAACCATATTCATAAGAGTACGATTGCATCTTTCAGCAATACCATTTTTTGTGGGCTATATGGCATAGTATAACTATATGTTATCCTACTTTGTTTACAAAATGTATCAAAAGCTTCATATTCAACCTCCATGATCACTGTTTAATAACTTAATGGGTAGGCCTAATTGAGTTTCTACTTCTAACTTATATTCCTTGAATTTCTCCAAAGTCTCATACTTATGTTTTAATAGATAACTATACCCAAATCTTGAGTAATCATCTATGAAAGTGATGAAGTATTCCATTCCTCTATGAGTCTTAATTCTTATAAGTCCACATAAATCAGAATGTATCACCTCAAGTAAATTTGATGATATCCAATGATAGGAAAATAATTTCCTTGATAATTTACCCTTAACACAAGATTCACAAGTGTCAAAATCATCTAATTTAACAGGAACATAACCTTTCTTAGGCATTCTTATCATTTTATTTTTATTTATGTGACCTAATTGTAAATGCCATAAAAATGAATATAAAAATAATTAGACACAAGAGCCTACTCAAAGGATTTATTATTATTAGATGTAGTAATAGAATACATATCATCAACTCTTACACCGTTCAACAGTACATGACCATATCTCATGGAAATTTGCCCACTCTTAGACCTAATTTCAAAAATTTTCTTCTCTAGAACAGATATAGAAATAAAGTTTCTCTTAATGGTTGGAGCAAACAACACATCCTTGAGGATAATTGTGGAAGAACTAGATGTGATCTTGCAATCGCCTTCACCTAAAACATCAACACTTATAGGTATCATTTCCCATGTACAACCGATGTTTGCCTTGCTCTTTGTCATGAAAAATTAACAAAAGAACACGTGTCCTTCCTCATATGTCGTGTAACACCAAATTCTATCGACCATTGATTATTTATTTTCAATAATTAGAGCTTTAGAAACAATGAGAACCACTTCATTTGGCTTGTCATTAGTCTTCTTAGTTGTGGGTATTTTGCCTTGAAATGACCAATTTGACTACATATGAAACATCGTCATTTCTTCTTGCTGTTATTATTACGATTGCCTTGCTTCCATTTTGGATTTGACTTGTGCTTGTTATAGTTGTTGTTCTTAGGCTTTTGGGAACTCTCAACCATAAGAAGAGTATTGACACTATTGCCATTTTTTATCTTTCGTCAATTTTGACGAATCTCTTCAATAGCTAATATAGTAGGCAAGGTTACTATTAACAATTCTTTTTGCCCATATGTCAAAGAGTTAACCATGTGATCCCAAGATGGAGGTAAATTTTTGAGCAAAGAGCAACTTGCATCTTGTTTGGAATTTCATGGCCAGCATTAGATAGATCTTTCACAATTAATTCTAATTTTATAATGTGATCTACCATGCTATCTACCTTAGACATACGAGTCTTACTATATTGTTCCATAAGCAACTGAATATAAGTGTTGAATTTGGGTCTATACTTATCCTCAAGAGTATCTATGATCTCTTTAGCAGTTTCAAAATCCTCATAAAGAGGAAAGAGATCATCTTGCATATGGTTCAATATAGTGGCTTTAGCTAGTTCATGTCATCTTCCCACTTAGCCGTTTGAGCATCACCAATTTCAAATTTATTAACAACACTTCCAATAATTATCAATATCACAAACTACTTCCACAAAGGCAATTCAATAAACCATAACCAAATCAAGTAGTAATAACAACCTAATAATATAATAATACTACAATTTGTGGCTATAATGTATTTAATATAATAAGCTAAATAATGTGAAAATACCACTCACAAAATACTACGTCTTCCTTTGTAAATCCTTAAAATATGCAATCTAGAGTTGTCAAAACAAAAATCTGATTACATGAATCAATCCGGAATGCCTCAAAACTCATGTATATGAGTTTAGTTGAAATTGGAAACTGTTTTGCCCCTAAACCGATAAAAAAAATTGAAAATCGATTCAGAAACGGTTCAGAACAGCTGGATCGGTTCAATTGGACTGTCGTTCTAACGAAGAAGAAGATGCGTGGGTCAATGGATCTTCACTCAAGTTCGAATCGCTCCATGGGTCATTGAAGGATTTTTCTGTGATTTGGCAATCCTCTTGTCCTTCTCGAATTTTTACCATTTTGTCCTTCACTCAAATATTTCTTTTGACTTGTCTTCCTAAAATTTGTTGTTTACACCTAAAATTTTGCCATTTGAAGCATGATGTTAAATTTCAACATTTTCAGCCTTTTCTTCAATGTTTTTAGTCGTTTTGTCGCCAATTTAAACCAGATTTTTTTGAGAAAAATCAAAAAATTTTGTAGAAATTTTTTGATTTTCACAATTTTGTTCTTGTGAATTTTTGTTTTGGAATTTAATTGACCCAAAAACAATTTCACGTGAACTAAAACTATCACTAACACTAGATAAATCCCTTTCTTCAATTTTCTGTGCAAATAGACCACAGCCTTCAAGAAAATCACAATGAGCACTAACACAACGAATTTTGAAAGGTTTGTTATGTGCAGAAGGATTACAAATGGAGCAATTCAATTTTCAATTGGTTGATAGGTAATAATGACTTGGTCACATTACACTGTAGAATCCCAAAAACAATTTGCATAACCCAGTTTGTGAAACTTGGCTATGATACCATTGAAGAATTTTACAAGAACAAGAATTACACATACTGTTACGGTATTGGGTTTATGTAAATTTCTGGTTACAGGAATTTTATGCAATAAAAACTCAGTAAATACGTTAAACCATGTCTGCTATTTATAATGTGTGAAACAATATATCACTTCATATCAACATACCATATTATATATAACCAACTGTAACTATTATTGCAGTTGCTTGTAAAAGCTAACTATAGGTCTCTTTGTAAGAAGCATAACTCTTATGCAATATGATACACCATATATATGGTGTCCCTAACCACATACCTCCATATCACCATGTTATTAATTGATCACTTTGATACATTCTAACAACATATACATACAACTAGTATAACGTAACAAATTGAACCGGACATATCACAAGGTTTATTGGATGTGTAGTTCTCGGCTTATTTATTAAGAATTTTTTAATTTATTTTTACCCATTTACTAAATTTTTACTATATATATATATACATCAAGTAATATGGTTATAATGTGCAACTTAGTTGTACATATAGTATCACTCTAAAAAAGAGAAAAAAGATTTTGATAAATGATGTTGTGAGACACTAAGTTGAATGAGCTTTGTTGTAGAGTGGTTTTATATGTAATATTATTATTTGTGAAAGTAAGGTTTATGAACAAACAACAAAATACACATACTTACAACTCAACATGGATGTGAAATAATAATAATAATAATAATGTCATAAATTATCCTTAAACTGGTTTGGCCTAATATCACATTGAAATGTAGTTTCATATTCATATCAACTAAGTCCTTCAATTTTAAGTATTTTCATCATCTAGATCCAATTAGCAGTTTCGCTTTGTTTTTCTACTAATTGAAGGCGACAAAACATGAATATCATGCAAAATCCTCAACCTAGCCATCATTAATCCCCAAAACCCAGCAATCATTAACCCACAAAGTAGTAATACACTTTCCAAAATTTACCCCAAAATCATGCATCCTAAATAACATGATATTAATTTAAAACTGGCACATCACTCATTAGATCATCAAATAATGATACTTTTCCCAAAATTTATCCCAAATAATGTGTATTTAATTAATATCTGTTAAGTGGATGTTGTGATGATGTAATCAGTGATATGGTAGCTTTAATTTTTCGCCATGTCATTGGAGATGAATGATTTTGGTATAAGTTTTTGGATGCATATCACTACTCTTACATCATTACACTATCCTTTTGGCAGGTACTAATTAAGTACACATCATTTGGAATCCAAAATTTAGGATATAATTTGGGCTAAGTATCATTATTCTTAACCCATAACCTAATAACACAACAACCACCATCCCAATAACTAAACAACAAAATCTTCTTCTCCAATTAATTCTCCAAAGAACAAATTAAAAGCACGAAGCGTACTACATTGACATAATTCCTAATCTTACAATTGTGTGTTTGTCACGTCTATCCTACATAACACTCACACCTATTTGGCCTTCTTGACCCTTTTTCTCTTAAGAATTTGTTTAGGCCTTTCCCTTTCTCAACGTCTCTAGTCATCATTATCAGGCACTAACCACTATAGCAAAAATTCAATGCTTACAAGATGTCCATTGTCTACAATTGATTTTAAGACACTAGAAGAATTGTGTACAGTTTTTCCATTGAGCTACAACTATTTGAAAGTGTTTGGTTGTGTAGCTTATGTTATATCAAACATGGAAAGTTGAAGCCAAGAGCTAGAAAATGCATGTTCATTGACTATTCAGAAGGTGTGAAGGGATTCAAGTTGTGGTGCCAAGAATCAAATTTGTCAAGGTGTTTTATTTATAAAGATGTCACTTTTTAAGAATTAAAATGTTATTTTGAGAGTTGTAACACAAATATTCACCTAAAACTAGTGAAGTTACAGATGGAGTTGAGGCTAAGGTATAGCCTAGAGCTAGTGAAGATGTAGATGGAGTTGAGGCTGAGGTAGAGCTATATAATTCTAAAAATTCTCAAACAAAGGAGGTAGATGAAATAGAAGTATAAGATGACACAAAGGAAGTCCTTGATGTGTCTAAGAACTTGAGCAATTATCAGCTGGTAAGAGATCATGCTAGGAGACTTAGAAGTCAACAATGAGGTATGTTATGCTGATCTTATAGCTTATTTGTTGTCAATGTCAGAAGAAATTGATGATATTGAGCTTGAAAGCTATAGAACAAAGTGTATTAAATACACAATTTTTTGGCAGTAAGAAATGAATTTTTTGTTAAAAAAATGGGTACACTAGAGGCAAATATGATAGTTGTGTCCAGGTGAAGTGGATAAAGAATAGCGTACGTAATTTTGGTGTTATATGTTGTTGATATGCTGAATACATTGACCAAAAGATAGAAAATTGAAATCTTAACTAAATAAGGAATTTGAGATTAAAGATTTGGGAAGTACTAAGAATATTTGCAAACAAAAATCAGTAAAGATAGAAATAGGAATCAATTATTGTTGTCTCAAGGTCATTGTATTCAGAAAATACTTGAAAAGTTCAACATGGTTAAAGGAAACAAGGTTTCAACTTCTTTGGCTGCACACTTTGAGCTTTCATCGTCTCAGTCTCCTGCAATTGATGAAGAGAAGAGGAGATGTCTAAAGTTCCTTAAGCAAGGGCTATTAGAAGATTGATGTACTCTATGGTTTGCAGGCTTGTTATTTTGCATATGCAGGAAGTTTAGTGAGCCAGTTCATGGCAAATCTAGAAAGATGTTATTGGAAAGCTATCAAATGGATGTTAAGATCCCTCAAAGATACTTCAGGCTATAGTTTGGTGTTTAAAAAGAAAGAAAACAATGATGAGTTGGTGGGTTATGTGAATTCAGACCTGTGGTTGTGATAAAAGAAAAATGCTAACTGGTTCTCTATTCACTTTGTTTGGTTATACTACAAGTTGGAAAGCAAACTTGCAATCAATTATAGTCTTCAGGAAGCATACAATGTTGTAACTAAAGTAGTTAAGGAAGCATTATGGCTGCAAGGACTTATACGAGAACTTGGTGTAAAACAAGACCAAGTGAATGTGTCTTGTGACAAAACTAAGCAAATTGACATCAAGTTATATTCATCAGAGATGTTGTTGCTAAAGGGAATTGGTCAGGAGTTAAAATTTATACTAACATGAATTCAATTGATATGATCTCAAAGCTGGTTACATGTATCAAGTTTAGTACTTATTTTGACTTAATACATGTAATGGCTACACCAACGTAGTTTAAAGCTAGATGCAGCTGGTATAATTCACTATGGCAACCCTTGAGCACAAGCTTGATCCAAGATGGAAGATTTGTTAAGTATGGCTCAACTTGTGCAGAAACAAAATTTGCAGACAACAGGCATAGCGTTAGGGCTTTAGAAAAGTAACACTGGGGTGATAAGTGCATAGAGTCGCAATGCCATCAATGCAAGGCTGCAGTGCTAGTTCGTCTATTGTTTAATGAAATTACATATGACACTTGAGCATTAGAGCTTCACACATGTATTCCTTGGAGTACAAAGTTAAAAAAGTTTGTCACACATTAAGTATGAAACAATAGAGAAAATAAGGGTTGCTTGTATAGAAAGTGGGCTCTTGTCTTCTAGTTTTTCCCTGAAAACTCCCATGTAACCAATCTTATAACTCTTTGTGATTACCATAGTGGATTGTTCATCACTAGCAAGTTGATATAGGATCACTCTTGTGGTCCAAACTAGTATAATCTTTGTGTCCTTTATTGCTTTTACTTGTTGTTTATTCTAATTGATTGTTAGGTTTTTGTTGTATGCTCCTTATTAATTCTGCATTTAGCTACTTGTGAGTACGTGAGGCAATCATCCTTCACAACAAACCTTAAGTGCTCTAAGAAACCATACAGCAATATATACAAGTATAACACTAAAGTTATTTGACAAAAACTTCCTCATTCCAATCAAACCATTAGAGCTTCCCATTTTTGATAAATAAAAGTAGACTTCCTGTATTTTTTTTAACCAACCATTACATTGACTTTATAACTTGTGAATAGTATATTCAATTTATTTTTTGAATTAGTTTCAATTGGACCTATCTGCACACACTAGAATGTCCTACTTAATTTTGAGCATATCGGTCTTAAATTTGTTATGGTGGTTCATAATTCTAAGTTTGATCATTCCAATATATATATTCATGATGATATGTTAGGTTTTTATGTAGATATTTAGTCAATTCTTGTTGTCAAAAGGTTTTGTTAAGATCGAAAATTGATTGGAGGTGCAAGTAAAGGTAGTTCTACTTTTTAAGCTTGACAAACATGTGCATGCATCTTGCTCATTAGTTGAATCGCATACCAAACATTTTTCTCTAATGTAGAAATAATGTCAATTATTTTAATTATTAAATAAGCATTTAGGTAAGTTATTAATGGTCACTGTCACACCCCAAACCTAAAAGGATTAAAGGAGTGATCTTACAAAAACAAAACGAAAACTATTGCAGAAAAAAATTGTAATTACAAAAATCCACCATGCTTAACTGTATAACTCTCATCTTAGCTCTTACATAGCTATAAAGATACAATAACACAATCCCTTACACACAAATTGGAACCATGAAAACCACGAAAGCCTCATTGTCAATATCCATTAAAATCCTTATCTCTTAATCATCGAAGAACACTAGAGTACACTTGGAACACTGGGATCATAATAAACTAGAGTGAGTATAAAACTTAGTAAGCAACCTAGTTTTTTATACACAAAAATTCATACCATATAGTATAGCCCATGTGTATGCTTATCAATGCAATGTCAAAGAAAATGCACATTTAGAACTTACATATCAGAACACACAAATGCTTATGTTACAAAATAAATACAATGCATAAGGATAAATAAAATAATAAATTAAAATTAACTTTAAATATAAATTTAAAATTACCAAACGAAATCGTGTTTTAGCAATACAATTTCAAAATCTTAGAAAGTGAGGCAGCACCATGAAACAATTTCCAAAGAGAACTTGCAAAACAAGATCGATAATATCCGCCAAAGTCTTCGTTTCATATAGTGTGCTTAAAACATATTCACCCCCTCCACTAGGTGCTTAAGGATTAGAACGACATTTATCTCCTAGGATACAACATCGTTGAGTAGCAAGATGAGCACCATGCTTCTACACTAAAATATCTCAAGAAAACTAAAGAGAGATCAACAAGCTAAAGAGAATTCTGATTTTTTGGTGTTTTAAACAAATGAGGGGGGACTTCCTTATGTAGGCTGAGGAATAGGAGGGTATTAAATTTGTAGCATCGATTTTCCATTCAATTCATAAATTATAAATCACAAAATTAAATTTTTAACAATAATTTTTCATTCAATTCATAAGTTACAAATCGATTTTTCATTCCAACCATAAAAAGTTACAAATTATTTTTGTAACAATTCTAAATTTAATTTGTCCAATAGCTTATAAATAGACAGAGTCGTATAAACAAATTCCTATAGATAGATTCTTACATATATATTCATAGAGACATATTCATACATGATAGATTTAGAGCAAAGTTTATTGGATTTACTTAACAAAGAGGAGTTCGAAGAAATTTAAAAACAAAGGTCAAACACCACAAACAAATCCACTTAAGCACTTAGTCGCTTTCCATAATAGAGGAAAGTTTGAACATGCATAAGCTAGAATGATATATAAATAGAGATCTAGTCAGGCTGAATAAGAACAACTAAATAGAGATCTGATAATGATCAGAACAATACAAATATATGATATCAAAATAAAACAAAAATTTAATTTGGAAACAGAAATCAAACTCCACAAGTAAAACTACTAAGCATGAATAATCAATCATTACTTACTTAGACCTATTTTTACATATTATGTGTCATAAAAATACATTTGAGAGGCATTCATAATAGTAAAACATTTGTATATTAGAAAATACTTTCAACAAATAACAAAACATAATATTTTCATAACGATTCTGGTTGAAATCTAGTTTACTTGCCTTCTTGGAAAATCATATCGAAGCATCATTCCTTAACCTAATTATTTAATCCAGAACTGAACACTCTCACTTCTTCAAATTTTTGTAAATAATCTATCAATCAAATCAACCTAGGAATTTGTAGAGAGATAGAAAACATGTAGACCTACAAGCATGTAAATTTTTAGAATATTTTTAAATCAAGTCGGCCTTCAAATGATTTACTCATTAGGGCTAGTCAGTCTTATCTAGTAGATTCCAGAACTAACATCCCTTACTTCAAAAATTCATAATAAATCGAAAAATAATTATAAAATCAGGAAAATTCATGATAAATCATATGATAATCATAAAATCATGAAATCTTACGAAATCATGCTACACATGTCAAATAACAAATTTTCCAAATTTCATAATTTTCTAATAAGTATTTCAAATAACATTCATAACCCTTAACATACTACACAAATGTTAAATTTCAAGGTTCTAGAGTTATCTTTGAAAATTTCTTTAATTATTTTAATAGAATCCTACACATGCCCATTTTAACATAGTATAAGATCATACCAAAATTCAATGTAATATAAAAGGTATCGTCATGATATCTTCCTTCATTATTATAAAATTGTCTCTATAATAACCTAATTCCTAAACATGTCGATCATAAATCTTCATAACTTAATATGATAACCACATACTTATGGAACTTATCTTTGTTCTAATCTCCTGAAATCTCCCAAAAGAAGGGCAGTACACAAATATAACATATAAAACCGTAACAACTATTTATAGAGATTTCCCAAGTATAATTCTAACATGGCTAGGATTGTAACACAATCTTATTTTCTTATTTGAATTAGGAATATCACTTGAATATAAATCCTAATCGAAAAAGGAAAATTATAAACATACTAAATTACCAAAATGCCCTATTCTAATATCAAATCATAATTCTTAAAGGTTCCAAAATTTGGGACGTTACATTCACAATTTTAATTTGTTTGCACAGGTGATGGATGTTGGGAACATTTTTTTGTTACATTATTCAATACTTTGAAAGGGAGTGCAAAAAAGGACTTTAAGTAGTAAGGAAGCATATCCATTTGAACCGTTGAAGGTATCTTTAGAAATTTTTAAATATTGTTAACATAATGTGATTATTAGTTATAAACTCATTAAGATATTTGAAATATTAGAAGTTGTATTTTTTTGTCTTGTGGTCTTTTGCACTCACAAAATTACAAGACAAGTCAAAGGACTTTTCGGCTTACAATTGAGGAGATGCTTAAAGTAAAAGGATCTTTTTACTTTTAAGTTGATCATTAAATTTAGGTAACACCTTTTTTTTTCACTAAACACTTAATATCACATTATAACTAAGGAAATTTTAAAAAATGCCCTAAGTTTAAGTGTGGATTTCAAAAATGACAATTACCCTAAAAATTTGAATGTCATGACCCTCTATCGAGTGTCAGACACTGTCGAATGCTATCTATCGAGTGTCGGATACTATCGAATATTATTGAACGAACCCGTCAGACACTATCGAACGTCGGACAAGGTCACAATATGCAAATTTCAGAAAGAGAGTTAACTATTAAAAAGGCCCCCTAATTTAGGTTGTTTTCTCAATTTTTCCTAACAATTATGCAGTGCTTGTTTTTTATTTCAAATCTAGATAGGTTTGAGTTAAACTAAATTCGAAATAAAAAATCTAAATAGTTTTTTTTATTTAACATATAAATTGAAATGTCTAAAAACTAATGTTTTTACACATATATCATAATTCATATATATTATTTTCACTTATGATTTTATTTGACACAGTAGTAGTATTTGTATTTCAATATTTGTTATCAGTCTAATTTATTTAAATGTGTATAATTGGGTAAAAAAATCCATTTTTAAGGGGTTTGATACATGGATAAGCTATAAGTGATCGTTAAATAATTTTGAAAATATTTAAAGAACCATAATATATAATTGAAAATAAATAATAATATTCCAAATATAAATATTAGGGTTATAGACAAATTAGTAATAAATGAATTATGTATTTGTATTTTAGAGAATTAAAGAAGTAATAAATTATTCAGACATTTGCGTTAAAAAAATAATTTTTATCTTTTTCTATTCATATTAAATTGTAAACACCCATTTAATATTAATAACTTAAAAGTATATTTATTTTTAACTTTTCAATAAGTATTAAGTGGACAAAATAAATTAACTTAAATACGACATATTTACTTTATTATGGAAAACAAAATTTAGTAAAAATTTTTAATTTTGTAAACACTTTAAGAATCAAAAATACATAACAAAATTAAAAAAAGATCATATCAATAATGAGCTTAACGATTATAAAAATACATATGTATTTGAGTATGGTACATATATTATGATGAATTAAATACGTTTCTATTTAAATAAAGTATATCTTTTATTTATTAATTTAATTACAAATACAAAATTGAAAAAATTTGAAAATCTATAACATTGTCGAAGATCTGTCATCGACTGCCACTTAGCATCTCCAATGTCACAATTCCGATGACATCCTCAGTGCCATCATGATCCACTCAAGTTGATCTATAAGTCTTTCAAAAAAATTTTTGAAGAGAAACTACATTTGGTCACCAAAGGTTAAGTAAGAATCTGGAGTCTAGATCTTTCTTGGCTTCCAAGAGTGCAACACCAAAAAGTTTTCAAAAACTAACTAGACAATTGCACATATTATGACAAAGGGAGTTTTTTTTTGGTACAATGGTTTCATAAAATGCCTGTTGGAGTCGAGAAAATCTAAACAAGCTCGTTAATTTAGGACGAAGCCCACTAAGAGATTGTTTGTTTTGCCCACTGAAATATGAATTTGAATGAAAATAAGTGGTAATCTTGTTGTTTTAATTTCTATCACTTATTTTCAGATATTATTGTCTAAATTAAAAAAGTGAAAAAATTATTTTTTTCTCTTAAACCATTTGAATGCATTAAAATGTCTTTAATACCCCTTATATTATGAAACAAATTTGCGAAATCTAAAACGATCTATATCCATGCTTCTTCTTTGATCAATTCTCATAGCTTGACACCGACTCTCCACAACAAGCTGGCAGAAATAACAGCGAGCTTTACCAAATTATTTCTAATAAACATCCCTCATCGCTCTTGTCTCAACCCACCATTACCTCAATTATCCTACTCACCCTCAAGCAGACATGCATCATCACAATCCTTTGGCTTCACGAATCGACAATCACCAAGTGAACAATTCGCTTTAGAGCCGAGATTTCAAGCAAGATTTCGTGTGGAGTCGTTTTCGAAGAGATAAACAAGTTTGAGGTTGGCATAGTTGTGGAGAGACAAAACAATGTTGTTCAAGCGGTTGTCGTGGAGGTTGAGAAAGCGGAGCTAGTCAAGAAGAGAAAGCGAGGTGATGGCCACACGGAAGTAAAACAAAGGAAGAGAGAGGAAGACGATGTCGTTGGCTTTGTAGGAGCAAACGACACGGTGCCAATCCAATTTGGTTTAATTTTATTAAATGTAATTAATAAATATAAATATATAATTATTGATAACTTTGGGTTAATTTTATTAAATATGATTAATAAATATTAAATATATAATTATTGATAATTTTGGTTAAATTTCATTAAATGTAATTTATGATAACTTTCGTTTAATTTTTAAATATAATTAATGAATATCAAATATATAACTATTGATAATTTTGGTTTTTATTTTATTAACTATTTAATTTTTAAAGAATTTTGGTTTAATTTTATTAATTATTTAATTTTTAAAGGATTATAACAAATATAATATTAACTATTTAAATAAAAATAATTTTGGAATAATTTTATTACTATTTAATTTTTATTGGTTTAAAATAAATATAATATAAATATTTTCTATTTTCTATTACAATAGTAAAAAAATCACATTAAAAATAAGATAATCATTTATCTTTTTTTTAAAAGGTATATAAAAAAGTAAATAAATATACTATTAAATAATATAAATTAAATTTTAAAAAATATTAAATAATTAAAACAAACGCCCCCTAAATTTATGCTAGAATAAACCGTGTTAAACTCAAGTTGCAGTCTGGTATTAGTTTTAGGCCGACGCCATTAATTTTAGAAAAAGGTGCAGCAATGTAAGGCCGATGCCTCATAGTTTTTGCTAGGCCTATTAATTTGAAGCTGGAGCCTCAAAATTTCAAGCAATAGCCTGTTAATTTTGGGCTGGAACCTATTAATTTCATTCGGTGTTGGAACCAATTTGATTTTAGACCGAAAGCCGAATGATTTTAAGCTGGAGCCTTTTTTATTTCTGGTTGGAGCCAATTTTAGGCCGAAGCCTCGAAAAGTAACATCTCCTCTTTCAAACTCATCTTAGAAGATCTTTGCCCGTCTTATTTATTCACGAGGATATTAAAATGATACGAAGATAAAATTTTCATGTAAAACATTTAATTAATCACAAATTTGACATTTCCCCGTTTGTTTAGTAAAAGGCGTAATATACCAAATACCTCTTTTTAAGACTTCTGTAAATTTTAATGGCGGTTGTCAATCCATTTGACTCGTTATTCTTGATTTTTTAAAAAAATAATAATAATAATTTGATAGAGGATTTGATCAACTTAAATTTTGAAAGGTTAAATTTTGAAAGGTGCATAATCTTTTCTGTATGTTTTCAAGCTTCATTTTCAGGGATATTCCTCATTGAATCACGAATACGATCTTCTTTTGCTTTAAAATCAATCTATTTTAGGAGCTACTCTCTTAGATTTTTTATCAATCCTCTCTTTTCTTATTCTAAAGTCACGTATTCCTTGGCCTTGACTAGTAACTCCCATATGGTATAGGTTTAATTTTGACCAAAGAGTTGATGTTGGTGTCCCAAAGAGTTGTTTCAAGGTAATGGAATTGTACTCCGGGATTAGGATATCTATTGACCACATGTAGGAATCAACTTCCAATTTTTCTTTTCAAGACTCTTTATAAAGCTTTCTGCACCATTTTTGGTTCTAGATATAATATATATGTATATATATATCTCGAAGACGAGAGGACGACCGAGAAGATGACTAAATTTGTAAAAGTTTTCTGTAACATAAATAGAATTAGGAAAATGTAATGTTAATTACGGAGAGCGCATCGAACATAAAAAACAGAAAAGCGTCAGACTCAAGAGATGTCCTATGTTTTTGTATGTTTAATGCCTAAAACCATTCCACACATTAATAAGTTTCGTTTTACAACACTAGGTTCTACAATAGGTGTTAGCCTATTAGCTAACAATTGACTAATATGCAAAACCCGTATTTAATTAAGAGAATAGAGCTTTTAACATAAAACTAAACATAATTTCTAGTTATTAATGTACAAAATCCAATAATTTAGATGTTTGATGAGTTGGTAGTATTAAATACAGCTTGTTGACTTTTAATATCAAACATTGGATTGTGTGAGATTAATGGCTATAAATTTGTGTTAATAAATTATGTTATAATTTTGTGTTAAAAGATCCACTCCCATCTAATTAAACTATTTTAATTAAATATCAAACCCAATTGATTTAAAACTTAATTTCTCTTAATCAAATCTAGTTTCAGATTTATCAAATAGCTACCTCGGGACTTATAATAATCATATTTATATTGCAAGCTCCAATCGACTTAGCCTAGTATCCTTTCATCCCATAAATGTACTAGGCTTTATCCATTAACTCTCACCCATTTCACTAAGGCCCTAGAGTTGCACTATCCAAGTAATTATTTAATTTCTTAATAAAAAAAACAGAATAATTTAATCAAAGTTATTCCTTTAAGTTTATCGATTGAGCAATAGATTTAAATAAATACTCTTATAGAATACCAATAATTGAAGTTGAAAAAATTATCGTTTTATTGTTCCAATTACATCTATGCTCTTGCGACTAGTTTTACAAATAACAAATAATTTAAGACTTAATACAATTAAATCCTTATTTAATGAATTTGCTACATTAAAAACTTGACTAAGTTTCATCATTCAAGACCTTGTTAAACCCTTAAGGTAATATTCCTTAGACCTTACATTGTAACGACCGATCCACCGCCCGGGCGCACTGCAGCACCGGGACTTTACAGTCCCCACTCGAACCCGGGACCTCTACCACAAAGGCTCCCAAAGTTCGCAATGAGTACCATTCGGGCAACCTAGGTTCGAGTGGGGGACGCGTCCCGGGGCCTGTGGGCCTAACAGGAACAAAACCGTGCGGGTAATAGAGGGTGTCCCTTGAGGCCCCATTCCCTAAAGCGGACAATACTGACTGTTGTGCGATCGAGGACAACCGTAAGATCCCGGTGCTGCAGTACGCCCGGGCAGGGGACTGGTCGTTATATATATAGTCATGAATTTCATATCTATGAACTAATGTTCTCCAACCTATGGATCTTACAATGCCAACTACCCAATATACTAGTCTTATATTAAGGTCTGAATCCGTATTCTAAGCAAAGATTGTATATTACAAACAAGAGATATACTACCCACTCGAACTAGCTTTTGGGGCTGAGAAGGCCCAATACCGTCCAACACATAAGAATGTTCACATAGTGTAAAGACTTAGTGATAATGTCTTATGTGGTTGACTAGATCTACAACGGTAGTATAATGCTTAACCTTGGTACATAAATTATTCTGGAGGACATGCTTCCGAAATCTTGAGTCTAAGAGGAGAATTTGTTGTTTTTCATATATCTTGTTCCAATTGGTTAGTTTCTTGGTCATTATTTTTCTTTAACTTTTGGACCTTCTATTTGATAATTTCTCAACATCTTTATTGATTAGGGGACTCGATCATCTATTGTATAAATCTGAATCCTTGATTGACGAGGTTGTGTCATTTCTTTCTAGTTTTGTGTTGGGATGTCTCTTCTTCTTCGATTCCTTGATCTCTCTCCTCATTTTTAGGGATTGAAGAGGCTTATTCTGGCAGTAATGAATTTCATATAGCTTTTTGTTATTATTCATAATCATTTCTCTTTGTATTTTCAAATAAGATCGACTTTGATGGTATTGAAGTAGATGGAATATCACCGTGATTTCTATGAACCTGCTTACTTTGATTCATTAATGCATTGAGTTCATGTATTTCTTGTTGCTTTGGTTGCATACAATGTTGGTGCAATAGAAACTTGTAAATTTGATTTAGTAACTAAAGATAGGCGACTTATTGAGTCTAAAACTCAGCTTTCTAAGTGGCTTCTTGAATTTGAAGCTCCATTTGGAGATCTTGTTGAATCTTAAAACTTTGAAACTTCTAGATGCTTATTAAATTTGAGTTACTTGGCTTCTTGAATCTGCAATTGTTTTGAAACTTTTAGGTGGCTTCTCAAATATGAAACTTTGCTTCGTAGGAGGCTTTTTGTATGTGAAGCTCTGTTTAGGCTTCTCAAAACAAATTATTAAAAAATAGAGAGAAGAGATCTTTTTTAAAAAATAAAAAAGTAGTGAAGAGGCTTGCGGATGATCGATGAGTTTAAGATGAGGTTTGAGATGTGTGTTAAGTGTAGGCAAGTATAGATTTATATAGGTTTATATAAGTTGACTTATTTTATCCAATTAGAAACTTTTTTTTTTATAAAATATGGGTTAAGTGATAAAAAAGAAAATGCTTTTACTTAATAATTGTTTTATCAAGGATTGAATGAAAGTTGGAATTTATTATTTTAATAAAGGTAATTGAAAGAGGAAACAAAATTGTTATAGATAACTTTCATAGAAAGAGTACAATTCATGAGAGAAGAATATATGAATTTAGAAATAAATCTGTTTATACACTTATTTTAAATCTTTTGGGTAGGCTATATAGTGAACAATAAATTAAGATATCAAATTTATTTGTTGTTTTCCTTCAAAACTCATCTAATACTATTGATTTTTTTTTTCCCAAAATTATTGGCTGAGCTACAGCCAAGCCCTTCCTTTCCCGCGCCGATACTTGAGAGAGGCTTCTAAAGTTTGGAAACTAGCTCTCAACAAAATCACTAATTTGTCCTTCATGAATGCCCTTCCTAAAAACCGTAAACACTCGATTTTGATCGAAAAGATACAGCAGGAGGGTTGTTTTAGATTATTTAAAAAAATTAGAGTTTATTTGTGTTAGTTTAAATCGCGTTAACGTTATAAGTCTAACGTTACTCGATCCTTTAAAGTGGAAGTTGTATGCTCCTGTGAAAACAGCGGGGGTGACCGTGTAGTTCGACCAAACCTTGGGGGTGGCTGCCTCCCCCTTAATTATTGTTATGACTCCCCTCCAGCCTCCTCTTCTCCCGCCCGTCCCAGACAAAGAACGGTAGCTGCACGTCTCTGTAGTTTGACTTCCTTGCCCTGCATTCAACTACTAAATAAATGGCAGGTACACTCCTCACTTCACTTCTACTTCCACTTTTAGCTACTAATCAATATTTGCTCATTCTTAATAACGACTTTAGCTTACGCTTAGCTATTCATTTTCTCAGTCTTTCACAATGAACTGCTCTACACTCAACAGCTGGTGCAGAACCCACTTAACCTTAAAAACTCTGTACCTCCTCTTCCTGGGTCAGCTTGTTTCTTTTACTCTTGCGCTTATGAGTTTCACTTCTTCTCTAATTGCAGATCTTGGTATCATCCTTCACTGACCCTTTCAAGCTTTCATTCTTCTGCTTCACTTATTTATTTGATTCTCTTTGCGGTCTTTTTGTAGGTGTTGATGCGCCTATTACTCAGACAACTTTCAATTACTTCTTCTTAGCTGTCGTTTATGGAAGTATATTGCTGTACAGACGCCAAAAACTTCGGGTAAAGATCCATCTTTTCCGCCTTCACGTTTATGCAATTGGAATGGTTGAGAAGCTTAATACAATTGTTTTGTTTAAATTTGTTATTCAGTAATCATATCAACCGGACAACCAAAATCTTACTATGTGGTGTTTTGTATTTGAATTGATTTCAGTTACATTATTTTACTTTTGGAATCTTGAAAATAGCAATATATTTTCTGGGGTCTGCAGGTTGCTTGGTATTGGTATCTGCTCTTAGGCTTTGTTGATGTTCAAGGGAATTATCTTGGTGAGTAATGGACTAATAATAGTTGATGTTCTGTGTCTATCTCTCTCTCTTGCATAAACAGAATCCAAGAGACTAGTTCAATTTACTCTTAATGCCTCAAATATGAGATGCTACATTAGTCTCATAATAACTTCTTTTTCAGGTTAAACCAATGAGGGGGGAAATATCTGTCGGAAACTTGAAATTCCGGGCTGTGGATATGTGTAAAAATTTCATGAAAATTGTGTAAAGATTTTAGAACATATACATAAAAAAAAGGTGTATACACATGTTTTTATCTTACATCTTTCTAATAGCAGGGCTTGAGCATCTTTGGGTAAAAAACTTTTAATACTACGTAACATGAAAATGTGCTGTTTAGTTTAGACATACTTAAAAGGAGTTCACACAACTTTACAGTATTGTAAATGTGATCCATAAATTTGCAGAGTTCTTAACTTTCTTGGCTTGATGCAGTTAACAAGGCATTCCAGTACTCATCAATTACCAGTGTGACCCTGTTGGACTGCTGGACAATAGCATGGGCCATAATCCTCACATGGTTTTTTCTTGGCACTCGGTATTCCATTTGGCAGTTATTTGGTGCAGCCCTCTGCGTGCTGGGCCTTGGTTTGGTTCTACTCTCTGATGCTGGCGTGGGTGGTGGAGGTGACATTTTCTTTTCCGTCCCCATAACTACCTTATCAAATTTTCTGGGTTACAGAATTATATCTATAAATTTCTAATAAATGGAAGAATATTTCTTGCAATAGAGTTAGTGACCTGAATCAGTAAATAGACAGATATGAATGTAAATTATTAGGAGAAACATATATAAGGAACTGCCCTTTTCTCTTAGCAAGTACAAAATTCTAAGTGATATAATCATTATAATATTGTTCTATCTGTCATGTTCCACCTTTCAGGTGGTACAAGACCTCTCCTGGGTGATATACTTGTCATTGCTGGGACACTTTTCTTTGCCATGAGCAATGTTGGTGAGGTTGGTAATTCCGTTGAACTCTCTCACACATTTTTGTATCTTTATTATATCTCTAGAAGACATCAGTTCTATGATCAGCGGCAACTAGGTTGAAACGGTATATATTCTATAGCTGTGACATTAAGTTTTAAATTTTTGTACTAGATATCTTCAATTTTGCAGAAAGAAAGAAAAAGAAAAGCAAAGAATCATATATTTTCCTATTTTGAGGCTCTTCTCTTGTTTCGTCAACCGCAGGAATTTTTTGTCAAGAAAAAAGATCGGGTAGAAGTGGTCTGCTTGATTGGTGTTTTTGGACTGCTAGTTAGCGTAATTCAATTGTATCCTTTCTGTTAGGTTATGTTATCACATATTTGCTTATGCTGAAACTCTATGTTTCAACTTTCTTTTTAATGATTTTGCATTAAGCCAATTATTTGGAGTATGATACAGGTATTAGTGCAGTTTGAAAATATAGTTGCTTCATTCCATGACCTTCTTTTAGATCTATAATGGAGCTTAAAAGTCTAGAATCAATTGAATGGTCAACAGATATTGTAAGTTTTCTCTCTGATTTCTTTTCTGAACAACCATTTTTCTATTTGATAACTTAATTTGGAGGGGAAGGAGAGATTCCATTTAAGATTAGGAGGAACTAATCGACTCAAAAAGTTTAAATTTTATATCTGTGAATACAGCTATATTGTGAACCACATCACTAATGACTTATTTCATATTAGGTCTGTGAATAAAGTGTATGAACAGTCTAACTTATTCTTCCATATTAAGTTGTGGTGGAAATTCCCTGAAGTGCAGATGGATCTTAGAATATATGAGAATGTTAACTTATTAGTAGGATATAACCATGGTCGGACCTCTATGATGGATAATCCACATTCGGCTGCTTTAGCATTTAATTTAATGCCTCCAAACAATCTAAAAGACTTTTATTAATATGAATTAATTGGACAAAATCTCAGTAATTGGGTTTTAAGAAAATATCATGGTTTCATGACATTAGAAGTAACTTATCAATATCAATTCGGATCATTTAGTGTTTATATATATTTTACTAATGCTTAAGTTCATGTACCAAAAAATAATTTGAATGAGAGGGGAGGAAAGATATATAATTTCTGCGTCATATGCTTTGCCACCATAATGATTTCATTCCTTTATTACCTTCTGAAACTGAATTTTATTTCCTCTTTTTGTTTTCAGATATTGGGCTTAGTCGGCTATACCATAGCAAGCTTCTTGTTCTACACACTGGCTCCATTTGTTCTAAAGGTTAAACTTTTTTCTCATTGATAGCTTTTATTGAACATCTTTTATTTAGATAAGTATTGCCTAGTTTTCCGTTAGGTTCTTACTAGTTTACATATATCCGCACAAAGAAAACCAATTGGCAATATTGTTTGAAGTGGATTCTAATTTGGTTTAGTGATGTGATAGAAGTGTTACTTGATCAAGTTTAGCCTCAGCTGCATCTCCAAAGTCTTATCAAAATTCTGCTTGTCAACTAGATATGTGTTTCTCTGTGTGTGTGTGTGTGTGTGTGTGTGTGGAGGGGTGTATGGGGTTTTATTATTTTTGACTTGATTGACCGATTATAGACTAGAAAGTTATGTAAATTTCTTTTTATTATTGAAATGTTTCGCTGAGAAATATATATGGTTACTGTCTCTAATAAGGATATTTTGCATACAGTTGAGTGGAGCCACGATGTTCAATCTCTCACTGCTTACGTCTGATATGTGGGCAGTTGTATTTCGTATCTTTTTCTACCGCCAGCAGGTATCCCTTTCATGTTTATGCTTGTATTACTGGACCATGAACTATTGTACAGAATCAGTTCGTCTTATGCTACGATATTGGATTTAGGAATAATTCTAAGTTATTTTCCTCCATTTCTTTAGAATTAGCTTCCCCCAGAGGACCTAACGAGAATGTAGCCCTGTATTGCAGGTCGACTGGTTGTACTTTCTTGCTTTTGCAATTGTGGTTGTTGGACTCGTCATTTATTCAACAACGTATGCCTGTGACTCTTATCCTGTTAAACTCCTTTTTTGGATTTCTTTAATGGTCAAACTTTTGTGTCATGAACACACATGCACTATCAGTAAATTCCTGTCATATCTGACTTTTCACAAAAAGCTTGATATATGTATATATATATTTGTGTGTGTGTGTGTGTGTGTGTGTGTGTAGATTGAAAACTTTAATTGTCTATGTTTATGTAGACGACTGATTCCTCCCAATTTTTTTACTTATTTATTATTCTATTATTGTAAAATTTGAGATTATTATTTGATTGAGGAATGGAGAAATGGAGGAAATCTGAATAAATCTGAATTTATGCATGCTATATTCAATAATGAGTTATCTTAACATATGTTATCAGGGACATAGTAAAAAAATATATAATGTTCAGTTTATAATTCTAAGTCGCCATTTTAAGAAATTTTTTCTTGCCAATAAATGAGTTTTAACTTCTTTAAATTTTGAGATATCATTAAATGCTTTACATTTTTAACTTCTTATCATCCTTAAGGGCAGAGGGGCAAGTTCATTGCTTTACTCTTTTCAAGATCAAAGTTGTGAGATTTGATATGTAAATAATGCTATATTTTTCTTTTAATATCAAAAAGTTTAGAGTTGAATTCTATTATTATCTAATTCTGCACAAATCAAAGGTTATCTTGCTTACTGCTTATGACAGGGAGAAGGATCCTGATCCTGTACCAGCTCATGAAAATGGAAACCACGACGTGCAATATCACTTGCTTGATAATGAAAATGTGGCACCAAGGGATGAACCATTAGATTCATGAGAAGCAGATGAGCCACTTAGCGTAGTCTGGAAGTTCTAAAGCTTAAATTCTACTTTGATTGTTCTATACTTGCAAAAGCCTGAGATGATTTGTAATCTTTCGCAGTCAAGTTTTACCCAACATGCAGACAAGCAAGTTTAAAGATTCTTTCTCTTTTATATACTTGATATTTCTGTTAACATCAGGAGAAGCTTAGATATTCAAAGATGGCTTCAAATTCGCTAGCTAGGAAAGACTGATGTAAAACATTACCTATTTGGAAAAATAAAAAGTATTGCTTTTTGATATTCATTCAAAGACAGCTTAATCCTGCCACATCTCCTCAATGCAATGCTATGTGCATATGCAAAACCATTATGTTGCTAATTTTATTTTTATTATTGTTAACCTATGGGCGTGGTATTTTTCTTCCAACCTAGGTGATCTAATTGAATGGATGACACGTGAGAAAGCCAAGTGCAGAGACGCCGGTGACCAGAGACCTGGGCTTTGCACCAGGCTTTGGGGAAGTAATCGCACACGACTTAAGAGGGGTACTTGCACCTGCCAGGTTGATTTGCCATCTCTATATTCTTCGAACTTTTGCAGCTTTAATCATTCTCTATAAACCTTCAGGTTAACACAATGAACCTCTTAGAGCTAACAGTATTGATCTCCAGATTTGTTGGATATGGAAATGAGCTTTGGCTATTTGATCTTTGCTCTTGCAAAGACGAAACAAGCCTAGCTGAGCTTGTACTATAGGAAGAATGCCTGAGCATCCTAACAGTTAGAAAAGCTGATTTGTCTATCTTTTAGAAGGCATAAGTTAGAAGATTGCGGGTTGGCCCATTTAAGGCAATGGGGATTCTCCATGATCACCACTTTCTATGCTATTTAAGAACTAAAGATATTGAAGGATGAGATATGAAGCGCACGCAACAATAAGGCAGGCAAATTGGTCGGTGACTTTTGTTTGTGTGTGTGTCCATTTATACAGGTAATAAAAATAAATGAAAACCCAAGTGTAATAATAAAATGTTGTAGAGAGAGAAACACATATAAGAGTAACAATGAGTTAAAAATAGGTTTAACTATAATACATCTCATTTATCTATACATCCTATCTTATGAGAAAAAATAAAACATAAATTATATTGAAAGATCGTATGATAAATATATAAATAAAATATTAACTCGTGATTAAGGATGATAAAAATATTTGGGGGGAGACGGGCATCCGGATCTCTGGCCCAATCTTGCTAGAGAATTATCCAAAATTTCAGGGAATTATGTTGGATATGAGGAGGGGAAAGCCCGAGCCAGATAGGAGGTAAGATCATGCCCCCCGACCCAAACCCGGCCTGGAATGTTTAATAAATTGTAATTAAATTGAACTTATTAAATTTGTAAATCTTTCATGACTCAAATCCAATAATTTTACAGTCAACCCAAATTTCTATTGCATATTTGATGCCGAACAACTATAGTCTACACATTGAGCCCAGCCCATTCAATTATCCAATTGTTAATTATAATTAAATTTTTTCAAACAAAAAAAGAAACCCTCTTTCTCTTTTCAATTTCGATCAACTGCACCCTCACGCCTCAGCCCTCACCCTCATGGTTTGCGGCCTCACCTGCGCACACCATCGATTCACGCACGTCCAGCATCCATTGATTCTTCTCGGCCTCAGCTGCACCTGCAACGGACATCACACCATCGATTCAGAGCCTCAACTGCACCTCGTATGCACGGCCTTCAGCAGAAACACCTCATTCAAGCAACCAACAACTCATGGGGTATTGTGTGGGATTCTTGATTTTGATCGTACTTGTATTTGTGTTCGCATGGATGTTTAAAGTAATTGGTTTTGAGCTTAAGTCAAGGCTCAAGTGGTGATAAGGAGTTGAGATAATATCAATGTATTTGTGTGCTTGTATAACTTAACTTTACTCATCTACTGGCCTCATTGAAACCATTAAAAAGCAGAGTCAAAGGACTAGGAGGCTTGAACTGGGGATCACGACGAGTAAACGCGCCAAGATACGGTTAGGCGAAGCCTAATAATTGATAGCATGTAGGAAATAAAATATAAGTCGTACAGATGCTTAAATGTGGAAAACAAAAAGGAAAACCGGGTAAACACAGAAGCAATTGAAGTGGGATAAATTTCTCAGGTCCTGAAATTTTCGAAGAATTTTTCGAGGACGACGATTTAAAAGCGACGCCAGTGCTGGGGCTGGGGATTAGCCTCAGGTTTTTGTCATCTCTATTTGTGATAGTAAGATACACAATTATGACTTCAAAAAAAAATTATTATAAATATTTTTTTTTCATTTGTAATTACTTTAACAAAAAGTTGATTATATTAATATATGTTAAACATATTAACTTGTTTAGTGCGTAAACTAAATTATTAAAAAGTGAAGACAACTTCTTCAAAAAATAAAGAAAACATACGTCATTCAAATAACTCAACCATGGCTAAAATTTTATGGCAAAATATAAAGATAAGAAGTTAAGCATATGAAAGATAAAATGTAATGACATGAGCTGAAAAATTACAATAAGAACAAAAATTATTTGTAAAGAAAATTAAAATACCTGGGATCGATCTAAGGTTCAGTGATCGAGTGTATTGAATTATTAACAAATTTTTGCATTATTGATTATGAGAGTTACTTTAAATTATTCTTTGCAATAAACAAATGTTGAGATTAGGGATTGAATAGACTCGATTAGAGTAAAGATTGGAAAATTAGAGAATCAAAAGATTAAGAAAAATATGAAATTTGTTTGCTGTAAGTTTAAGAATATGAGCCCACGAAACAAATCGACACACAGTTTAACAAAATAGAGGGGAAGTCTTTCAATTTAATGTTTACTTAGAAAATAAAAAACTGTCGTTTCCTTACTTTATAATAAAAATTATTTTTGATCTCAATTAAAATTAATATTTTCCATAACAATAGTTTAAATACTTTAATTAAACATTTTAACTTTCTATACTTCATATGTAATTAATTATTTCTTATTTATACTTATGGTCTAACGCATTAAAAGTAAATCGATCAATCAACTAAACAAATGTTGACAAATAGCCCACAACTTGAAATTAAATAATTACTACAACTAATAAACATTTTGTAAATTTACATTTAATATTTAACAATTAATATGATTAACATAAAAATCGTAAATAATAAGTTTGATCACATATAATTTATGTATTCTTATTAGAGCAATCTGAATATGTTGATTACCACTTCACTTGAAGAAATTATATCAATATAATGAAAATCTAAATTAAAAGTTTTTATTGGCTCATAATTTATATTTTTTTTAAACTACCTTCATTCTTAAATACTTTATAATTAAAATTATTTTTCAACTCAAATAAAATGTAATATTATCATAGTCAAAATTTAAGTACCTTTTTACTAATTAAAATACTTTAACACTTAAAAAAAATATTCATCTTTGATTGCTAATTATGGCCTACTTAACTTGCAATCAAAAATCGACTTATAACAAGGAACGATCTTTGCAAAAAATAACATTAACTTGTAAAATAGAACATGAAAATTGCAAGGTTAACGAAAGTTGTAATTAGGAATGTATTAGTTGTGGCTTGACACCTAAAAGTAGCAAAATCAAACCTTTTAAATTGCGATCAAACTTGGACTTGTAATAAGAAACAATCAACTTATAAAACATAATGTTAACTTGTTAAATAGAACGTGAAAATTGCAAGAAGGTTTTAACCAAAGATATAATTAGTAACATCTTAGTTGTAGCCTGACATCTAAAATTAACAAAATCAGACCTTTAACTTGCAATCATACGTGAACTTGTAACAAGTCATGATCATTTGTAAAACATAACGTTAACTTGTAAAATAGAATCTAAAAATTGTAACAAGGTTAACAAAAGTTGTATAATTAAGAATATCTTAGTTGCAATCTTACACCTAAAAGTAGCAAAATCAAACTTTTAAATTGTAATGATGCGTTCGAAACTAGCAAGTATACTAGTCGCACAAGTAATAAAGTGATAAGTAAGATATCATTCCCACGAGGATTGATTCTAATTGAATTTTTTATTTCCAGCAACAATAAACTAAACAGGGGGGATTTTTGTTGAATGATTTACTAAATGAAATAAGAATGCAAGTAAAGAATACAAAACATAAAGTAAATTTGAATGAAAAATCAATGGGAGACACTTGGTTAAGAGTTCATTCTCTGCCACAAGATATGAATTTGTGAATTAACATAGAATTGTAATCCAATTACAGCATTGAAGTTATCAACCGTAGATAACAACAAGCTCTGTTATCCCAATCTTTCCTTACTTTGTTGTTAAATAAAACCAGCTCTTTATTTAATCTCTATCCATTAAACAACCTAGAACAAGCTCTCTAAGTTTAATTCAATAGAAGCATTACGATGAGAAAGATAGGTTGATCTAAGCAATAATCACACAAGTTCGGATTATTTAACCTAGGTTGTCTTTTCCAATTGCAATCTCTGATCACAATTTTGCTACTAATGATTGGAAATTCATGACAATTACGGATCAAGATTTCTAATCTAGCATTAGACAACAATAGATTATATTCAGTTGGCCATTCCAAATACAATCAGTAAGCAATCATAAGCATTATATATGGGAGAATACAAGCAACTTCAATTAGAGAATTGGATAACAATTTCTTACACAATCAACTCACAAAATCCATATCAAGGGCTTTGAAATCACCCTCAACCAATTCAGATTTAGTTACACATATTCAATCAGAATAACAAATACAATACAGAGAAATTCCAGAATTGAAAAGGAAAGAAAGAACTTAGCAAATTCTTTGAAATCTTCTTTGTAGATGAATCTTCTTGGAATTGTAGTTCCTCCTCTTTCAAAATCTTCTTTCTCCTTCAAGAACTCCAAGGGATGAGAGAAATCCAGAAATTGCAGCCTCCTCCCACGTTTTCCCCTCTTCAAGTTATGAAAATAAAACCCTAAAATGTGTTTATATACTCTGCTAAAGTAACTTGCTATAGTTCCCCGTATTTAATAACATGCTACAGTGATATATGGAATTACAAATATACACTTCTCATACCATTTTTTATCACAACTTTCGGTACACTACATAAATTCATGAACCGTAAATTTCTCCAAAAAATAGACTTCGAGAGCTTTTCAATGGTATATAGCATGTTATCCGGTTAATTGTATATCGATACAATCAACTCCAAGAAATTGGTTGACTAGCAGAGGTGAAAATGAAGGGTTTTACTCCAATTTTGTGTAAGTTCCTCCAAAACTCCTACAAACATAAAAAACCACGCAAAAACATATAAATACCAAGGAATATAGCAAAGAAACATGGACGAATTGATATGAAAATGATATATAAATAGACACTTATCAAATTCCCCCCACACTTAGACTTTGCTAGTCCTCGAGCAACTATGACAATGTGAAATAAAACTAAACCGAAACAGAATCAACAAAAAATTAAAACACACAAATGCTTCATCTTGCAAATAGGCCTCAAAGATTGTACTTAATTATAACCCAAGGAAAACTTCAAAATAGTGCAATTGATCAAGAATTTCATCTCAAAGATTAGTTTCGCTACACTTCAATTCCTCTAATGTGTGTGTGTAGAGCCATTCTCACCTAATCACTTGTAACCCAGATGAGTTTATGCATAAAAATGAATCATAATTAATATTGAAGATGTGTATATAAATGAACTCCATAGGCCTGCTTTTCAAGTCACTCTCCACTAATGTAGACATGCACAACACCAAGGATCAAGAAGGACTTTATTAAGCTTGTAACGTTTGGCTTGGGTGAAGGTATGATAAAGGATAATAATTTGGCTCAAATCACCCACAAACACATAAATCATTCAAGACTATGTAGAGCTCAAGCCTATAACAAAACTTCATTTCAATTCACCATGTTACTCCCCAAAACTTATTTAGAACACTCAATCTTTTTTTTTTTTTTGCATAAAACAAAAGAAAACTACACCCCCACACTTTGTTGTTTCATTTTTTTAAGAACACTTAAGGGTATAGATCTCTTATTCTTCTTCTTTTGTTCTCCTTTTTTTCTTTTTTTTTCTTTTTTTATATTACACTTCCCCTCCCCCACACTTAAACAACACATTATCCTCAATGTGTAAGTACGTGGACGATAAGTACAGATTGGCTTTTTTTTCTTTTTTCTTTTTTTTTTACAAACACAATAGGACTCACTTGCATTGCTCATGACACATCCCAACCTCCTCTAACTTCCCAAAACCAGAACATAGCTCAAAATGTAATTGTGAATGATCTACATGCTCATAGGTAAGGGATAAACTGTTTGGAACAAATTCATTTGAGGTTAGGAACTCTTTTAGTGAGTTAACAAAGAAAAAGGCTTACAAAGGCTCAAAGGGGTAACTAGGGATCAATTTCAGTCAAGGTTGGCTATTAAGGCTCAAACGGTCCAAAGATGGCCTAAATCATTTCCCCAATGTTGCACAGTCTAGGATTTTGCCTCGAGTGACCATCAAACAAGTTATAGAATTCATTGAAATCTGAAGAAACATTTAAATTACATAAACTTTCTCTAAGTGAACAAATAACTCAGTGATAATAGCCCAGTGCTCAATGTTGCGCAAGGAATCAAAAGCAAAGCGAAAACTAATAAACATTTCAAGCACACAGATCCATGCATCATTTATCATTTTCTAAGAGTTATTCTTAATCAATCATTATCTTATCATTGACCCACAAAATACAAGAAAAGAGGTACGTGGCGTTGTTACACCTGAGTCAAGATTGTATATTTCAACCATCCTTAGGACCAGTAGCCCGCAGACTTAAGGTTTCCAGCCTATATACCTTTATTATGAAAGAACAAAAACAAGAAACAAGACACTTCAAACAACATGAAATAAACAAACTACAGATTTATTGAGAGAGAATGCGTTTCAAGAGTTAAAAAAACCCCATATTCTGCCATTCTCAGGTTTTTCCACAATGTTTTTTTTTTTGAATCGAAACTGATAAAGACAAAAACACACAACAACTCGAAATTACATAAAACTAAACTTACTCAGAAAATAATAAAGTCCAACAAATCAGCACACACAAACACGTCAGTTAGAATGGGTCTAAAAAGTTTAGAAGTTAGCCTCCTTATTCAGCCATTATGGATTAAAGAAATCCAGAATGTGTTTCAAGAGAACTTGAACTTTTTAAGCCACCACTTTAAAAGCCAAGATTAGAAAATATTACCTGGGGTGAGAGAAACAACCTGAAAAAAAAAAACTCAACTCAAATAAACACAATAAAGAGAAAGCAAACGAAAATGAAGCAAACTAGCAGATATGGATTACAGATGGAGTGTTAAATCCAGTTTACGCCTCTTATTGCCTTCTCCAAACCAATCTATCCGAGCTATTGCTGGATCAGGCGAATAGACGAATGCTTGTAAATTGTCAATTAACTCCCCTGCAGTTGAAGTGTAACCAGGATTTGCCTCGCCGACTGTGAGATGAAGTTTTTTTCTACTGCTTGATCAAGAAAAGACAACAAACCATCAAAAAAATTATTGACATTTAAAAAACCAATGGGTTTCCGATGGATGTTTAGCTGTGCCCAAGAGGTGATTTGAAATATCTCCTCTAATGTACCATAACCACCGGGCAAAGCTATAAATGCATCAGATTTACTGATCATATGTGCAATACGCTCATGCATACTAGAAAACTGTCCCATGTAACTCTTCCCCCATTGTGTTACCTATGATATCGCGCACAGCTAATGGCTTAGGGATAATGCCGAGAACTTTACTTCCTCCCAAGGATGCAGCTGTCGACACACACCCCATTAACCCAAGATACCCCCTCCATAATCAAATGAATACCCCTCGCAGCTAATGTCCTACCAAGATCAAGAGCTGCTGTTGTAAACTCTCCATCTTTACCAAATTGCGATCCCAAAAATACGCATATATTTTGGAATCGCCGAATTGGTGTTTTCTCCATTTCTAAAAGTGCTCTAAACTTGTGCAAGACAATGATGTACGTTAGGTATTATGCGATTCAAGTGCAAGACAGGTTATAAAATGACATTTCAACATATGCCAGCATGGATATATAACACGGGGTAAACTTCAAATTTGACACGTCGGGGACATAATTTCGGTGACGGAGTTGCCTCGATGCCAGATTTATAGCCCCAAGATTGAAAAAAATGAGATATGCTTTTCCCCTGTGCGAGGGTTTACAAAACCTACCACCACTTGTCTCCACGTGTGAAGCATGGACAATTAGAGATATACTTTCGGTGGTGGTTTGACACAAAACCGCCACACTTGTCTCCCACGTGAAGCATGAAAAGTAAAGATATACGTTCGGCGGAGGTTGACAAAACCTCCACACTTGTCTTCCACGTGTGCTTATATCATGGGGTAGTCATCTGGTTTGTCAAAAAGAAAACTTGAAATTAAAACAAACAAAATCAAAAAACAACAACAACACAAAAACAACATTGATAATCAGATCAAACGAAACAAGAAAAAAAATTCTACAACAACAACACACATTCCAATATACAAGTAGTTGTGATTGTGGCTCACATCTTCCTCTGGTTTTACGTCCAGTAACGGCTGAAACGCCTTCTATGAGTCGGGGATTTGCTTCCCATCCAGTTTTCTTATAAACTGTCAAACAGGGTCGTTTTTAGTCAGATTCCCTAGACTATAACACTGCAATTCATCACGAAATTGTGTCCACAGATTAAGCAATTCACTCTGAACAAGTCCACAAGAATGTGACTCAAGAGTTAATAAAACATTATCCAGCGACTCATTACTCAGACCATTCTTAATAAATGACAGTTTATCTTCTCTATTGCTGGACACAAAACCTAATGAACGACAAGTCTGGTTACAATTCCATCTAGCACATTTATAACATACTTGTAACCTTTTCGCTCTTCGCCTCTTGGCGTAGTAGCTCTTCCTAGACCAGGCATGTATTTTGCGAGATTAATGTCCGGCTCACCGGACAATCTCACCTTGGCTTCGATAAGCTATCGGATATCAGCAGGGACATTTAGGAGCATCAATGCCCAAAGTCTAGTCATCCGTACTTTATAAATTTTAAACACAGCATTTTGAGGAAGTGAAGGGAAATATTTACGAAGGTTCGATAGAAAGATATCAGCATCAATTGAAGAGAAGAAAAGGAGAGATATTACCGATAATGCGATTGAGTTTGTTCTTCTCCCAGATATGCACGTTTCAAACCTTCGAACAATGGCTTCAACTCCCGTTTGAATGTTTCCACAAGTTGCTGCACAAATGAGCCCAAAGCACAGAGTAATCAAATTAAACCAAAAGAAAGGAAAGAAAAGAGCAGAAAGAAAACGAAACTAAAGACACCATAAAAGAGATAACAACACAATAGCCAAACAAAAGTCAAAAAAACAAGCTAAAAAATATAAAAAAAAATAAGACGATGGCAAAGAGAGATAAATAAACCTGATCAATTGATGGCCTACGAAAAGGAATCTCCTGGAGACATAAAAATGTACAATTATTACCTTTACTTATTTTTCTTTACTTGTTTTTTTATTTTATTTTGCCAAAAACATTGGGTTGCCCTCCCAAAATAAGCGCTTGTTTAACGTCCCTCAGCCCGAGTTGGTTCCATCATGCCGGAGTCATCCAATCTCCCTGTGCTTCTCTAGTGAGGCTTGGATCTTCTTCCAACAAGAATGGTGCAGCATATGGCTGCCGGCCTGGATGTTAGCAAGAGTTTCCACCCATCCACGCCAATAGCTGTTTTGTGCTCTGTAAGTATTCGGACGAGTTTCTCTTCTTGTATTCGTGCAAGGCCCATTTCTATTATAATTGGCAAAGGATCATTCTCACTCAATAATCCATGCCTCAAATGATCTGGAAGAAGCTTAAGCTCCAAGGCAGGGGCTGTCATCACAGAAGGAAGAATGTTCTCATTAGATAAAGAAAATTGAATGTACGAAACATCATACCTATATGTGGTTATTGCGATGGTCTCATCTAAGCTTATCACAACTTCATCCATTTCTTTGGATACTTGTATCAAAATTTCTGAATCCTTAGAGATTTCTGTCCCTATGTGCTCATTAATAGCTATATCCAATCCATTCTTGCGAGTTAACTCAAAACATTGTAGTGGCAAAGAATCAACAACGTCGACTGCAAAAACAGAATGTAAGTCACTAGAGTACCTCATTGCCTCAAAAATATTGAAACATATCACCTTGCCATCAAACTCTATGATGAGAGTGCCATCATGAATATCAATCTTGGTTCTAACAGTTTTCGAGAATGGTCTCCCTAAAAGAATCGGTGTTGGATTAGGGGATGTCTCATCCTCTATTTCAAGGACATAGAAGTTTGCTGGGAAAACCAATTGATTCACTGGCACAAGCACATCTTCCACAACACTTTTGGTAAGTTGAATGGTAATATCAGTTTTCGCAAATGGTCCAAGATTTAAAAAAGCATAAATAGAATATGGCATGATGTTAATAAATGCTTCTAAATCTAACGCAGCTCTTTCAAACTTAGTTTTACCAATGGTGCATGCAATGGTGAACGTACCTGAATCTTTGTATTTCGGAGGAATTTTTCTTTGTAAAACAGTTGAAACATTTTCCCCCACACTTAACTTCTCATTTCCTTTCAACTTTCTCTTGTTGGTGTATAACTCCTTGAGAAATTTTGCATAACGAGGTAATTGCTTGATAGCATCCAGAAGTGGTATATTTACCTCAATCTTGCGAAAAGTTTCCAAGATTTTCTGTTCTTGTTCCTCCTTCGATTTTGCAAATCTACTAGGAAAAAGTGGAGGAGTAACATATGAAGGAATAGGAGTTATAGGATTTACCTGAGAAGTTATTGTTTTGTTCATGGTAGATGTGGTGTCATCTCTTTCATCAGTTTGTGATTTTCCGGGTAAGACATCTAATTGCTCTCCACTTCGCGAAGTTATCGCACTAGCAGTCTCGCTTGGATTGATCACCATTTGAGAAGATAATTTTTCTGAGTCTTGGCCCTCGAATTTGCTCATGCTAGTAGCCAATTGTCCCATTTGATTTGCCAGGTTTTTGATACTTGCCCCAGTTTCCTGCTGGAATTGCATTGTGTTAGTGGCAAGTGCATTAACAATATCTTCGAGAGACATACCTGAGTTTTGCGAAGCTGGTTGCGGTGCTGGATGTGGCATTGGTGGTGGTTGCATTTGAAATGGTTGCTGCACTCTAGGTTGATTGAAACTTTGTGGCCGATTTGGTATCACATTTGGAGTGATTGGTTGATGATTCCAGTAACTGAAATTATGTTGATCTTCCCATCCAGCATTGTAAGTGCTAGAGAAAGGATCATACCATTGCCTCGTTTGTCCTGGAAATCCACCCATGGCATTGGCTTGTTCCATATATTCTTCTTGTAAAGTTGGATACATGTCGATTGGATGCTCCATCGTAGAATATATCCCACATTCATAAGATTTTTGCATATCTCCTACAGCCATGTTTTCCACAAGAGAGGTTAGCTCAGAAAGTTGTTGTTCAATGTTCGGAGTGCTTACCTCATTTACTCTCCATGGTACTTGTGGCTCAAATCCGCTACTGAATTGATAGAAGTTTACTGCCATGTTGTCTAAACACAAACAATCAGAAAAGAAAAACAAAGAAAATATGAATCAACAATGAAAACAAAATAACAAATCGATTAGAAAATCAATCCCCGGCAACGGCGCCAAAAACTTGATGCGTTCGAAACTAGCAAGTATACTAGTCGCACAAGTAATAAAGTGATAAGTAAGATATCGTTCCCACGAGGATTGATTCTAATTGAATTTGTTATTTCCAGCAACAATAAACTAAACAGGGGGGGATTTTTGTTGAATGATTTACTAAATGAAATAAGAATGCAAGTAAAGAATAACAAAACAGAAAGTAAATTTGAATGAAAAATCAATGGGAGACACTTGGTTAAGGGTTCCTTCTCTGCCACAAGATATGAATTTGTGAATTAACATAGAATTGTAATCCAATTACAGCATTGAAGTTATCAACCGTAGATAACAACAAGCTCTGTTATCCCAATCTTTCCTTACTTTGTTGTTAAATAAAACAAGCTCTTTATTTAATCTCTATCCATTAAACAACCTAGAACAAGCTCTCTAAATTTAATTCAATGGAAGCATTACGATGAGAAAGATAGGTTGATCTAAGCAATAATCACACAAGTTCGGATTATTTAACCTAGGTTGTATTTTCCAATTGCAATCTCTGATCACAATTTTACTACTAATGATTGGAAATTCATGACAATTACGGATCAAGATTTCTAATCTAGCAATAGACAACAACAGATTATATTCAGTTGGCCATTCCAAATACAATCAGTAAGCAATCATAAGCATTAGATATGGGAAAATACAAGCAACTTCAATTAGAGAATTGGATAACAATTTCTTACACAATCAACTCACAAAATCCATATCAAGGGCTTTGAAATCACCCTCAACCAATTCAGATTTAGTTACACATATTCAATCAGAATAACAAATACAATACAGAGAAATTCCAGAATTGAAAAGGAAAGAAAGAACTTAGCAAATTCTTTGAAAATCTTCTTTGTAGATGAATCTTCTTGGAATTGTAGTTCCTCCTCTTTCAAAATCTTCTTTCTCCTTCAAGAACTCCAAGGGATGAGAGAAATCCAGAAATGCAGCCTCCTCCCACGTTTTCCCCTCTTCAAGTTATGAAAATAAAACCCTAAAATGTGTTTAAATACTCTGCTACAGTAACTTGCTACAGTGCCCGTATTTAATAACATGCTACAGTGATATATGGAATTACAAATATACACTTCTCATACCATTTTTATCACAACTTTCGGTACACTACATAAATTCGTGAACCGTAAATTTCTCCAGAAAATAGACTTCGAGAGCTTTTCAATGGTATATAGCATGTTATCCGGTTAATATATCGATACAATCAACTCCAAGAAATTGGTTGACTAGCAGAGGTGAAAATGAAGGGTTTTACTCCAATTTTGTGTAAGTTCCTCCAAAACTCCTACAAACATCAAAAACCACACAAAAACATAAAAATACCAAGGAATATAGCAAAGAAACATGGACGAATTGATATGAAAATGATATATAAATAGACACTTATCATGTAATCAAGCTTGGACTTGTAATAAGGAACAATCAACTTGTAAAACATAACATTAACTTATTAAATAGAACGTGAAAATTGCAACAAGGTTTTAACCAGAGTTGTGATTAGGAATATCTTAGCTGCAGCCTGATACGTAAAAGTAGCAAACTTAAAGCTTCAACTTGCAATCATATATGGACTTGTAACAAAGAACAATCAACTTATAAAACATAACTTGTAAAATAAAACCTAAAAATTGCAACAAGTTAACCAAGTTGTAATTAGGAACATTTTAGTTGTAGCTTGACGTCTAAAAGTAGCAAAATCAAACCTTTAACTAGCAATCAAACATCGACTTGTAACAAGAAATGATTAACTTGTAAAACATAGAATGTGACAATTGCAACAAGGTTAACCAAAGTTGTTACTACGTATGTCTTAGTTATAGCCTGACACCTAAAAGTAGCAAAATCAAACTTTTAACTAGTAATCAAACATCAACTTGTAACAAGAAATGATAAGCTTGTAAAACATAACATTAACTTGTAAAATAGAATATGGCAATTACAACAAGGTTAACAAAAGTTGTAATTATGTACGTCTTAGTTGTAGTCTAACACCTAAAAGTAGCAAAATCAAACCTTTCACTTGCAATCATACGTGGACTTGTAACAAAGAACGATGAAAAACCTAATGTTAACTTATAAAATAGAATATAACACTTGCAACAAGGTTAACGTAAATTGTAACAATAAACATCAAAGTTGCAACATGACACTTAGAATTAGTAAAATTAAACAATTCACTTGCAAACATACATCGACTTGTAGCACGGAATGATGAAGTTCTAAAATCTAACATTAACTTGTAAAATAAAACATAATACTCGCAACAAGATTAACAAACATTGTAACAAAGAACATTAAAGTTGCAACATGACACCTCAAAGTGGTAGAACAAACCTTTAACTTGCAATTATACGTGGACTTTTAACACAGAACAATGAACTTATAAAACTTAAATTAACTTGCAAAATAGAACATAACACTTGCGCAACAAGGTTAACCAAGATTGTAATAAGAAACATTAAAGTTGCAACATGATACATAAAACTAGTAAAATCAAACATTTAACATGAAATCATACGTGGACTAGTAGGAAAGAATGATGAATTTGTAAAACATAACATTAACTTATAAAATGTAACATGAAACTTGAAACAAATCAAAACAAACTAGAGTACAAAACATAAACTTGTAACATGATACATTAATGTCACTAAATCAATTAATTTTCTTTTCTTTTTTTTTTAACTTGTAGAATTAGAACTAAATCATCAAATAAAAATAACTTTTAAAAAAATTATACTTTATTAAAAAAAATTCAATTAAATTTTTTTTGAAGAAGTTGTCTTTACTTTTTAATAATTTAATTTAAATGTTATGCAAGTTTATATTTTTTTATATATATTAATGTAATCAATATTTTTGAAATAATTACAAATTAAAAAAATATTTACAATAATTATTTTAAAAAATAAATTATATAATTGTGAAACCTGCTATCACATATTAATATTTTATTTATTTATTTATTTATTTATTCGCCATATAAACCTTCAATATGATATATATTTTATTTTTTTTCCTAAAACATTGATGTGTAGATACATAGGATATATTGTAACTAAACCCTTAATGCAATATTCTAGAGAAAGGGTAAGAGAAATCAAATACAAAGATTTTTATTGTGGTTAGACCAACTTCTTGCCTAAATCTATGCTTCAAAATTTTAAGCACAGGATTTCACTATTAAAATCTTAGAACCCTAGGACATAGAGCACGATTGTTTTTTTTTTTTTTTGGTCTGAAATCAAAATAGATTTAAATTAAACTGAAGTCTGAATAGATTTGAATATAAAAATCTGAATAATAGTTTGTTTTTTTTAGTTTAATATCTGAATTAAAATGTCTAAAAACTAACGATTTTACACGTATATCCTTATTTATATATTTTATTTTCATTTGTGATTTTATTTCACATAAAAAAATATTTGTATACCAAAATTTATTACGAATTTAATTTATTTAAATGTGTATAATTGAATAAAGAACTTTTTTTTTCCTACAAGATTTTGATATATAAATGAGCTAAATGACCATAAAATAATTTTAAAAATATATAAAGAATCATAATATAAAATTAGAAATAAATAATAATGTTTCAAAATTAAAATATTAGGCTATGTATAAATTGGTCATAAATAAATTTTATAAGGACATTTAGGAGAATTTAAGGAGTAATAAAAATTTAGACATTTGCATTTAGATAAAAGTTAAAATTTTTTAGCTTTATTTTTTAATTAAGATGAAAATGTCTTAGATTAGTCTGAAGTAAAAAAAATCATCATAAAAAAATCTGATGTCTAAAAATAAGTTAAATTCAGAATTTAAACAAACAAACAATCAGTTCCATACACTTTTAGAGTTCCTCATACCTTTAATTAACTTCTTTTAGTGTCAATTAAACAACTCAACTAAGGTACAAAACAGTTACATTTACAATACAGATTTCAAGATTTATAATAAATGGGTTTATAAAGATAATCTCTCTTAAAGAATAGATCTATAAATAAATGTTCTAGGTCTTCGAATTAACTGAATAATAGACCATGTAAAGTTCAAGTGTGAATTTGTAGTGGCTTTGTATCATTAATGCTCAAGGTGAATAATAAGTTTGGAGCTTTGAATTTAAAGCGCAAACAAAAATATAGTTGTTTATGGGGTAGGACTTTTTGCACCCAAAACAATACCCTAAACACTTATCTTGTAAAACTAAATTTTTTGTTATTAAAATATCCATTTAGTGATTTACTTTTAAGGACAACTATTATATATTAACAATCATCTTCAACATTCACCTATTTTAATATCTTAATCATTTTCATTTTCATTTTCTTTTTAATCCAAATTAAACCAAAATCTAAATGTATCATGGATACTAATTCGAATAATTATAAAAAATTATAAAAGATAAGCCTCAAACAAATAAATTTTTCTATTACTTTTCATTTTCTTATCATATTCTAAACACTCAACTCTTGTAACTTCATTTTCATGGTTTATAAAGACTGCAACATACGAGACAAAGAAAGGTCGGATATTTTTTGGCAACAAGTGGAAACTCGTAAGTAGAGGCACTAAGCTAGGGTATAGCACCAGCAAGAGAAGTATTCTAATTGTAAATCGATACACCTGTAATGGTCTATGTTCCTACCATATTGAGTTTTGAGATGATATCCAACTTTTCTATTTGATAAAATTAACCTAATAACAATCCATGTGCAATTAAGAATCTAGATGTGAAAACTTCCATTTTCAAATTTAATTATTAAAAATCTCAATTAATTTGGAAGGGTATTTTTTTAAAATTAAAAAAGGTGTTCAAAGCAATAATTTATGTAAGTTCTGAAGCTGCGGATTCAGTTACGTAACATAAAACTAAATCATTTATATCAAATGTAACCAGCTAAAAATTAAAAGTGCATATAGGAGTTTTACGTGGTTCGGCTATAACTAGTCTACACCTACGGACAGCCAAGCTGCAATCCACTAAGTCGTTCTAGATTACAAATCACTTGGATTTATAGTAGAAGAAATCCACTTTCTCTCTCAGACACCTTTCTTTGTAACCCATGCTCTCTCTTCAAGAACTTCAACCTTAGTAGACTAACTTTCTAACCTTGCTGCATTTCTCTACCCAACAGATCAAGAACTTTCTTGACTGTTAAACACTTTCCCAATAATATTCAACAAAGATAAATCTCAAGAAAGTTGTCTGCAGTTTGTTAGTCACGAATATCGTAACTACAACAGTTAAGAAAGACACGACTGCGATATCAGTTACAGACTCATGAAAGCAATCATTCAAACCCACACTCAAAGTTCGATGATCTCACATAAAAAAAAAGACATAATAAAATGACGCAATTCAACCTAGCTCTCATAGCTTTACTTTCACTTGCTTTCTTCTCTAAATGCGTAAGTCTTTTAACAGTGAAGATTGCTTTATATAGTGTTCCCATTCAGCTGTAATTCCTTTCTTGATCCCATGAGATGTTCAACATAATTTGAGAGATAAAGATCAATAAATAATAGGAAATAATATTTTAATCTCCTAAATTAGATATGAACTAAAAGTCTTCTTATATTAGAACTTATTTAACAAGCAATCCTTATCCAATAAGGATTCTTTAAGATTCTTTTGATATCAATCAACTAATCTGCATATCTTAAATAAAGAAAAGTTGAATCACGTTTAATATATTCAATGAATAATCATGATAATAATATTTCCTAATACAAGATAAAATAAACACTTTCCAAAACTGAAACAATATTCTGAAAATAATTGGCAGTTAAGTCTTTCACAACAGAAGCAGTAATATCGGATATAACTAAAATATGCAGCAGAATAGGAAAATAAATATTTTGCATTCTTCCTGTAGAAGAATTTCCAAAATCTTTCCATACCTGCGAATCTCAAAAGCTTAGGAAAACAGAAATATTTAGAGTAATCAATAATTAACCAGAATAAAAAATATTTTCTAAAGCAAAATCCAATACAAAATCTTTACAAAGATTAAAAACAGATTCTAAAAAAATTTTGTGAATTCTACCGTTAAGAGTTTTCTAATTGGTTTAGTTGAAACACAAAAATCAAATAAAATATCAAGATCTTTATTTTCTCCAAAATACCAACAAAGCAATGCTAATGCCACATAATTGAACACGTGGTAGTTCATATGGTATTGACTAACAATTTATTTTTGAAATTCTAACAATGGGCGTATAATAAATTTTGGCTCTTAGAATATAAATTTTATGGATGCAAAATAGCCTTACCCAAGCGCGGAGTGCATTAATTTAATAAAGTTGCCAAGAGACCTTAAGCCTAGGAGAAATTTGAGTTAACTTTGCTGACTCACCACTTAGGAAATATTTGACAAATATCTCATATTTGAGTTTGCTCAGATTTATCATGGTCGACCCAAATATATTACAAAGTTGCCCTTGTTTGATATGTTTTTACATTCAAAATCACTATGTTGATGATCTGAGACTCACAAAGGTACAAAACATGATAATCTTACCTAGATGTCCAACTCTGTTTTATAACAAGTTGTGAACTAATATACGCCTAATAAATAATAATGTCCCCCAAATAAACACTTTCATATAAATAATTCTTTGATCTCTGTGATCTACGGAACCTTTAATATTCTTTTAAGTTAACTTATAAGTACAAATTTAACATTAATATAAATTTGAATAACTAACATGTCTATTAGAGGATATAAGAGCGATTGTTCAATAAGCATATGCTTGAAGGACACTTGGCAAGCCTAACCTTCCCTTAAGCTGCTTCCAAGCAACACCAGATTTTACCGAAAAAAGAACCGGGTTGGTGTTGGGCTAAACTCCACCCAGAGCAATAGTGACGCCATCACAAAGCTTGAAGCGCCTTATTGTTCCTCAAAAGAAAAACATTTCTTGTGATCATCTTGTTCATCCAGCATTGTTTAGGAGCTATTGAATTTCATGATGGATTTTTGAGTTGTGGAAGTATTAGATTTGATTTAGTGATGAGTTAAGTTCATTGTTGAATTCTAAATCATATAGAAATGATTATTATTAGAGTTGGTTTTACAGAGGAGTATACTGGACTTTTCTTATAATGTTATAAAATGAGTGATACTGTTTTTATAAATTCATCTATATAAACTATAAGATATTATTGAATGATCGTCACATTACTTCACCCGTTTAATTAATATAACTAAGATTTGAAATTCATTCGTCTAATCAAATTATGACACATCATAAATAATTTATAAGGATGATATTACTTTTATAAAATTAACATGGTAAGGATAAAAATCGGTATTTTATCTATTAATGCACGGGGGATGTTGGATGTTTGACGGTGGTTCGTGCCACGGGAGGGCGGGAGGGAGGGAGGGAGGGGGCGAGGATTTTTGACCAGATGCGCTTGGGGATCAAAAGACATATTCCAAATATAAAAGTCTCGAGTTTTTATTTTGTGAAAAAAAATAAAATAAAATGAAAAATATAAGTAGCATTGCAGCTGCACACGCATGCACGAGTGATCACGTGTGGTCGACGCTGCACCACGCCAAGTCAATTACTCATCAATGCCATCCTATCTATAAAGGCCGAAAGGAAATCTAAAATCCCTGAAGGAGTCGGTGGGAATGGGGTGTTGGGGGAGCTTCGCTTCTGCCACTCCTTCTATCTTAAGCCCTTCTTGTTTTCTCAGAGTTTCATCATCTTTTCCCAACACCAAGAATATCAGAAAGCATGTTGATGCTGCCCCGCCGCTTTCACCTTCTTCGACCTCGTGCTGTTCATGCAAGAAAAGGTTTGTTGTCACCAATTGTACAACAAGCAATAAAAACAAAAACATGGTTCCATCTTCATCTTCCAGTGTTGATTGTGTGGGAACGGGCACAGAGGTGGAATGCGTTGTCTCCTCTACAGAAGAAAAAGAAGAAGTGGATAAATGTTTGGGATCAGCGCTGTGGGAATTGGCAGTTTTGGTTTCACCATTTTTCTTCTGGGGAACAGCCATGGTGGCAATGAAGGAAGTGTTGCCAAGGGCTGGCACTTTCTTTGTGGCTGCATTTCGTCTCATTCCAGCTGGTTTACTATTGGTTAGTTTTGCGGCTTCTCAAGGTAGAAAGGTTCCCTCTGGACTCATGGCTTGGCTTTCCATCTTTCTCTTCGCCCTTGTTGATGCTTCCTGTTTTCAGGTCTTAGTCTTCTCATCACTTCATATGATGTTCTCTATGAGGAAATAACTGGACTATGTGTGTGTGTGGTATTTACAACTAGACAGTTCAATTTGACCCACCCAACTGTCTAGTATTGAAATTAAAAATCAAAACTTAATCATACTGCTTATTCAACTCAACAACAGGGATTTCTTGCTCAGGGTTTGCAGAGAACTTCTGCCGGCTTGGGCAGTGTAAGGACATTTTGCATTTGCTTAATTAAATTCTTGATTGACATTTCATTTCCATTGCCAATTTTCTCAAACTGTTGTTTCTTTATCGATTCAGGTTATAATTGACTCACAGCCATTGTCAGTAGCTTTGCTTGCATCCTTCTTGTTTGGCGAGTCCATTGGACTGGTCGGAGCTTCGGGCCTTGTTCTTGGCGTCATTGGACTTTTGCTTCTCGAGGTGAACTCTACATTTCCTTGCTCAAGCCGCAATACTAGTTTTAGATTTTAATTCTAATGTAACAATCTTCAATTTGCTTTCCACGTCACTTTAGTGTGAGTTAAGCCTTCATTAATTTAGGGCACTTTAGACAAATAATGTGATTAATTTTTTCTAGCAGAAGATGAAGTTGCCCACACTTGATAGTTGATTCTTAATCACTCATCATATTGTCACCATATATGAAGGCTGGTTGAGCAAGAGACAACTTTGAAATCTGCAGTTTTTGCTTTCTAAATTTCCATAACTTTATATGAAGGCTAATTGAGCTAAAAGAAACTTTAAAATCAAATGTTTTGTCTTTTAAATTAGAATTAATTTGTCTGTATATCAAGTAGTTGTATGAAAGAAATCATACATAAATGAGCTAATTAGTTCGATGTCGATTTCTCTGCTACCTTTTCCCCTCTTAACTCTTTTGTCGTATGAGTGATCATACGTGTTTACTTGATTATAACTTTTGTAAGGAACTGCTGCCATTAAATGAAAAATGCCTGGCTCATTGATGTTGAAAGCAGTAGATTATGCTAACCGAAACTAATTTAGAAAGCCATAAATTCTGAAAATAGATTAAAAAATAAAAGTGTTATAGACTACACCGTCTTCAAAAACCGCTTAATAGGACAATGTTATAATGTAATGGGAAAGTACTTGGCAGTCTTGCTTTTCTGGCCCTTTTAGTGTTCTCTTTCCAGATTACACTTTGTACTATGAAGTGCTGGAGAGTGTAAGCGTTTGAGTAAAATAATAATTTGCCTATCAACTCATCCGTTTTCGAACTTTTCCATTTGTTCTTTGTCATTAGTTTGATTCCTTGTTTGATGCCTTCTGGATTCTGTCCTGTGACTTTGTCCACTACTATATTTGTTTTTCATGCTATGGTAAGTAAGGTGCAAGTTAGTGTGTTGCTTAGACCCTGTGAGATTGAGTGGAATCAAGGTATTACGTACTGCAAGGGCTATATCAGGATCTAAGTTGCAGCAAATAGAGCAAGCAATTTCTTGGGGATCCTCTGATACATAGCGCAATTCAGGTTGGAATTCCATATAATACAGACAACATCTGAGATATAATAGACAAAATATTGCGTAGTGAACTGTTGGCATAAGAATATTTGTGCAGTCTTATGACTTTGATACATTGTGTTTGATTTAAATTATTGCCTAATTGGTACATACTCCAGTGTTCCTTTATTGCCGATGCATGGCTGGCTGATGTATTGCTAAATTTCTGGTTTTGTGGTACAGCCCTGAAGGTGCTGAGTGCTCATGAAATAACCTTGCTTTAGTGGTTTCTAATTGAAATGGTTGCCAAAAAGTACATGATGAAGTGATGAAGTGACTTCCATTTATACTTGATATGATAATTAGATATTGTTGTCAATAAACGCCCAGACTTCAAACACTAAAATGACAGAGAATTAAAGAAAATGTATTAGCAAACCCTCTATTTCTGTAGATAGTTGGAACTTTTGCTGGATCTATTTTGTGTTTGTAAGCTTGAAGACTTTAGGTTGTCCAGCAAAAAGATATGGGTTTTAGTAGATTTTTATGATGATGTACCATACGGGTGCAATGCTCATTTAAGTTGTCTTATTTTTCTGCTATTGATGGACTTCCGAAATGGTGTCAGTTTGAACAAATATTGGGCCATCTCACATATGGGTATCATATAGATCTTTTTAGTCATATGCCCAAGCCCAATATGTGTCTGAACACTTACTGAAAAATTGTGCTGGCTTATTTGTGTAAGCAATGAACTTGTTTTCATCTGAGCTTAAGTGCTGCTTCGAACTTGAAGGGAAGTCAGGATCCCTATGAAGTACTTGTATTCCTACTGTTGTTTCTAACTGTCCTTTACTCCTATCCTGTCTTGGTTAGCATAGGAAGAACTTGGTGAATTTGCAAGAGTGTATTGCGTTTGATAGATAACTGATATGTTGTTTAAATAAAAGAGAGTTACAGTTACATCAGCATCTTAAATTAAAAGGCTAATTTAATCAATTTCTTAATCCAGAAAGCTATGATTGAAAGATTGGCTTTTCATAAAAGACTATGAGAGGAATATCAATGAGAGGTATGCTTGAAGCCAGGTAGATCAATTATTTTAAAGATTGACTTTTGGTCGTCAAGAATATTTCTTTGATGCTCTATTATTACGTCACGGGATTCTTAAAGTTAAGGGGTGGGCTTACTGGTAAAAAGTCATTGATCTTATTATTGAGGTCAAAGACTCAGATCCCCTTGAGGCCATCTGCTTGGGATGTATAAATCCCACATATTTCCTAGCTACCAAGCTTTGTAAAGTGTGGAAGTAGCTCTCTTTAATGGTGCTTAAGACCATTTTATGTGAATACTGGTATGACTATACTGAAGAATGAAGGTATTTGGAAAGATTATTACATAAAGAACGTCTTTAACTGTTGACTGTAGTAGCCAGCAAACAAATTTAGATTGTGCTTCAGTGATGAATAACTTTGGTGTCATTTAAGACAAAAACATGTTGATGCATCTTTGAAATTTCCACTTAATAAAATATGAACTTTGGTGCCTTTGGTTTCACTCTTTTTTTCATTATTATTATTTTCTTTTATTATGTATAAAGTGAGGAACCTGTGGTGCAAATTCAAGAAAATTATTAGTTTTCTATGGAGTTCTCAGTCTTCTTTCTTATCTCCTGAGTTAACTACCAACAAAATATCTTTCTGGAGTTTCTATTCTTCCTTCCTATCTATCTGTCTTGATCTCTATGTCTCTCTCTATGATGTGGGTTATCATGGTTGTTGGTTTGTGCTAATGGTATATTATTTCAAGGTGCTAAAGGCTACCATCTGCGGATACCATAAGGTTAGCAGGCAGAAAGCTGAGCGACTGTTTCAATGCCCTATTTTTGTGCTGCACAGCTGATTTTATTTAATTATTAAGTGCTATGTATCCTCTTGGATTCTCCAATTTTGCCACTAATAATTTCCTTTACATGATGACCCAATTCATTCTTCCAATTAGATTTACCTTCTCTGCAGTTCAGCTCTGTGTTAATAGTACTCTTTTACGGTAGTAGTTTCAGGCTTATGAATGCTATTAAAGCAATTTTCCATTTCCAAAATCATAACCTTTTTTTCGCTGATTAAGTTTGATGATAATGGTTTCAATCTGCAGGTTCCTGCACTTAATTTTAATGGGAGTAATTTTTCTTTATGGGGAAGTGGGGAGTGGTGGATGCTTCTTGCAGCTCAGAGCATGGCAGTTGGTACAGTCATGGTCCGCTGGGTCTCCAAGTTTTCTGATCCTGTAATGGCAACTGGATGGGTATGAGGTTCCTGCTTTAAAAAGTTATCATAAAGCAAAGCATTACTTATGGATTTTGAACTGGTTAGCTTATTTTGCAGCTCTCAGCATCTACGTAATGGAGTATCCATAATTGCAATCATAATATATAACATTTTTAAAATGTTTGGAATTGTTAAGGTTTTCTATATTTAGAAAGTTGTAGAATCTGCTATGAACTCTTAAGTTAATGCATGGATGTCATGGTACTAATATGGTGGACATTTTATGTAGCACATGGTAATTGGTGGTCTCCCACTTGTGATAATCTCCATCCTTGATCATGACCCTTTCTTCAGTGGAAGTCTGAAGGAGCTAACATCAAGTGATATATTGGCGCTTCTTTATACTTCCGTATTTGGAAGTGCTGTTAGCTATGGTGTATTCTTCTACAGTGCAACTAAAGGTCATACTCTATGCTGAAACTCAAGACTTCTGTTTGGCTCTTTCAGTGGTTGATTTTCTTTCTTAGTGATTAACCATTATACATCTAATATAGCCATATGGTTGTTATAATATCATTTATTATTATTATTTATTTGCTACACAATTTTAATTGATTCTCTCAATCATATAGGTTATAACACCAAAGTCTAATTTTGAGCTCTTCTCCAATATTTTAATTTGCAAATTGGTTGTGCGTTTCAGGTAGCTTGACAAAGCTCAGTTCCCTCACTTTTCTAACACCAATGTTTGCTTCAATCTTTGGGTAAGGTCATCTGATCCGATTGGGAAAATAAAACAAATGGAAACATATAAGAATTTCAGGTTTGTTCTAAAACGCACGCCAAAAGAAAGAGCTGATAAAAATTCTTAAATTTATAGTTAAAAGATAAAGAGGGAAAAAGAATTACCAATTCTTATCAAACCTTACCTAGCAAGCTAAGGATGTCGATTTGTTTTTCTTTCTTTAGAAAAATAATCAAATAGTCTATGGCAGAGACTGAGATCTCATTATAAGAAAGTGCAGAATTGTGAATTCTTTATGCATTTTGCAAGACCTCTTTGTCTTGTACAATTCATACATTAGTTAGGTCTTTCCATCAGCATGTTATATATAGGGATTGAATGTTAGATTAAGAAAGGACATTTTGATGTTAGAGTTATATATTATAGGTTTTAATATAGAGATTCGTATGGTAAGTCCATACCTGAAAAAAAAAATAAAAAAATAATAATAATAATAAATGAAAGTTAAATCTATATCTAAATCTATATGCCAGGGCATTTTTTTGCAAAATTTCTTACCATTTATGGACTAGTAAATCAAAATACTTTGAAGCAAATCTAATTGCTACACATGATGTCAACCATCTGGATGTTTCAAATGGAGTTAGATTTTTAATGAAATTTCTAATTATTTATTTCATTCGTCTAGTGGTCCAAAAAAATAAAATAAAATAAAATAAATGACATTTAAAATTATCAACTTCGCAATTCTATTCATTTTTGGATTAAGATATATTAACAATCAAAAACTTGATTAAATTTGTAAGTCAAAACAGTTTTAAGTTATAAAACCTTGGCATTTATATAAAAGAGTTTTACCATCTTGTGGATTCATGCTTTTCAATGTTGAAACTTATATTCCACAGGTTTCTGTATCTTGGTGAGACATTCTCACCATTGCAACTGGTTGGGGCCTTTGTTACTATAGTTGCAATATATATGGTTAACTATCAGGGCACTACTAAATGATGCATATGGTTGATACGGCAACATAGATGCATGCATGCAACATGCCAGCAAAGATGTAAATGATGCTGATAGTGAGGGTGGCTCTGTAGTTTCTAGGCTTTACTTCTCAACCAAGAAATGTTTAGGGGATGTATTTTATTTGGAAACAAAGAGATAAATTAAAGGAGAGAAGGAGGCAGAAATGCGTTGGAGCATTGGTGCTTTTTTATGAGTTGATAGTTGGTTCATTCCAAATTTAGGTTGGAAGTTTCGGGATAATTATCATGGCTTATTTCTGAAGCTATTTTCTCGAGGCTATCTCATGGCGGGCTACACTTCCATGCCTTCTTGTTACTATGGTAGAGCATCCAAGAGTGAATTATGGATCGGCTGTTTTGTGTGGGAACTCTGTTTTACCGTACAGATGGTTCCAGGTATGATCTCTTTTTTCTTTGATGTCATAAATTCTTAATTCCAGGTTTTCTAGGCCTTGACATCTCAAAAAAATCCCTGGCTTTTTTTTTTTTTTTTTGGCTATTGGAACCGAAGGCCATTGAAAGGAATAGTTGCCTTTCATATTTGTTCATTGGTCTTTATATTTGGTAAATGTAGATTATGTTTGGGGACTTTGTTGTTGTAGGCATATGTAAAGTTGTTTCAAAATGCTTTCATAAATCATACTTATGAACTCACTGTACTATTTTATTTTAAGAATGAGCTTATACCAGCAATTGCTGAGAAAAGATACAAGGACAAAAAACACACAAATACTGTATATTGGGTATGAGTATGACTTAAGTATTATCAATGTATTGTTGGCAGATATCTGTTACCCCTGCTTCTGGATAGAAGGAATATAATATATAAGCAAACCTTTATAATTCACACACTTGCATGTATAAATATACTCATATTCAAATTTTAATTTTTATATTTTTTGGAAGCGTGATGGCAGAACGAGAAATGTTGGTGTTTCTTTTATTTTCAAGAACATTGAAAAAAAAAAGAGAGAGAAAAAAGAAAACGAAGTTTTGAGGTTTTTATTTTATTTTTTAAAAGATATAGTAATATTTTGAAAAATTTAGATTCCCTAACCAAGTTTAATATCAAACAAATTTACTCTCAATTTTGCAATTGCAAATGTAATACTCAGCAGTTCAATATAATGTTCAACCAATATCTAGCATCGTTTAATAACTCAACATAACAGACTCCTGACTAAGCATTGTTTAACAACTATCTAACACTGTTGAGTTCCTAGCGCACTGATCCAATTCGATATCTTGTTTAACGGCTTGACACTTGGTTAAGTAATAGCTGAGGTTCAATTCGAATTTAGCCTCAAGGCCAATGCAAGGCCTACATAACGTGCAATACACATTAGGCAAATGTTTATACAAAATATTAGGAGTGTTGTTATTTGAGTCTCAAAAATTCTCTTTCTAAGTTTAACTCTAATTAAAAATAATATTGAAACAATTTTTAAGATGCAAATTACTAAAGAGGATACTGATAATTTTGAGTATATCCAATGTAATTTGCTACCAATTTTTTCATTTAATTTTTCCCCTTAAACCCTAAGTCATTGTTTTCTCTTCAACTGTCTAATTTCAAGTTCATTTGTAATTGATGTCTGTTGTTATGGAGTGATTTTGAATGGAGGATGAATTCAAATAATGTCCTTACAACCAAGAGGAAGAAGTAATTTCTTATTTCCAATTTAATTTACTTTTTTTTTTTAATGAATTTCATTTGATCACTGTGAATAGAACATTTTCAATTTGTTTAGTGACTATGAATGGAATATTTTCAACATAACCGAACCTTTTTCAACTCTTTTCATTGATTTAATTGTTCTTAAGAAGAGTTGATAGACCGCCATTTTCACATGTCAACTGCTTTTCTGTTTTCGTTTCATTTGGGTTAGTTAGCAAAGATATTAGCAAAAGCCTAATAATTGGAGATGCTTTAGTTTGTATTTGCATTTTGCATGAGATTTCTATATTATTTTGAATTACATGAATTCTCAATAACTACCTCAATGGGATGAGTTGAAAAAAGTATCCACTAATCAAGGTATGATATAAACTCATATGGGCATATACAAAATCAGCCAGGCCATGTGATATGTCCTATATTGCTTCAATCCGATAAAACCGAAAAGACTCACAACAACCACACACCACCTCCCCCGCCGCCCCCCAAAAACAAAAAAAGAACCAAAAACCCCCCAAAAAAATAATTTTAAATTTATTTTAATTTATTTAAATAGGTAGATTAATATTTAATTTATTTTAAAAAATGGTTTTAAATTTATTTTAATTTATTTAAATAGGTAGATTAATATTTAAGGGCATTTTTAGATTTTAATTATTTTGTGAGGATAATTTTGATATTTTGATCTATCTAAAATTTAGCTTTTCAAAATCTGATTTTGAAATATTTTATAATATGATAAATATAAATATTTTATATTATTAAATAAAAATAATATAATATTTTATAAGTAATTAAATTAATTTTGAATAAAAATTAAATAAATTTATATTTTAAAAATAATTTCTTAGAAATTATCATATAATAATATAGTTCAGTCCTATATTGTACCAAACACAAGACAGTATTATATCGAGTTTAGTCCAATATTACATTAAACATAAGACAGTATTATATATAATTCAATCCCAAATTCTAGTCTCAATTCAATCTAGTCTCAGTTCAGATCCTAATCATAGTTTAGTCCAATCTTGACTCCCAAACCGGGATGGTTTCTATCAAGACTGGACTATTTGGTGGCCAAGAAGGGGCCTAGTCCTGCAAAATTTGAAAATTTCAAGGATTCTATATAATTTTTTTTGTTTTTAACCCAATTACTACTTTTTCCCCCATTAGCCCTTCCAGTTTCCAATTTTTTGAACTAGCCCCTTCAAATGTTTAAGTTTGATCCACCCCTGGTTTCTATCTCTTAGGGTTTCTTTTGGGGAAATGTTATGTTATTGAAACAAAATTGTTTTAAAAAGAGATTTTGGGAAAAAAATAAAAATAAATATAACAACACATGATTTTGGGAAAAGCATGAGTTGAGAGTAGTTTTTGCTTAGATCTTAAAGATCAGTCGTTGAAATGGCAGAAATAGTCGGATTATGCTATTGCTTTGTGTAAAAATAGTGTTGTGTGGAGGAGATTTTACCTGAGAGTGAAGAAGAAAGAAGTTTGAAAGGAAGGAAACATATTATTGGCTTTTTTTAATAAAGATGGGCAATGGGGTAATTTCGCAAGAAAAAAAGTCATGGCATCGAGATATTTGAAGAGAGTATCATTTTTTCATGAGGCCCCTCAATTATGATAAAATGTTAATTTCCCCTAAATTTTTTCATACAATTCTAAAAAGAATTAATTCTTTTTACTTTTTGTAGGAGAAATTTTTGAAAAAAAAAAAATTCCAAGTTGAGGACTGCTATAAGTTTTAGTCAAATTCAAATTCTTATTGATTATCTGATTAAATTCAACGTTAAATGACACATATATCTTCGTTTTTCCAAGAGCCTATGTGAGGTCCGCAAAGCATCTAGTATTTTTAGTTGGACAATTTGACAATTGGCTGGCATTAAAAAAATAATAACGAAGATTTAATTAAAATTCAAAACAATCCCCCCTCAATTGAGTTATTTCTATATTTTTGCAATTGTGTTATTATTTAAAATAATGTATCATCATAATCAATATCCATAGGCTTAGAGAACAAGAAATCGTGATTTTGTAGAACTACATGAAGAGAACAGTAGGTGCTGCGTACAGTGGGTGTGCAAGGTAAAGTCAACAATAGGATTGGTGTGGAGACCCAAAAAAAAAAAAAAATTGACAATCAAGGAATGAACAAATACTCTTTAATTAAAGATAAGATGATGGTTCAAATAAGAAAAGAAAATGGTTGCAAGTTTGCAACCGTCAAACACATACATTACATTCTGCAACTAGAAACTACAATTCAGTAAATAGTTAACATGTCACGTAGAAGCAGCAGCAGCAAGAACAGGAACTGTCTGGAGACCTTTACTAGCTCCAACTCCGCCACGCCAAACTCCATCCTTGTGATGAAGATAATTGTCTCTCTTTTTCCCATTCACTCCCTTTCCGGATTCGGACAAGGGATGCCTCTGGTGACCTACTGAACAAGTCTTGTCATCCTCTTTTGTGTTGGCTCTTGAGGTCCAGCGATCTGTTGAATCAGCTGAATTTGGTTCCCATGAAGTGGAAGAAAAGCTCCAGTTCTGTTGAGTAGCACCACCCACATAACTGTTGCTTCCTGAAGACTCCTGCTCATCTAAATCTGACCCTCCTAAGGTACCACAACCACCCCTCCTTACAGTCACATACTTATGGAAGCTTGGCTCCATCAGATCATCACTTGCCAGCACCTCAGATTCTACAAAAGGATCTTTAGCTTCTCTCATGTGCTTTCCAACAGAGAAAGCACATGACAGATTTGAGCTAGTTGTGGAGTTGAGGTCTGCAACTGCCTCAAGGATGGAGCAGGCCTTGGTGACACAAGGTGGGATCGAAAATGAAGGAGTGTTGTTGTTCTTCTGGTGGAAGTTCTGGATGTCTTCAAGTAATAATGCTGTATATGATGGTGTAGGATTCAATAATGTTTCAGGATTGAGGTCTAGGTCTGTGGACCGCCTAGAGGATCTGCTTCTCGTTAAAGTTTGGGGTTTTTGGCTTTCAGATCCTGAGGCAGCAGCCATCGTCGTGATTGGTATCTGAGCTTTGGCGTCTCCCAAAATCTGTTGCTGTTCCTTTTCTGTGCATATTGTGTTGACAAGCTTGTTGTTTAGAGTAGTACCTCTGCTGCTGCTGACTTTGTAGTTAACCCCTTGAGAACCAAGCTGATCTACATTTGGCTTCTGCATTGGATTGGATAAATTAATTGCTTTTACAAATTTGGACAGAATTAAAACATAAACAAAAATTGAAGTCTGAAGAATAAAAGAAACGAGTACCTGATGCAAAATAACACCTTCTCCTTCGACCTCTCTGCTTCTATTTTGAACTCTGTTGTCATTGTTGGTGGGAGGCTTAATGTTGGGAGTTGATGATTGTGGATATGCAAGGGAGTTGGGATCAATTTCGCTCAAGGGATTTCTTCGGTAAGGAGAATGCTCAGCTTTCCTTGAAGAGTTGCGACTAAGAGATGGCTCATTTGAAGTAGTCTTGTTGTTAACATTAGCATTTGCTCTGGCAGGCGACTGAGAACGAGGTGAAGCCGCCGTTCTCGAACCCACCCCAGCAGCCTCACCAGCATTTCTCTTGACAGTGATTCTTTTAATGGCAGTTGCAGGTTCTACAACACCATTATTGCTTTTATCCATCAAAAGGGAAGTAACCGTAGCCGGGACCGAGACCATCTTTCCAGGTCTATTACTTTTACAATCAGTAGCGGTTGTAGCAAGCGAGTTATTTTCTGATCTTCTTCCAGGTGATCTGCTAACTCGTCTTCCACTTCCTCCTCTCTCTCTACTCCCAGACCGCTGCTGCTGATCCCTTTCTCTACTTGGCGTCCTCCTCCTTCCTTGAGAAGGAGAACGCCCACTAGACTGACGATGGCGTTGTCTGTGTTGCCTTCTCTCGCCTCTCTGATCATCTTCATGATCATCATCATCATCACTCCCTATCTTCTTGTCACCATCAACGTCATTGTGATCAAAATCGTAACTCCTCTTGGAACCCGAGTACTTTCTTGCAGAAGAAGCGGCCTTTCCAGAAGAGTTACTTCGGCTAAGCCTTCCACACTGTATAAGAATGGCATCCACCTCTTCTTTGGTGCAGCTAGATGTCCTCACCACATTAACAACATTGTTATTGTTTCCACTCTCTTCTTTAGTTTCCACCGCACTTTCATTCTGCTGATCAGGATTAGGGAGAGAGCGCTTGTCGTGACTCTTCCGATGCTTTATCACGAATATTTCTTTCTTTACTAACCCTGCTTCCTCTTCTTCTTCCTTTTCTCCCTTTTTGCCAATCTCTTTGTCGTTTTTCTGCGGCTTGATTGCATCTACGACTACAGGATGCTGTGTAGATGATGAAGCAGGAGCAGGAACCTCAGGCGGAGAAGAAGGCTCCTTCTTCTTGCTGAAACAACTACCCATGACGGCACGGCGGAGAAATAGAAATGAAATTTTATGTTTGTGCAAGGAGAAGAGCTAAGGGTTAAATGTGAAAGTGAAAGCGAAATAGATCTGATACGAGAGAGGGAACGTTGTCCGAGAAAGCATTTCAAAAGACAGCGAGAGAGAGAGAGAGAGAGAGAGAGAGAGAGCATTTCAAATTTTGAGCGGCACTGCCACTGCCTGCCCTGCAGATCTATCCGTTAGACTTTGAAATAGCCGTTGGATTGGATGAATATAATAATGTCTGTCGTTTCTCGTCCGCTAACTCTGATTTCTTAATCTTAACTTAATCTTAATTTTTAAAATTCATTAATTTATTCAGAAAATCCTTATTTTCAAATTTCTCTTAACGGCTATCTTCTATTCCCATTCCTTCGAAGTGGGTCGGCTTGGCTCAGACTACGCGGACGCTACAACACAGTACATGAGATGTCTCTATGCATCCCATATTTTAAAGGTTATCTGATATTTTATATAATTTAATATTCGAAATTGAATCAAGTTATCAAAACTCCTCAATCACTTTTGATCAATTATGAATATTAAATAAACAATAATATTTTTCTTGATTTGATTGCTGGACATGTCTCCAATGCTATAGTCGTACTTCAATCAACCAATCCCTCTCCGTTTAACTTTTCTTTTTATAATTATTATTTTTTTAATAAATTAACTCGATGATGAATTTCAATATATCTAATTAAGGAGTATTCTGGTACAAAATGATGACTTCTACAAATATTACTTTTGCATTTACGTTTATTATTGCTCTTAATAAGAATGACGAAACCATAAAACAAATCTTCAACTTATATTAGTCAATTTATCTACTGTCATGTGCTGCATGTATATTAATTGAATTTAATACATAAAATAAATAAAATCAATTAATAATGAAACAATAATATTTATTGTTATCAATTACTTACAAATTTTAAGAAGTTCAAATACTTTTAAAACATGTTATAGATGTAAAAGATTCTAATAAATAATCCTTATAATTCTTCAGCTTGAAATAATTAACAATAATATGAAGAGAGAATTTTATCTGTGACCCTAAGCTAAGGTTTATATTGTTTTGTCCTCCATCTTTTAAAAATAGGATAAAATAACCATGCCATTACCTCTTTGTTGTCAAAATGGATGACTTATGATGTAATGACTGTTATGTCCCTTTAACGTACGTCTACATGCTGTAGTCAACCAATTTTGAAATTTTTTAATACTTGCTTTTAACTTTATATTTGCAGTCACAAATAGTGTTACACTTAAAATTAGTAAGCATACTAGTCGCACAAGTAAAAAGTGATAAGTAAGATATCGTTCTCACGAGGATTGATTCTATTAGACAGCAACAATAAACTAAATGGGAGGTTTTGTTGAATGATTAATTAAATGAAATACGAATGCAAATGAAGAATATCACAACGCAAAGTTAAACAAAGTGAGAAATAATCAATGAGAGAAACTTGGTTAAGGGATCATTCTCTACCATAAGATATAAATTTGCGAATTAATTATAAAATTATCATCTAATTACACATTGAAATTATTAATCGTAGATAACAACCAGCTCTGTTACCCTAATCTTTCATTACTTTGTCGTTAAATAAAACAAACTCTTTATTTAATCTCTATCAATTTAAACAACCTAGAACAATCTCTCTAAATTTAATTCAATGAAAGCATTATGATAAGAAAGATAGGTTGATCTAAGCAATAAACACACAAGTTCGAATGATTTAATTTAGGTTATATTTTGCAATCTCCGATCATAATTTTGCTACTAACGATTAGAAATTCAAGACAATTATAGTCTAAGATTTCTACTCTAGTAATAGACAACAACTAGATTTAGTTGGCAACCCAAATAAAATCAGCAAGCAATCATAAGCATTAAATATGGAAAAATACAAGCAACTTTAATTAGAGAATCGGATAACAATTTCTTGAACAATCAACTCAGAAAAAACCATATCTAGAGCTTTGAAATCACCCTTAACCAAATTAGATTTAGTTACACATGTTCAAACACGTCATAAACATAATACAACATAGAGACATTCCAGAAAATGAAAAGGAAAGGAAACACTTAACAAATCCCTTGAAATCTCCTTAGGATTTTAATTCCCCCTCTTTCTCCTTCAAGAACTCCAAGAGATGAGAGAAATCAAGAGAGACAGCCTCCAACTTGTTCTCCCCCTTATATTATCAAAATAAAACCCTAAAATATGTTTACATACTCTGCTACAGTAACCTGCTATAGTGCCCTCGAATAATAACATGCTATAGTGATTTGTAAAATTATACTTCTGCACTACTCACACCATTTTGATAATAACTTTTGTTACACTACATGGATTCATGAACCGTAAATTTCTCTAAAGACTGGACTTTTAGAGCTTTCCAACGCTATATAGCAAATCATTTGGTTCATCGTATATCAACAGAATTAAATCTAAGAATTTGATTGATTGGCAGAGGTGAAAATGAAGGGTTTTACTCCAATTTGGTGCAAGATCCTCCAAAACTCCTACAAACATTAAAACCACACAAAAACATAAAAATACCAAGGAATATAGCAAAAAAACATAGACGAATTGATATGAAAATAATATATATAGACACCTATCAAATAGTTAATCCTAAGAAATGTTTAAAATCTTTGGCAATAACCCTAAAACAAAATATTAAATTAAAAAGAACCTAATCAAAGCAAACTTACCTGTAAATATGTCCATCTCCTCTCTCTGTCTCGATCTCTTTCTCTTCTATCCTATAGTCTCTTTAGCTCCCACTCATCTCCTTCACCATACGGCTACACCATTATCAATATAGTCAATTAAACCAGCTCAAATCCAATGCAAAAAATTGAAACTAAGCCCAACAACAAGAAGCATAAGAAGACTAATCCACTTTGAATCGTGCATCATGGTATGCAAAACGAAACTCAGAACTTTATTTTATTTTTTGAAAACTGCTTTTAGATTTCCATAAATCAATCGGTGTTGGATGAAAAACTGGGACAACCAATGAGATTAATTTTCCAAGCCACATCATCAAGGAATATAATTTTTTCTTGTACTTTAATTGGAATAAATGTGTCTTTTATCTTATATGGCGGCATGACTCATGGGATAATGGATCCTTCATTATTGATTTGATTGATGAAGACTTCTTAATTACTTTTATTATTGAGAATTTCTGGTTGATCAGATAATTATATGACAAACGCCTTGCTTGGTCGACAAAGGACATGACTCCCAATTTCACCACCAAAGATATTGCATGGCACAAGTTCCTAAATTAGACCCATCAATGTCAAAAAAAATATTTAATAAGAGCCATCACTCATGCGTTTAATGATTATCTCCCAAAGTCCATAAAAATTAATAAAATATTAGAGGCACAAGACCCTATATAAGCTTCTCTCCAGGTGTCTCTTGAATGAGATTCTTATCCTCCAGGTGTCTTCATGGCTCTAGGTGCCAACACTAACTCTTTTGCATATAACGTGGTGTCATCTAAGCCCTATGCAACCCACCACCTCTAAGTAAGCTTTCCTATAAATATAGCCTTTGGCTATGAATCAAGGTTTGAACACTCTCTCTCTAATTTGACTCTCTCTCTCTCTATCTCATCTCTATCTGTTCGACTAGATATTTCACTCCATATTCGATCTCTGACTTGAACGTCAGAGGATTATTGTCGGCAACACCATCGGTGCTTTTGATCCCTTGTTTTCTCTTTGTGTATAGATCGTTTAAACCACCAGAGCCTCAGTTGACCAAAACACAATAGCCATCTTGACAAACACGTGACCCAAAATTCCCAACTTTCCCCTCCTCCTCCATATATTCCTCCATTTTCCTCCTGTTGAGTTAGTTCCTCCACAATACATATAAATTTTATTGGTGAGTTGGAGGTTGACCGATTTTCAGCATCAACAGTTGGTGCCATCTATGAAATTTATGACAAAAAGTCATAGATCACCATAAACAACTCACCAGAAGGGAATGTCCTCATTGAGGATCTCTATAGTGACCAAGAGGGGTCAAGAGCAATGAAGGTGAAAAGGTCATGACAATAAGATGCGATGGCTATTCAAGAATAACTTAGGCTTATGAACCAACAAAGTGAACAAATACAAACCCAAATACAAGCTCTTGCTGCAGAAGTGAAGGATGCTCTACATGTTGATGGCGATGGGGTCTTGGTAAATGATCAAAGTGCATTTGATCAACCACACAGTGCATTGGTGGGTGGAACAGGTGCAAGTAAGCATCGTGGTCATGGAAAGAAAGGACCATATGATTGGTCGACACATCAATCGACCATTAGAAAATCAATCTCATCTTGATCATAGTCGCTTTGGTAGTTCAAAAATAAGGACCAGGGATGATTTGGATGATGAAGACCTTAGGCATTCCTTGAATTCACATCGTAAAAGTAAAAGGTGACATGAGGAGCAAGAAATGGATAAAACCCAAGAGGAGTTGAGGTTGACACATGAAGAGTTGTGCTCCTTGAAAGAGGCACATAGAGAAAGAAATTTGATGGAAGACGTCATCGGGAAATTAGAATCTCCTTTTACTCCTGTAGTTGCAACCTCCATACTACTAAGGAAATTCTCCATGCCCCAAATGGACATATACAATGGCTGGTCGACCCGGTAGAGTATGTGAAGTTATTTAGAGAGAACATGGCACTTCAACGCATTTCTGAGGATGCTATATGCATAGTCTTTCCTCTCACCTTGACTGGACCGGCTCGAACTTGGTATAGATCTCTAAAGCCAAGGTCTATAGGTTCATTTTCCCAACTTTTAAAAGAGTTCATTTCTCATTTCATTAGGGTTAGGGCACCTAGAAAATCTAAGGCACACTTGTTAACTTTAAAACAAGAAAAAAATGAAAGCTTGATGAGTTATGTCCACAGATACCATATAGAGGTGATAAAACTTAGTGGTTTTAATGATCCTGTGGCCTTAGATGGTATCATCAGTGGGATTAGGTCGACCGGGCTATGGTGGGCAATACGAGATAATATGCCAACTTCATATGCTATGATGTATGAGAAGGCTCAAACATGCCTAAGCTGAAGAAGAATTTCGGATCTTGAAAGCCAGTCAACAAGGTGAGGGCAATCGTTCTGGAGAATGAAATAAAAATAGGAATAACAATTGGGGACCTTCAATAATTGATCGTCGTGGTTGACTAGGAGAAGTACCAAATATTACTAGGGCAAGTAAAACTATAAAGGTCCAATATCTCCAATATACTTCATTGAATGCCACTCGTGGTGAGATCTTTGATGCTATCAAGGCAAGAATTTGTTGACTTGTTCTAAGCCTTTGAAATATGATCTGGGAAGATGCAACAAGAAAAAGTGTTGTGGTTTCCATAATGATAATGGTCATATCACTTCTGAATGCTTTGAGTTAATGGAACAAATAGAGACTTTAATTCGTAATGGTTACTTGACATATTACATTGTACAAGATGAAGAAATGGAAAGACTAGAGAGAGAGGAAGGCATGCAAGGTCGACCCAAAAAAGGATAGCTACTATTGATACAATTGTTGGGAGACCTAGTATCGGGGGAGATTCAAATCATGCCTTAAAGGCTTAGAAGGTGTGCAAAAGCTTTAGAGGTTGGTGTGTTAACAAGGGCAATGAAACAACCCCGCCTCTTCCATACTCCATTGCTCTTCACATAAGAAGACACCAAAGGTGTACTTTTTCCCCATGATGATGCCTCGGTAGTAACAATGACAATTGCCAATCGAGGTGTGATAAGTGTCTATTTATATATCATTTTCATATCAATTCGTCCATGTTTCTTTGCTATATTCCTTGGTATTTTTATGTTTTTGTATGGTTTTGATGTTTGTAGGAGTTTTGGAGCAACTTGCACAAAAATGGAGTAAAACCCTTCATTTTCACCTCTGCTAGTCAACCATCTTCTCGGATTTAATTGTATTGATATACAATGAACCCGATGACATATCATATACCGTTGAAAAGCTCTCGAAGTCTACTTTTTGGAGAAATTTATGGTTTATGAATCCATTCAGTGTACCAAAAGTTGTAATCAAAACAGTGTAAGAAGTGTAGAAATGTAATTCCACACATCACTGTAGCATGTATAATACGGGACACTGTAGCACGTTACTGTAGCAGAGTATTTAAACACATTTTAGGGTTTTATTTTCATAACTTGAAGAGGGGAGAACGTGGTGGAGGCTGCAGCTCTGGAATTCTTTCATCTCTTGGAGTTCTTGAAGGAGAAAGGAAGCTTGGAAAGAGGAAGAACTACAATCCAAAGAGAATTACATCAAATTTGCTAAGTTTTTCCCTTCCCTTTCATTTTCTGGAATGTCTCCATGTTGTATTGTATTTACCACGTTCTTAAACATGTGTAACTGAATCTGAATTGGTTGAGGGTGATTTCAAAGCCCCTGATATGGTTTTTGTAAGTTGATTGTGCAAGGAAGTTGTTATCCAATTCTCTAATTGAAGTTGCTTGTATTTTCCCATGTCTAATGCTTATGATTGCTTGCTGGATTGTATTTGGGTGGCCAACTGAATATAATCTGGATATTGTCTATTGCTAGACTAGAAATCTTGATCCGTAATTGTCTTGAATTTCTAATCCTTAGTAGCAAAATTGTGATCAGAGATTGCAATTGGAGAATACAACCTAAGTTAAATAATCCGAGCTTGTGTGTTTATTGCTTAGATCAACCTATCTTTCTTATCGTAATGCATCCATTGAATTAAATTTAGAGAGCTTGTTCTAGGTTGTTTAATGGATAGAGATTAAATAAAGAGCCTGTTTTATTTAACAACAAAGTAAGGAAAGATTGGGATAACAGAGCTTGTTGTTATCTACGGTTGATAATTTCAATGGTGTAATTGGATGACAATTCTTGATTAATTCGCAAATCCATATCTTGTGGCAGAGAAGGATCCCTTAACCAGGTTTCTCTTCATTGATTTTTCACTCAAATTAACTTTCTGTTTTGTTATTCTTTATTTGCATTAATATTTCATCTAGTTAATCAATCAACAAAACCCCCCATTTATTCTATTTTCGCTTTCGAATAACAAATTTAATTAGAATTAATCCTCGTGGGAACGATATCTTACTTATCACTTTATTACTTGTGCGACTAGTATACTTGCTAGTTTCGAACGCATCAAGTTTTTGGCGCCGTTGCCGGGGATTGATTTTCTAATCGATTTGTTATTTTATTTTCATTGTTGATTCATGTTTTTTTTGTTTTTCTTTTCTGATTGTTTGTGTTTAGGCGACATGGCTGTAAACTTCCAACAATTCGGCATCGGATTTGAGCCACAACTACCATGGAGAGTAAATGAGGTAAGCACTCCGAACATTGAACAACAACTTTTTGAGTTAACTTCTCTTGTGGCAAACATGGCTGTAGGACATATGCAGAAATCTTATGCATGTGAGGTAATTCTACCATGGAGCATCCAATCGACATGTATCCAACTTTGCAAGGAGATATGGAACAAGCCAATGCCATGGATGGATTTTCAGGACAAACAAGGCAATGGTATGATCCCTTCTCTAACACTTACAATGCTAGATGGGAAGATCACCCTAATTTCAGTTACTGGAATCATCAACCAATCGTCCCAAATGCCATACCAAATCAACCACAAGGTTTTAATCAACTTAGAGTGCAGCAACCATTTCAAATGCAACCACCACCAATGCCACAACCAGCACCACAACCAGCTTCAGAAAACTCAGGTATGTCACTCCAGGATATTGTTAATGCACTTGCCACTAACACAATGCAATTCCAGCAGGAAACTGGGGCAAGTATCCAAAACCTAGCAAATCAAATGGGACAATTGGCCACTAGCATGAGCATATTCGAGGGCCAAGGCTCAGAAGAATTATCTTGTCAAACGATGATCAATCCAAGAGAGAATTCTTGTGCGATAACTTTGCAAAATGAAGAGCAATTAGATGTCCTGCCAAAGAAATCACAAACTGATGAAGGAGATGACACCACTTCCACCATGAACAAAACACTGACTTCTCAGGTAAATCCTATAACTCCCATTCCTTCATATGTTTCTCCTCCACTTTTTCCTAGTAGATTTGCAAAATCGAAAAAGGAGGAACAAGACCAAGAAATCCTGGAAACTTCTCACAAAATCGAGGTAAATATACCACTTCTGGATGCTATCGAGCAAGTACCTCATTATACAAAATGTCTCAAGGAGTTATGCACCAGCAAAAGAAAGTTAAAAAGAAATGAGAAAGTAAGTGTGGGGGAAGATGTTTCAGCTGTATTGCAAAGGAAAATTCCTCCAAAGTGCAAAGATCTAGCCCCTGCCTTGGAGCTTAAGCTTCTTCCAGATCATTTGAGGCATGGATTCTTGGATAAGAATGATCCTTTGCCAGTTACAATAGAAAGGGGCCTTGCACCACTACAAGAAGAGAAACTCGTCCGAGTACTTAGAGATCACAAAACAGCTATTGGTTGGACGATTGTTGACATCCAAGGCCCAGCCATATGCATGGACCGTATCTTGTTGAAAAAAGGATCCAAGCCCACTAGAGAAGCACAGCGAAGATTGGACCCTGCCATGATGGAACCAATGTCGGGCTGAGGACGTTAACCAAGCGCTTATTGGGAGGCAACCCAATGTTTTTGAAAAATAAAAAAAAGAAGAAAAGAAAAATAAAATAAGTTGAGGAAACATCAAAAGGGGAGCTGAAACCATTGCCTGAAGGTTTGAAACGTGCATATCTGGGAGAAGAACAAACTCAATCGCATTATCGGTAATATCTCTCCTTTTCTCTTCTTCAATGGATGCCGATATCTTTTTGTCGAACATTCGTAAATATTTTCCTTCACTTCCTCAAAATGCTGTGTTTAAAATTTATAAAGTACAGATGACTAGACTTTGGGCATTGATGCTCCTAAATGTGCCTGCTGATATCCGATGGCTTATCGAAGCCAAGGTGAGATGGTCCGGTGAGCCGGACATTAATCTCGCAAAATACATGCCTGGTCTAGGAAAGAGCTACTACGCCAAGAGGCGAAGAGCGAAAAGGTTACAAGTATGTTATAATGTGCTAGATGGAATTGTAACCTGACTTGTCGTTCATTAGGTTTTGTGTCCAGAAATAGAGAAGATAAACTATCATTTATTAAGAATGGTCTGAGTAAGGAGTCGCTGGATAATGTTTTATTAACTCTTGAGTCACATTCTTGTGGACTTGTTCAGCGTGAATTGCTTAATCTATGGACACAATTTCGTGATGAATTACAATGTTATAGTCTAGGGAATCTGACTAAAAACGACCCTGTTTGCCAGTTTATAAGAAAACTGGATGGGAAGCAAATCCCCGACTCATAGAAGGCGTTTCAGCCGTTACTGGACGTAAAACCAGAGGAAGGTGTGAGCCACAATCACAACTACTTGTATATTTGAATGTGTGTTGTTGTTGTCAATTTTTTTTTCTTGTTTCGTTTGATCTGATTATCAGTGTTGTCTTTGTGTTGTTGTTGTTTGTTGATTTTGATTTTTTTAATTTCAAGTTTCTTTTTGACAAACCATATGACTACCCTATGGCATAAGTACACGTGGGAGACAAGTGTGGAGGTTTTGTCAACCCCCGCCGAAAGTATATCTCTACTTTTCATGCTTCACGTGGGAGACAAGTGTGGCGATTTTGTCAAACCCCACCGAAAGTGTATTTCCATTTTTCATGCTTCACGTGGGAGACAAGTGTGTAGGTTTTGTCAAACCCCGCCAAAAGCATATATCATTTTTTCAAATCTTGGGGCAATAAATCTGCATCGAATAACCCCCACCGAAATTATGTCCCCATGTGTCAAATTTGAGAGTTTTACGTGTGTATATATCCATTCTGCATATTTTCAAATGTCATTTTATAACCTGTCTTGCACTTAAATTGCATAATACCTAACGTGCATCATTGTCTTACACAAGTTTAGAGCACTTGTAGAAATGGAGAAAACACCAATTCGGCGATTCCCAAATATATGCGTATTTTGTGGATCGCAATTTGATAAAGATGGAGAGTTTACAACAGCAGCTCTTGATCTTGGTAGGACATTAGCTGCGAGGGGTATTCATTTGATTTACGGAGGGGGTAGTCTTGGGTTAATTGGGTGTGTGTCGACAGCTGCATCCTTAGGAGGAAGCAAAGTTCTCGGCATTATCCCTAAACCATTAGCTGTACGAGATATCTTAGGCAACACCATGGGGGAAGAGTTACAGGTTTCTAGTATGCATGAGCGTATTGCACATATGATCATTAAATCTGATGCATTTATAGCTTTGCCCGGTGGTTATGGTACATTAGAGGAGATATTTCAAATCACCTCTTGGGCACAGCTAAACATCCATCGGAAACCAATTGGTTTGTTAAATGTCAATAATTTTTTTGATGGTTTGTTGTCTTTTCTTGATCAAGCAGTAGAAAAAAACTTCATCTCACAGTCGGCGAGGCAAATCCTGGTTACAGCTTCCACTGCAGGGGAGTTAATTGACAAATTACAAGCATTCGTCTATTCGCCTGATCCAATAATAGCTCGGATAGATTGGTTTGCGGAAGGCAATAAAAGGCGTAAACTGGATTAATGCTAAGTCTGTAATCTTTATCTACTGGTTTGCTTCACTTTTGTTTGCTCTCTTTTTATTGTGTTTATTTGAGAATTTTCATGTTATTTCTTTTGAGCTTTTTCAGGTTATTTCTTTCGTCCCAGGTAATATTTTCTAATCTCGGTTTTTAGAGTGGTGGCTTAAAAAGATCAAGTTCTCTTGAAATGCATTCTGGATCTCTTCAATCCATAATGGTTGAATAAGGAGGCTAACTTCTAAACTTTTTAGACCCATTCTAACTAACTTGTTTTTGTTTGTTGACTTGTTGAACTTTGTTATTTTATGAGTGAGTTTAGTTTTGCGTAATTTAGAGTTGTTATGTGTTTTTATCTTTATCAGTTTCGATTTTAAAAAAAAATTTGTGGAAAAACCTGAGAATGGTAGAATATGGGGTTTCCTTAACCCTTGAAACGCATTCTTCCTTAATAACTTTGTAGTTTGTTTATTACATGTTGTTTGCAGTGTCTTGTTTCTTGTTTCGTTCTTCATAATAAAGGTATATAGGCTGGAAACCTTAAGTCTGCGGGCTACTGGTCCTAAGGATTGTTGAAATATACAATCTTGACTCAGGTTTAACAATGCCACGTACCTCTTTTCTTGCATTTTGTGGGTCGATGATAAGATAATGATTGAATTAAGACTAACTCTTGGAAAATGATAAATGATGCATGGATCTGTGTGCTTGAAATGTTTATTGGTTTTCACTTTGCTTTTGATTCCTTGCGCAACATTGAGCACTGAGCTATTATCACTGAGTTACTTGTTCACTTAGAGAAAGTTTATGTAATTTAAATGTTTCTTCAGATTTCAATGAATTCTAGAACTTGTTTGATGGTCACTCGAGGTGAAATCCTAGACTGGGCAACATTGGGGAAATGATTTAGGCCATCTTTGGACCGTTTGAGCCTTAATAGCAAACCTTGACTGAAATTGATCCCTAGTTACCCCTTTGAGCCTGTGTAAGCCTTTTTCTTTGTTAACTCACTAAAAGATTTCCTAACCTCAAATGAATTTGTTCCAAACAGTTTATCCCTTACCTATGAGCATGTAGATCATTCACAATTAAATTTTGAGCTATGTTCTGGTTTTGGGAAGTTAGAGGAGGTTGGGATGTGTCATGAGCAATGCAAGTGAGTTCTATTGTGTTTGTAAAAAAAAAAAAAGAAAAAAAGAAAAAAGCCAATCTGTACTTATTGTCCACGTACTTACACATTGAGGACAATGTGTTGTTTAAGTGTGGGGGAGGAGAAGTGTAATAAAAAAAAAAGAAAAAAAAGAAAAAAAAAAGAACAAAAAAAGAACAAAAGAAGAAGAATAAGAGATCTATACCCTTAAGTGTTCTTAAAAAGAATGAAACAACAAAGTGTAGGGGTGTAGTTTTCTTCTGTTTTCTACAAAAAAAAAAAGATTGAGTGTTCTAAATAAGTTTGGGGGAGTAACTTGGTGAATTGAAATAAAGTTGTGTTATAGGGTTGAGCTCTACATAGTCTTGAATGATTTATGTGTTTGTGGGTGATTTGAGCCAAATTATTATCCTTTATCATACCTTCACCCAAGTCAAACGTTACAAGCTTAATAAAGCCCTACTTAATCTTTGGTGTTGTGCTTGTCTATAATAGTGGAGAGTGACTTGAAAAGCAAGCCTATGGAGTTCATTTATACACACATTTTCACTATTAAATATGATTCATTTTTATGCATAAACTCATCCGGGTTACAAGTGATTAGGTGAGAATGGCTCTACACACACACATTTGAGGAATTGAAGTAGAGCGAAGCTAATCTTTGTAATGAGTTTCTTGATCAAATGCATTATTTTGAAGTTTTCCTTGGGTTATAATTAAGTACAATCTTTGAGGCCTATTTGCAAGATAAAGCATTTGTGTGTTTTATTTTTTTTGTTGATTCTGTTTCGGTTTAGTTTTATTTCCTATTGTCGTAGTTGCTCGAGGACTAGCAAAGTCTAAGTGTGGGGAAATTTGATAAGTGTCTATTTATATATCATTTTCATATCAATTCGTCCATGTTTCTTTGCTATATTCCTTGGTATTTTTATGTTTTTGTGTGGTTTTGATGTTTGTAGGAGTTTTGGAACAACTTGCACAAAAATGGAGTAAAACCCTTCATTTTCACCTATGCTAGTCAGCCATCTTCTCGGATTTAATTGTATTGATATACAATGAACCCGATGACATATCATATACCGTTGAAAAGCTCTCGAAGTCTACTTTTTGGAGAAATTTATGGTTTATGAATCCATGCAGTGTACCGAAAGTTGTAATCAAAACAGTGTGAGAAGTGTAGAAATGTAATTCCACACATCACTGTAGCATGTATAATACCGGACACTGTAGCACGTTACTGTAGCAGAGTATTTAAACACATTTTAGGGTTTTATTTTCATAACTTGAAGGGGGGAGAACGTGGTGGAGGTTGCAGCTCTGGAATTCTTTCATCTCCTGGAGTTCTTGAAGGAGAAAGGAAGCTTGGGAAGAGGAAGAACTACAATCCAAAGAGAATTACATCAAATTTGCTAAGTTTTTCCCTTCCCTTTCATTTTCTGGAATGTCTCCATGTTGTATTGTATTTACACGTTCTTAAACATGTGTAACTGAATCTGAATTGGTTGAGGGTGATTTCAAAGCCCCTGATATGGTTTTTGTAAGTTGATTGTGCAAGAAGTTGTTATCCAATTCTCTAATTGAATTTGCTTGTATTTTCCTATATCTAATGCTTATGATTGCTTGCTGGATTGTATTTCGAATTGCCAACTGAATATAATCTGGTTGTTGTCTATTGCTAGACTAGAAATCTTGATCCGTAATTGTCTTGAATTTCTAATCTTAGTAGCAAAATTGTGATCAGAGATTGCAATTGGAGAATACAACCTAAGTTAAATAATCCGAGCTTGTGTGTTTATTGCTTAGATCAACCTATCTTTCTTTCGTAATGCATCCATTGAATTAAATTTAGAGAGCTTGTTCTAGGTTGTTTAACGGATAGAGATTAAATAAAGAGCCTGTTTTATTTAACAACAAAGTAAGGAAAGATTGGGATAACAGAGCTTGTTGTTATCTACGGTTGATAATTTCAATGATGTAATTGGATGACAATTCTACAATTAATTCGCAATTCCATATTTTGTGGCAGAGAAGGATCCCTTAACCAGGTTTCTCTCATTGATTTTTCACTCAAATTAACTTTCTGTTTTGTTATTCTTTATTTGCATTAATATTTCATCTAGTAATCAATCAACAAAACCCCCCATTCATTCTGTTTTCGCTTTCGAATAACAAATTTAATTAGAATCAATCCTTGTGGGAACGATAACTTACTCATCACTTTATTACTTGTGCGACTAGTATACTTGCTAGTTTCGAATGCATCAAGGTGTAAAACGAGTATTGGTGGATACCTGGAGTTCTGTAGATATGTCTTTCCTAGAAGCTTTCGCTCGTATGGAATTATCTAAATACCAGCTCTAACCCAATGAAACCTCCTTGAAAGGTTTTGTAGGAGATTGTGTGACCTTCATTGGCTCAAGCCAGTTACCATAATAGCAGGAGATGGTGTCCATAAGAGAATCACCCTTGTGAATTTCTTAATGGTAGATTTTCCCAGTGTCTATAATGCTCGTCGGCCAGCTCTAATCGACTTTAAGGCGGCAATCTCCATCTACCACTTGACAATAAAATTTCCTACCAAAGAAGGGGTGAGGGTTATGTGAGGTAATGAAGAGTTAGCAAGAACGAGCTATGCCATTGCTATGAAAGAGCAGGTTAAGGAGACACTCCTGATCCATAATCCAGCTCCAAGAGATGATGGCGGTCAACCAGTTGAGGAAGCTCTCCAAATTCATAGTCCAGATCCTGATGGTGGAGATGAGCAGGTTGAAGAGGTTCTATCAGTCTATAATTTGGATCCTAGAGATGACGAGTTTGAACAAAGAGGAACTCTAGTTGAAGAATTGGAATCTATGCTGATTGATGAGAATGACTCAAGGAAGACAATCAAGGTTGGTTCTTTACTTTCACTAAACACTCTTAGTGCTTTAAAGAACTTTCTTAGAGGACATTCCGATGTGTTTGCTTGGACACATGCTAATTTGACTGGAATCAATCCACAAATTATAGTTCATAAATTACAAGTCGATCCAACTTATAAACCTATTAGACAAAAAATAAGAGCATGTGGCCAAGAAAAATACAATGCTATGAAAAAAAGGTTGACAAGCTCCTAGAAGCTAGCTTTATTAGAGAGGTTTTCTACCCAGATTGGTTAGCAAATGTGCTAATGGTGAGGAAGTCTAATGATAAGTGAAAGATGTGTGTGGACTTCAAAAATCTTAATAAGGCATGTTCGAAATATAGTTTTCCTCTTCTGAGGATTGACCAACTGGTCGACTCAACAGCGGGACATGAACTCCTAAGCTTTATGGATTCTTTCTCTAGATACAACCAAATCAGCATGTATGAACCTGATAGGGAAAAAAAACCTCCTTCCTTACGGATCGTAGAATATATTGCTATAATGTAATGCCATTCGGGTTGAAGAATGCTGGAGCTACATACCAGAGGTTGGTCAACAAGGTGTTCCATGAACTCTTAGGCCATACCATGGAAGTCTATGTCGATGATATGCTAACCAAGTCAATGAGAGTAGATGATCATGTGGGTCATTTAAAGCAAACTTTCAAAATTTTGCGGAAGTATGGTATGAAGCTGAATCCTACCAAGTGTGCCTTCGGTGTGTCTTCGGGAAAGTTTATTGATTTTTTGGTCAACCAACGAGGGATAGAGTTCAACCTAGATCAAATCAACGCTATTATGGAAATGAAGTCACCATGCGACATGAAGGAAGTCCAATGTTTAATGGGCAAGATTGTAGTGTTGAATAGATTTATATCAACAACAATGGATAAATGCCAACCATTCTTTAAGGCCTTTAGAAAGGGCAAAGGCATGGAGTGGACCAAAGGATGTGAGCATTTCTCCAGCTAAAGCTTTACTTGACTAGACCACCTCTTCTATCCAAAATAATATAATGGGAGACTCTGATGATATATTTGGCAGTCTCTCGATATGCCACGAGCTTAGTCTTGGTCAAAGAGGAGGGAAAAGCTCAGCAACCTGTTTATTATAGTAGCCACGTTATATCTGATGTTGAGAAGAGATATTCAATACTTGAAAATTAGCACTTGCACTTGTCATGTCAACTAGAAAGCTTCGATCGTACTTTCAAGCTCACTTTATTTTTGTGCTCACGGACCACCCATTATGGCAAGTACTATTAAAGTTAGAAATCTCTAGTTGATTAGTAAAATGGCCTATTGAGTTGAGTGAGTTCAACATAAGTTATCAACCACGCCTCGCTATTAAAGGCCAAGCTGTAGCAGACTTCATTGCTGAATTTACTAGTCAAGAGTCTGATAAAGCTGAGGTTGACCAAGATCAGTACATTTGTGTATTGTATGTAGACGGAGCCTCCAATGCACAAGGTTGTGGAGCTTGACTGGTTATCATAAGCCTTGATGGTGAGGAGATGTGTTATGCTTTGAGACTCGAGTTAAAAGCTTCAAGTAATGAATCTAAATATGAAGCCCTTATTATTGGGTTGAGGATGGCCAAAATCTTAAAAACACGAAAAGTGTTGGTCTATAGTGACTTGCAATTGGTGGTAAGGCAAACCTCGTCTGATTTTTAAGCAAGAGAGCTTAACATGATGGCCTATTTGGCTAAAGCGCAACAATTGATTCAATCTTTTGAGGAGGTCAAGATCGAGCTTATTCCAACGGCTGAGAATCACCATGCTGATATTTTGGCCAAACTACATCCGCTATAGAAACAACACTTCCAGATTCTATTCTTGTTGAGTACATTGTGAAGTTAAACATTACTAACAGTGGCATTGAGGAGGTGAACTTGGTTGACAAAGACCTATGCTAGATGGATCCAATTATCAATTATTTGGTCGACAAAAAACTACCAACTGATAAGTTGGAAGCAAGAAAGTTCCATTACAAGTCAGCCATATATATTATGGTTAATGGTGTGCTGTATCGCAGAGGATTTTCTTTACCATACTTAAGATGTCTTCAACTTGATGAAGCACTTTATGCAATGAGGGAGATCCATGAGGGAATTTATGGGAACCATTTTGGTGGATGAGCTTTAGCTTTTAAGGCATTGAGACAAGGCCACTTTTGGCCGACGATGCATAAAGATGCTAAAAATATGGTTAAGAGTTGTGATAAGTGTCAAATGTTTGCCAAGAAACCTAATAACCACCTGAAAATTTAACAATGATGAGTAGCCTCTGGCCGTTTGCTCAATGGGGGGTCGATTTGGTTGGCCTGCTTCCATTAGGCAAAGGGCAAGTCAAATTTCTTGTAGTAGCTGTGGATTACTTTACAAAATGGGTGGAGGCTGAGCCTTTAGCCCATATAACCAATAAGAAGGTCACTGAATTCATCTTCAGGTCAATAATATATCGATTTGGCATTCTAGAATATATTGTCACTGATAATAGAAAGCAATTCGACAATTTTAAGAGTTTTTGCAATGAGCTAGGGATCGTCAATTGTTTCTCACCACCAGCCTACCCTCAAGCAAATAGGTAGGTTGAAGCAATCAACAGGATCATTAAGTTCAACTTAAAGATGAAACTAGAGAGCAAGAAAGGCACATTGGTTGACAAGCTTCCTAAAGTTTTGTGGGCCTATAGAGCCACGAGCAGAATTGCCACAGGTGAAACCCCTTTTTCAATGGCATTTGGTTGTGATGCTATGATCCAAATGGAGGTAGGAGTCCCAGCCCCCTAGGCCTGTCATTATGATCTTATGGAGAATGTCCATCAGTTGAGTGCATGCATAGATTTGTTGGAGGAGAAGAAGGATTTGGCCTAAGTTTGAGTTGCTACTTACCAACAAAGAATCTCAAAGTATTACATTTCTAAGGTTAAGTAGAGAAGGTTTAAAGAGGGAGATCTTCTGCTAAAAAAGGTCGTCCCGAATGCTGGTCAACCAGATGGTGGTGCTCTAGAGCCTCACTGGGAAGGTTCATATTATGTGGAGTGAGTGATTCGACCTGGGCTTACAAGCTTGCTACTATGTCAGGAACAAAGGAAACACCCATGGAACGTTGAACACCTTAAAATTTATTATCAGTAATCTCTGTTGTATGCTCTACTAAGCAGATCAATGAAGGATTTGTATGTTTCACCATACAAATCAATAAAGTTGTAGTTCTTGAAATATGAACATGTTTGTTACATACATATGAGAGATGTCTCTTTATAAACAACATAAAAATAAAAATAAAGAAGATGTGAGCCTTGGTTCCCTGGTAAAAAAAAAAAAGATGCATTAGTATCTCTATGAAAATCACCGATGACAAGTCTTAAATGCTCAATTGATGATGAAGTTGATTTTGGTACTTTGCCATTTAAGATTCCTAACACTATATGATAGGTCAACCAAGACCTTGATTTATTTTTTTCAATTTGAAGTGCTAGAGCAATCATGGGCACGCGATGCCTAAGGTAAAGTTACCTTAAATTGAAAAGATAGACTGACACCTGAGGTACTATTACCCAAATTCACCAGGAAAGGCGGACATGTGCCCAAGGTACCCAAATTCACCAGGAAAGGCAGACTGGCACCCGGGGTACTATTACCCAAATTCACTAGGAAAGGCAAACTGGTGCCTAAGGTACTATTACCCAAATTCAATAGAAAAGGCGATCTAACGCCCGGGGTACTATTACCCAAATTCACCAAGAAAGATTCTAGCACAACGTGATGGGTCGACCAAGACGTTTACTTATTTTCTCCATTTGAAGTACTAGAGCAATCATGGGCACGCAATGCCTAAGGTAGAGTTACCTTGAACTTAAAAAGTGGACCGGCACTTGATGTACTATTACCCAAATTCACCAAAAAAGATGATCCAGCGCCTGAGGTATTAGTGCCCAAATTCACTAGGAAAGAATTCTTAGCACAATGTGATATGTCAACCAAGACGTTAATCTATTATCTCCAATTGTAATGTTGGCATGACCATAGGGCATGTAATGCGTAACGTATAGTTACCTTATATTTTTTACTGGTAAGACTCACCTAAGGTAAAGTTACCTGCTACTTTAAAGATTCGCCATATGAAGTTTTTTGTGCGATGTATCTGGTTGACGAGGTCTGTTATATGTGATCACCACCTAAAATGTTGGTATAATGGATGACTATCTAGTCCCAACAGTGCAACTTTTTAATATTTGAATAGATTGCCAGGAGAGATATTTAAGTTAATTTACTTGGTTGACCAAAATCCCTTTATTCACGATCACCATTTAAGATGACAACTTAATTGACAGGCGCACAACATCTAAGGTATGCCATTTTGTCTATCCTCTGGTCAACCAAGCTCTTATATGGGAATAGATAAAGATATCATGTGAAAATGAAGAAATAAAAATGATCAGAGTATTCTAGATAATATTCAAAATAAATGATAAGTGCCTTGGTTCAATCTTCCAAACATAACAATGTGAAGACATGTTCTCTAGAAGTAGATAAACTAAGACAATCAAGTTTGTTATGCTAACAAAAGAGCAAATCTCCTAGTCAAAATGGACTATGTCACAAGCAAAAGTTGAAAAACCAACTACAAAAAGTTGACAGTCACATGACGAAGAAAATGAAAAAGAGGTCTTGTGTTGCTTCCTAATGATTGCCAACATTGTTTATTCTGTCAACTCCATCTGGACCATACACCTTACCTATACCATCGGTTGTGATCTTGTCATTAGTTTTATCTTTGTGGTCGACCTCACTTGTATTAGCAACATTGTCCGTACCATCAGCTCCACTTGCATCAGTAGCCTTCTCAATATCGATGGTTTCGTTGGTATCAACAACTTTCTTTGCATCATCAACTCCATTTGTATCAGCAACCTTACTTGCAAACATCAATTTCATTCATGTTGTTAGTCTCATATATATTATGAACAATATTCATGTTATGGATTTTACCTGTAACACTTATCCTGTTGGCCACGTCGACCTTGTGAATATTGTCAATATCGCCCACTGCATTGGTGTCATCGACCACCTTATTGCATGAAGTTGATGTGCTCCCTTGTATCTTGCTAAATGGGTCATAAGAAGAGTTGACGCTTTGGTCTTCATTCTCCATGCCTTCTTCTTTCTTTGGATCCGAGTCTCATCCGAGATAAGTCATGGTTAGGGTATTTTCCCTTAAACTCTTCACAATAAAATTCATTCTCGTCAACATAGCCATCATCATTGGCTTTAGTTATCTCAACCTTCACTTTTTCAATCTCTTTGTTTAACTCACAAACCATTTGCTCAACTTCCCTGGCCCTACTTTTCTTAAAATCCTTGGATTGGGTGAGTAGTCTAGCTTGGAATTCTTACTCTCTAAGGTTGGTTGTTTCTTCTTTAAGTGTTGTAATATATTCCTGGTGTTTTTGCCTAATGGTGACTAAGTCATTTGTGAGTTCACCAACTTTTCGTTGTGCAAGGGAAATTTCTTAAGCGGTCTATTTCTTGGTTGCCTCAACTTCTTCTTTTAATTTCTCTGTTTCATTGTTCAAGGCATCAACTTCTTATCAATCTTTTCAACCCAAGAAAAGTAATTGTGAGCATCTCTATAGTTATGCTCCAATATGTAACTTACCTGATGAATAAAGGTCAAATTATCAAAAGAACCATTTGTACATGAAGTAAAAGAAAATGCAAACATTTATTATCAACTCTTGAGATTGGTTGTATGCCTTATGCCTTGAGTACTGGTCAACCTCTTGGACAAATTCCTTGGTTATAGATTGTTTTGATCGACAAACTAAAGGAAGTAGATGTCCAATCTTTTCAACCTTCTTTGCTATGACATGGAGTTTTGTGAAACCTCTAAGGGAGATTATCTTTGCTAAACTTTGGTCGACTAAAGTGGATTTTTCATGTATCATCTCAGCATTGGTTTCTCCTACCTTGGAATTAATTGTACCTCTTCCTTGGGAGACCATTTGAGCAGTCAACAGTGCAATATGGGCAAGGACACATGAATTTAGGGTTGGGTTTGATAAATCTGATCGAGACCTAGTCGACTGACTGATATGCTCCTCTTTGGGTGAAGCATCACTTTCACCTTGGTTGACCAAAGCTAGTAATTCGTCACCCCCCTTTTCTCCAGTGTTAGCAATGGTTCCTTCTAACAAAGCCTTTCTTTTGGTAGCTCTATTATGGCCAAATATATCTCACACAACTTATTCTCCTAATGCCTTTGCAGTCACCTTTCTTGCCAAGATCTTATTATGCCTAGGGTCAACATTACTAGCAACCTAATGGGTGGCTTCACTCCTCTTAGTACTATGATATACTTTTGAAGAGTTTGATCCTAATGGCAAGGAAGATAAAAACAAGTCAATGTAAATAGAGCGGGGTGAGCAATGTCCTACAAAAAAAAAAAAAAAACGAACGTACAAGGAAAAGATATTTACCTGCTGGATCTCCATTCTCCTCTAACTCACCATAGTCTGGGTCGACTAGCCCAACTTTGATAAGTCTCTTAGTTCTCAAGAGGTAACCTTTCTACCTTTTGTGGTCTAGAATGCTAAGAACATCAACGATGTGATTTAGTGCCGTAACACCCAGTGACGGTTGAGTGGTGCTAAAATCTAAAAGAAATATATAGATGTGTGTGTGTGTGTGTGTGTGTGTGATATTAGGAAGAGTCAATAAAAATATAATGATGAGATGTGCCTAATGAAATGTTTGTGCCTAACCTGGGAGTTGGAAATTTCTCTCCACATAGTATTGTGAATAGGGCTTTCATCCTGCTTGAGCGTTTGCGACCACGATATTATGTTAAAGCTATGTACCTAATGAAATGTTTGTGCCTAACTTGAGAGTTGGAAATTTCTCTCCACATAATATTATGAAAAGGGCTTTCATCCTACCATAGCATTTGTGACCACGACACTTTGTCAAAGCCTCTTTCAAGGCTTAAGGGAATACAAACGAGCCATAGGCACATTTGGAGAAATGGAGTTGCCACCCAATTATTCAATTGGGAATGAAAGAGGGCAATCTAATGCCTCACTTCAGGACCTAAACCATGCTCATCCTTTCGGAGATGGGTTCAGGAAGTTAGGTACGAGCCATTCGCCTAGTCCGGATCAAAATATGACCGCTATTAGGGTATACCAAAATAGAATAACTCATGTTGCTATACAGTCTGCCTAACTTGTTCATTTTACACATATTTCCCTTTTTATCTTCATTAAACATGTGAGGTGATTATCAATCAATGACAATTGTATATTCATACATAGAAAGAGAGAGGAGAATAGATTATATTTCCTTTAAACATGGGAGAAAGGAAAGAGGATTACATTGATTGTTCTTCAAAAGTAAAGCAATTCTTCTTGAAATGCTTAAAAAATATCCCATACATTCATAGAAGAAATCATACATTTGAATATCAAATATAAACAATCACTGTGAGACTCAATAGATAATAAATTCCTCACCACCATATGTGAGTCTTTTCAATGACTATCAAGCCTCTTTCATGGCATTATTCAAACATGCATTCAATTATTCTAAGTGATTGTCCCTCACCACCAATGTGAGTCTACCATCACTTCGTGATATCATTCTAATCATATTTCTAAATATGGTATATTCATGCATGTGTTCATATCAATCAATTAGAATTCTAACTAAAGCTATAATCTAGAATCGTGGCATTTCGACCTAAATTTGATAATTATATCATGGTAATTCTACTTATTGCTATTCTAGCATAATTCATATCAATTTATAAGGAATCATGGCATTTCTAGCCTAAACATGATTATCATGGCATATTCTATTTTACTTCAAGCAATCATGGTAAAACGTGGCTATTCTAGCCTACTCAAGCATTTAAAAGGCAATTAAGGTAATTCACACCTATTCTACACTATTTTCTAGTATACTTCAAAGCAATCATAAGTTTTCCTATCATAATTCTATTCATGTCCTCTTAAACATAATTCTAGACATGTGCTCCTAAGCATGATTCTAAGTATTTGCGAAGAGAATAAATGCCTAATTATGATTCCAATAAAGACAGGAAAGCGGACTTTCCTCGACATGCATTTCTACCTTGTAAAATAAACAAAAGGTTAAACAATTCATAAAACCCCTAAACATGCTTCTAAGCATTAAAATAAAATCTAAACATGCTTATTCTAGCATAAGCAAACCTAAACATGCCTATTCTAAAGCAAGAAAATTAAAGAAGAAATATCGAGAGAGAAGAGGGAACTGCTATCAGGATGTACCCTTTTCAGGTTTAGAGCAATATAAGACGCCCAAAAAATATTAGACTAGAAAAGACATTTTGAATTCTTAAGTGTGTCTTCAAGAGGGAGAAGAGAGGATTTCTAGATACCCTAAAAAGTGAGGAGGAGGGCTGTTTATATAAGAGAGGGTTGAGGTTGAAAAAGGAAGAAGAAAAGTAAAAAGGAAGGTTTCTTAAGAATTTTTCTATTTCTAATGAGAAAACAGTCAACAACTATTGGGAGACTGTTAGCCAACACTCTGACAGTCGGCTGGCTATCTGCCAACAGCTAGAGCTGGCCGGTTGTTGCCAATAGACCTTCTTATTTTGTAATTTTTTAGTGCAATGCCTTTTAACCTTTGTTTGTTCGATGGTGCATAACTTTTCAAGTTCAACTCCGATTTATAATCTGTAAATTTTTATGAAAACTATACATCTGTAGCTTCGAAATGGCATATGATTCATCAATAGATTCTACCTAGATTGATTTCTATGATTTTTTGAAGTCATGTGTCAGTTTTTAAGACTCTCGGTCAATCCTTTCTCACCTTTCTCCTTTTTACTTCCAAGGGCATTTTGATCATTTCTATTACTCAATGCTCATCTTCATTTCATCATTGAGCCTAAAAAATCCAGTGTCTAAAGCTTGCCCCCTACTTTGGAGAGGTTTGTGAGACACAAAGATTGACAAAGTACTTTTGCTTTGTTTTTCCTTTCCTCCATCTTGACATTTTTGCCTTTATCTTCGTTCTGTCAGACTTCTCATCATCTTTTTTTTCTCTTTAATTCCTACAAAAACATGTACCAACTCGAGGGGTAATATGTCCATCTAAGGGTTGTGTGCCCATCTAAGGGTTGATGTGCCTATTCGAGGGCTAATATGTCCATCTAAGGATGGATGTGCCCATTCAAAGGCTAGAAAGCATCCTTATAATGCTATGATAAAGCACTCCTTAGTGCACCTACTTCTTAGGATTTCTAACACGCTTCAATGTACCTACTTCTTCGTGTTTGTCAAAACTCTTCAATGCGCCTATTTTAAAGGCTTTAAACACTCTTAAGTGCACCTAATTCTTAGGGTTTCTAACACTAGTGTGCCTATTCTTAGGGCTTATGCCTATTCTAAGGGCTTAAAACACTCTTAAATATACTTACTTCTTAAGGTTCTCAACACTCTTTAGTATGTCTCTTCTTAGGGCTTGTGCCTATTCTAAGGGCTCTTAAGTGCACATACTTCTTAGGGTTTCCTTACAATGCATGCCCACTGGTAAAACGTCTATCATACACTGCTTTTTGATCTTTAGACCTCTTTATTCTTCATGCCTTCAGCTAATTATTCTTCTTTAATCTATTCAGACTTTGCATTTGTTGGGTTTCATATCTTTCTTCTAAGTATTCTTCATGCTTCTTTGATTTTCTTCAGTCTTTGCATTCAAGGGGTTTCATGCCCTTCTATCGAGTATTCTTCATTCTTCTTTTTATGATTTCTTCTTGTCTGGTAGGAAAAATTCTTGATTCGTTATGCTTGAGCATTCTTTGTTCTTGATCTCTTCAGAATTTGCATTCATAAAACCCTTTACTAGGGAGATTCTTATCATACTATTGATTCTTGGACTCATCGGGGATTCTTCCATTGTCTTTGCAAATCGCTACAAAATATCATACATCTCTTGATGATTTCAAATTAACTCAAAGTTCTTACCTTGTTTGGTGTATTCTTCAACAAAATGCTTTATAGTATTTGGAGGAATTCTTCCATGTGAATCGGTCGAAGATTTCAATAATTGACGTTATTCATCTTTCTTTATGAGTTGCTAAATTATTGACGTGGCTTGGTGCCTATCACCAATATGTTTTTCAAAAATTCTTTCGATGTCTTAAGGTCAATGTAGAATTTTCTTCTCTTTTCTTTCTCTCTCTTCTTTTCTCTCTCTTTCTTTTTTCTTTTCTTTTCTTTCTTTTCTTTTCCTTTTTTCTTTGGCCTCTTACCCTTCCAACTATTTGACTATGAATCTTCTTCTTTTTTCCAATCCTTTCTTCAAGGTGACCTTTCGTCTTCAAGGCGGACTTCCTTTATAAAGGTGAACATCATATTCCTTCTTCAAAATCCCTTCTTTAGGATAGACTTCAAATTCTTTCTTCATGCTGAGCTTCCTTCTTCAAAAGAGATGCCTTCTTTAAAGTGGACGTCTACTTCAAGATAGATGCCTTTTTTCAAAGGAGGTTCCTTCTTTAAGGGAGATTCTTTCTTTAGGGTGGATGCCTTCTTCGAGGAAGATGCCTTCTTCAAAGGAGATTCTTCCTTCAAGGTGGATGCTTTCTTTGAGAAGGTGCCTCCTTCAAATCGCTTTGCTTGAATTAAGTCTCCTTGAGACAGAGTTGCTTAATGCAAGCAATTTGGATATTTGAGTCCGCTTAATACTAATTTGATTGATTTAGGCGGTTTGCACATCATGCTATTTCCCTTGGGTCTCGTCGAGGTAGATTTGCCCGACTCAGTATAAAAACTAAATTTTTGAGGCTTGATGATGAAATGAAGATGAATGTTAAGTACAAAAAATGACCAAGATGCCCTTGAGGGCCAAGACGAGGAGGGCGAGAAGAAGTTGGTGAAAGGTCTCGAAAATTGACATATGACTTCAAAAAATCACAGAAAATAATCCATAAGGAATCTGACGATGAGTCATATACCATTCAAATCTACGAATGTCTAGTTTTCGTAGAAATTTACGGATCGTATATCAAAATTGAAATAAAAAGTTATGAGCGATTGAATAGACAAAGGTCAGAAGGGACTATATTGCAAAATTATAAAATAGGAAGGGTTGGTGGTAAACGGCCGACTGACAATGTTCATCCGGGTACTATTTATCTGAATCCCACATTGGTGTTTTATCACATTTTCACTTTAAGGAAAGTCTATAGAAGCACACATTGGGCACACTTCTCAGGGCATCCGGAAATCCTTTCTTTCTCCCTCTAGGGCACACTTGTGAGAATTCCAAGGAGTCCTTTCTAGTCTAATATTTTTTCAGGCGTTTTATATTGCTCTAAACCAAAAAAAAGATATGTCCTAAGAGCAGTTTTCTTTTCTCCCTTATATTTTCTTCTTTATTTTTCTTGCTTAGAATTAAGCATGTTTAGGTTTATTTATGCTTACAATAAGCATTTTTAGGATTTATTTTGATGCTTAGAGGCATGTTTAGGATTTTATAGAATTGTTTAATCTTTTATTTGTTTTATGAAATGGATAAGCGTGTCAAAGTAAGTTTTGAATTCCTCCTTTACTAGAATAATGCTTAGGAATTTACTTTCTTGGCGAATACTTAGAAATATGCCTAGGAGCACATGCCTAGAGTCATGCTTAAGAGAACATGATTAGCAGCATGCTAGAAAGACTTATAGTTGCTTTGATAAATGCTAGGAAATAGTATAGAATAGGTAAGAATTATGATTTTGCCCTTAAATTACTTGTTTGATGATGATTGTTTGAATTGGGCTAGAATATGCCATGATTGCTTTGTTTAGGCTAGAATATGCCATAAGAATAATGTCTAGGCTAGAATTGCCATGAATTGATATGAATAATGCTAGAATAGCTATCGGTAGAATTACCATGATAGAATTATCAAATCTAGGCTAGAATGCCATGATACTAGATTTGTTTATCTATGAAAGTATGAATATACCATTATTAGAAGTATAATTGAATGATTGTATAATGCCACAAAAGAGGCTTGATAAGCATTGAATAGACTCACATGTGATGGTGAGGAATTTGCTATTTGTGGAGTCTCAAATTGATTGACTTTGTATGCATGAATGTGCTTTCAGTTATTGAATGTTTTAATTGTATAAGTGAATAAATATTTGAAGTGTTCAAGTAGAATTACTTTATTATTGAATAACAACTATTGTAATCCTCTCTTCTTCCCCCATGTATGATGGAAATGTATTCTATTCTCCTCCCTCTTTCTATGTATGAATATACTACTATTTTGATTGAATAATCATCTCACATGTTTAATGACGATGAAAATGAAAATATGTGCATAAAACGAACCACATAAGTGGATTAAGTAACAAGACAAGTTATTCTTATTTGGTATTTCCCAAGTGGAGGTCGAATTTATATCCAGGCTGGTCAAAAGACTCATACCTAACTTCCCAAACCCATCTCTGAAGGGATGAGGGTAGTTTAGATCCCGAAGCGAGGGATCATATTGCCCCATTCATTCCTAATTGAATAATTGGGTGGCGAATCCTTTCTCCAGACATGCCCATTTCTCGTTTGTGTTCCCTTAAGTCTCGAAAGAGGCTTTGATATAGTGTCGTGGTTACAAACCCTTTGGCGGGATGAATGCCCCGTTTACACCTATTTCGCTTGCACATCATGTTACTTCCATTCCTATAAGTATTGGGCCTTTTTCCTATGAGATTACTCCTAGTATTTCATACTAAATTGTGATTCTACAAAACCTAGTCATTTCTAGACTATCCTCTATTCTGGATTGTGCTTCCTGTAAGAAAATGCTTTATGTTTCATGTATGCATGATGTCTATCTTAATAATCTTTTCTAACTATATGCTTCTTGCTTGGACTAGATGAGTCACCGATAGATCGAGTGTCTAGAGTGAGAGGTTGACCATTTTCAGGCTCAGGTTGCTGCTTCTTTAGTTGATGCTAATGTAATGATGGTGATGAGTAAAGACTGTAGCCATCGGCCTTCTCTTTTTCTCTTTTACTTCCCTTCCAATGCCTCTTCTTGTGTTTTCTAACATGTCTGAGGCCATTCTTAAGGTTCTTCAACCTCTCTTAAAGCTTCTACAAGATGATGACTAGAAGCGACTCAAATCCAGTAGTCTCTCTAATCTAAAGTTTGTTCGAGATGTGAAGCTTGACGTTCCTTTTCTTAAGGAATGAACGACCTTCTGGGATCCCCATAATTATGTCTTCCACTTCAAAGGGCAAGAGCTTTGAACACACGACCTTCTAGGATCCCCATAATTATATGTCTTCCACTTCAACGGGTAAGAGCTTTGAATGCACGACCTTCTGGGATCCTCATAATCATGTCTTTCACATTTTTGCCATACTCGGTTATCATTCATCCAGTTTTGAGAGCATCATTCTACCTACTATTGAGACACCATCGATGTTTGATCTTCCCAACTTCTTCAACTTTTCTACTATGGGTATTCACACCAGAGGCAGTAGAGTGACATTGCCTTCCATTATGTCTTTGCTTGAAATGATGGATAAGACCTCGTCTGTTTGGCTTCACCTTCTTCAGTTTTGCCTTCTCACATAGTTTCTACTGGTTTCACCAGATGGTCCCTGAGATCCTCATCTTGTGGCCATCATTTCTCATATAGGACCTGATTTCACAACTGTTCCCTTGATTCTTGCTGAAACATTAATCAGACTTGATCGTGTGAGGATTGATTTGAGACAGAGGTTCAGTGGTAGTCTTCTAATTCTTCAGGTATTTTTCTTTTAACCTTAATTTTTATCTAAGATGCTATTTCGGGTTTTCGACTTAGCAAGCTTGCCCTAACTTTTGCCTAAGCCGCCTTTTTTGGGTTTTCAACTTAGCGAGCTTTTTCTTGTTCTTTGTTCTTTGCCCTAATTTTTGCCTAAGTTGCCCTTTTGGGTTTTCAACTTAGCTGGCTTGCCTTAATTTTTGCCTAAGCCGCCTTTTTAGGTTTTTGATTTAACAAGCTTTTTCTTATTTTTCTTTTGTCTCTTTTTTTTTTTTAGATTTTGTTATAAGAGAGGTTGTCCATTCTAGTATCGCCTGAGGGTGATATTTCCTGTTACAACCTTGACTTCATATAGGGAAAAGACTTGAGAGACGTTATTTTTGGATCGACTAGCTTCAAGTCGCTTTGGATAGTCATATTTGTTGGCACTGTCCATGGTGTAGGCTGGAGCATGTAACTATCAAGACTTACATCGCGTGCGTGCCTTTGACAGGCTTCGCCCGTAGTTCATTCTATGATCCTGCTAGACTATGTTGGTAGTATGGGCTTAAACAGCAGATTGTGGATTCATCGACTGCATTTTGTGTTGGTAGATTGTTTGCTTGTTATCTAGAGCGTGTGAAGGATTCTTGGCCACATTGAACCATCAAGAGGAATCTATTCTGTGATCCTGACTTTGAAATAGATGACCAATATAAGGATTAGGTGACCATTCAGGCTTCCATTCCTGATCCTGTCATTTGAGCTAGATGGTGCCGTAAGCGATATGGTGAGCCTATTCATAGTCCACTGAAGAGGCAGAGTTGACATTAATAGTTTCATTATTAACTTAGATGTTAGATGCTTTCCTTTTATCATTCTGCAAAATAATAAGATATTTCAAAAGCATATTTGCTTCCAAACAATTTCATTTCATTAATAAAAGTACAATCGTTTATTCTTCGAACAATATGTGCACAATGAGACAACTCCAATAATTGATCAACCATTTCTGGTTTTCTGATTAATTATTTTTCCTTTCACACTCTCTTTTTCTTTTTTCTCACTTGCACACATAATATTTCTTCAGCTTGTCCATGTTGATGGGCTCAGTGAACTTGTTACCTTCCATGTTTGATAAAATGATGGCTTCATCAAACATGATCTTCGTCATAAGGAATGGGCCCTCCCAGTTGGTCTTGAACTTCCCTCTCAGACCAAACACCATTGGCCTCGCTTGTTTAAGGACCTCCTTTCTTTGAACTTCCTTGCTTTTATTCTCTTGTTAAAGGCTCGAGCAACTCGCTTCTGGTACAACTACATGTAATATCTAGCCTTCATTTTTTTTTTCTCATCAATCAAGGCCAACTGTTCACATTTATTATGAACCTACCTCTTTTTAGAAATTTTTAAGTCCATCAGAACTCTCATCGATTTCATTTCTATCTCGATTGGTAGGACCGCTTATGAACCATACACCAGCAAGAAGGGCATTATCGTCGTTGAACTTTTGGGTGTTGTTCTATAACCCATAACATGAATAATAGTTTCTCCGCCCAATCTTGTATGTCTGCACCATCTTGGCCAACATCTTCTTGATGTTCTTATTGGCCACTTTTATTGCTCCGTGGTCGATATGGAGACGACTTATGGTGTTCAATCCCATACCTCTCAAATAAGACTTTAGTCCAACCCCATTGTTAATCACGACGTGATGTGGCACTCCAAATCTGCATATGATGTTTTTCTCAATGAACTCTACTATCTGCTTTGCCCTCAGTTTACTATAGGATTCAGCTTCTATCTATTTGGTGAAGTTGTCAATCGCCACCATAACATATTTTATACTCATTAGAGGCTGACGGCCTTCTCTCGCCTATAATGTCAATTTCCCATGCTATAAAAGGCCACGATGCCACCATTCGTTGTAAATCCAAGGGTGTCTAGTGAATAAAATTTTCATTGATTTGGCACTGGTGACATCTCTTCACAAATTGGACATAATCTGTGTCCATGGTTAACCAATAAAAGCCTTGTCTTATTATCTTGTTTGCAAGCATTAGTTCATTTATGTGTGGTCTACACACACCATTATGGATTTCTTCCATAAGCCTTCTAGGTTCTTTCTCATCGGCACATCTCAATTGCATCCCTTTTGGCATTCCTTTGTACATCAGTCCTTGATGATAAGTAAATTGTTGGGCCAACCTTTGTAGTATGACCTTGTCTTTTTCATTGGCCTCATCTGGCAGAATTCTTTCCTCTAATTACTTCGTCAAATCATAGAACCATGGCTTCCCATCCATTTTGACTTCCATTAGATGGGGTTCCAATGTAGCAATGACCCCATGCTTGTGATATCACTATTGCTCTCACTAGCAACTCTTGAGTACTCACCCAAACTGGTGCCAAAGAAGCTAAAGTATCAGCCATCTCTTATTTCTGAGAAGATGGGTGAAGGTACACTGCTTGAACCTTCTAATCAACCTTCTAATATGCTCAAGGTACGGTTTCAACCTACCTTCCCGTAGATCTCAATCTTCATTGGCTTGAGAGGTGACTAGTTTCAAATCTTTCAACACTTCTATTTTATCAATACCTATCATAATCATAGCCTTTAAACCAAAAACACAGGGTTCGTATGCAATCATATTATTGATGACTCTAAACTCTAGCTTCTTAGTAAAAGGGATGACTTTTTCAGTTGGTGAGACCAAAATAACTCCTATTCCAACATTGTTTCTATTAACAGCTCTATCAAAGAACATTCCATCTGACTATCGAGATTACCCCAAATATTCATCTGGGAAATCCAACTCCCATGGTTCATCATCGTCGACTGGAGTCATGGCCAAAATTTCTGCTACTACCATTCCTTTCACCACCTTCTTCGTGGCATACTCGATGTCGAATTTTGACAATTGGACCAGCCATCTCTCTAGCTTCCCTACCAATGATGGTGCTTTGTAAAGATATTTTATCGGATCCTCTTTTGAGACAACCTTAATCTGATAAGACTAAAAATAATGCCTCAACTTCTTTGAGAGCCACACCATGGCTAAGCACGTATTCTCTACGTAACTATATTTCATCTCGTATGGCAGCAACTTCTTGTGCTAGCATAGCACCGATAGTCTCCTCCTTAAGAGTCAAGTAGAGAATCAAATTCTTGCTATGTCTTGGTGGTCTCAAAACTTGCGAGTTATACAAGTACTTCTTAATCTTCTCAAACGCTTCTTAGCACTGATCATTCCATATCATTGGCTGACCCTTCTGTAAGAGCCTGAAGATTGGTGCACAAACTATCGTCAATTTGGCCATGAACCGACTAATGTCTTGGATCTTTCTAGGAAACCCTCTAATTTCTTTTTTAGTCTTAGGCAATGGCATCTCCGTAATTGCCTTAACCTTGTCGGGATCCCCTTCTTGCTGACTACAAACCCCAACAGCTTCCTTTAGGTGATTCCAAAAGCACACTTTTTCGGATTAAGCCGTAACTTACACTTCTTCACCGTTTCTAGGAACTTGTCTAAAGCTTCAAGATGACCATCTCGAGTTTCAGATTTCATTATTATGTCATCTACATAAACTTCTATCTCCTTATGCATAATATCAGGAAATAGCATTGTCACCATTTGTTGGTAGGTCACCCTTGCATTCTTCAACCCGAAAAGCATTACCTTGTAATAGTAAGTGCCTCACTCGGTAATGAAGGCCATTTTTATCTTGTCTTCATTAGCCATCATTATCTGGTTGCACCTAGGAAACCCATCAACAAAGGAAAACATCACACTGGCGATGACTTTATCCACGAACACATCAATGTGAGGCAAGGAAAATCATCCTTCGATAATACCTTATTCAAGTCTCGATAATCAACACATATTCAGACTCTTCCATCATTCTTTGGTACTAGCACGATGTTGGCTAACCATTTAGGATGCTTCACAACGTCTAGAAACTTGGCTTCAATCTATTGGAAAACTTCTTCCTTGATTTTCTGTGCCCACTCTGGTCTCAACCTACTTAACTTCTGTTTGACCGACTTCATTGTGGATACGTCAAAATCGTATGCTTAGTGATGCTTCTATCGATTCCAGGCATGTCATCATGGGACCAGGGGAAGACTTCTTCATGTTTCTTTAATAATTTTTCAAATCTCTCTCTCTTCAGGAGTTGTATCAAGTGTAATGCATATGTTCTTGGGTTTCTCAATTATACCAAGATTAATGTCATGAGTTTGAATGGTGTGGATGTCAAATATGCTAGTGAAATACAAATTATGATGCACAATGTCATTAGGAAAGACATCATACAAGTAAGTAAATTGATTTTTCGTTACATCAAACTTTTAAACATAGACAATGTCTTCTTTAAAGAAGAGGTCAGGAACAAATACATCTTCATAAAATGGATCTTTGATTTCTTCTTCGATAAAGGCTGCAAAGTCAACTGACAGGTTTATTGGTAGTACTTGATCTTGAGGCTTCTCCTACTTGATAGTTATTTTCTCCATTTCTTTAGTCAAGTCATACCCCTTGGAGATTCTTGCTTGAAGGATATCCTTGAAAATTTCAAATCTGGGCTTTAACATTCCCTTGAAGACCCATGGTTCGGCAGCCCCTACATAATTCGTATCTTAGGCCTTGATGAACTTGATAAACTTCCTTTTTCTGGGCTCAAAGTCTTCTTCTTCTCTATCAAACACATAAACCAAACCTCTTCTAGAAGTTTGACCTTTGAAATCTGGAAGGGATGGTAAACCACATCCATTCCTCCCAAGCCCAGTTCCTGGCAAGTGTCCTTGTTTCTTCATTATCTTAGTTACAATTGGACTGACTTCATCAATCATGGCCACATGGAAGCCTCCCATGTAAGGCATTTCTCCAACCTTCATACTCAAAGCAGTAGGTGCAATTGTTGAGGCTAATGAATGATCACAATCTCCCTATCTATGTTGAATCGGATCTTCTGATGCAAAGTGGAAGGAACTCCATCAAGCAGATGAAACCATGCTCAGCCCAACAAAGCAGCAAAGGTAACTGGAATGCCAAGAACTATAAACTTTGTCATTACTTCAATAGGCTCAGTCTTCACTAACGTCTTGAATATTCCAATGGCACTCCTCTTCGAGTAATCATAGGCCCTGATCACCATCTCACAAGGCTTAAATTCATCTTCATTAACCCCATATTTGTGTAATATCTTTATAGGCACAATATTGATTACGAATCCATCATCCACCATGATACAAGGAGACCTCTTTTCACTAATCTCAGCGCTGATAAATAATGGCTTCTTGTGATTCTTTCCCTTGAAAGGTAGGTCATCATCAGTGAAGGTGATTACAACCTTCTCATTTACCCCCTTGGATTCTCTTCTGGTCATGGCAGCTAACATCTCATTTGGAATAGCAGCCATTAATATATCCACCTCTACCAAAGCCTTTGCCATGGCTTCTCTATGCTTTTGGGATGAGATAAACAAGTCCCAAATGCCAGCATTCGCTTGAGTTTTCTTCAACTGCTTGATCACTTGATCCTATTCTTCTTTAGTTTCTTCCTTAACAACTTCTTTGCCTTTCTCAATAGTCTTCTCTTTCTCAATTGATGTTTCCTTCTCATTCTTATGGTAAAATCTACTACTCCTTGTCACTCCTTGTACATTCTCACTCTCGCCCTTAAGTGTTTCTCTTTCAACTCTTACTTCCTCTTCATTACTGTTAAAGTTAGCCTAAAAGTTTGGAAGGGTCTTTACTTTAGGGATGTCATCTCATACTCCCATAACTCTCACTTCTTTACACCTTATAGGTAAACTCTCTCTCCTCACAAGGTTCTCAACTTGCTTCCCTTTCCTAGCTTTGCTACCCTTCTTTACTTTAAGTCTTCTAGGTGGTGGGCCTCTTGTAGCCCTTTTTCTAGCCATTTGCTTCTTGGTAAAGGCACTTGATGGCGTGGACTTCTTCTTAGCGGAGGTTGTCTCTTCTTCTTCCACCTTAACTTCTTTATCTACTTTTTGCTACTCCTCCTCCTCACGGTTATTGAGGTACACAAATTCAGGTTTCAGGCTTCGTTTAGGTCCCTTTACTACAACGGTGGTCCATCTACCCTTCTTGATAAAAATCTTGGCTGCCAAAGGAATAGGCTCATCTTCCACCCTTTCAATGATCTATTTGGGCCTTTAGCACATTGTCTCCAAATTACACAAAGTTACCCCAGTTGGGTGTTGTGGCAATACTATTCTACGAATTGTTCGGATAGCTCTTCCCAATCTTCTCAGACTTTTTTGGAAGATTATGATACCACACTACCGTATCATCTTCTAAGGACAACATGAAGTACTTCATGATCTACTCCTTCGACAAAGAAGTAGTGGTCATGACAGTTGCATACTATCTCAAACGTGTCTTTGTGACACATCCAAAAATAGGATTATCTCCCAAGTATAGGAGTGTCGAAGTAATAAACCTGACAAGACCGGAGTCGATCCATGAGAAAGGGGATTTAGCGCTACAAACTAAAAGGTAAGCAAATATGATATGAATAATTTAAATGAATAACAAAAAGATATTAACAAATAAAAGTAAAGATGGTAGGGGGTACTACCGACCATTCAAATGTAAAACAAAAATAAAAAGTAGTAAGAACATCCATAGAAATAGGAGGTAAAATCTACCATAGCAAATGAAAGAACAATTTCATAAGCAATAAATAAGAATAATTAAAGTACAAAAGTAAGATAAATTACCACAATGACAATGAAGGCTAAGGTTATGGGATCCGCCGTTGATATATCAAATAAGGATAAAAAATCCAATTATAACTTAATTGGGATCCACATATCAAGGAGGTTCCAATCAGAAGGTATGTCATTTAAGCCCATTTTAGTTATATGAATTACATTTGTTTAATTACCAATATTTACACCACTTGTTGTAAATGGGTTCAAGCATCCAATGTGCCAATCACCATATGTCTACAACAAATCAAGGTTCTTAACCAGACTTGTGTCGGCAAGGAAGAACCATACGACATCTAGAAATGATCCAAGCATTTGATGTACCAAGGATTGTCTACAATGGATCAAGACTTCCACTTTACGACTGGTGCCAAGATTGATTAGGGAAATAAATATAAATCATATAAAATAAATAACAAAAGATTATGATTATTAAGCACATATTAAAGGGTTAGAAAATCCTTATTCTCATATCAAGGGTTTCACTCTTTTACCTTAGCAAAAGAGAATTTAGCAAGACATTATGAATGAAAGAAAAAAAAAATTGCAAAAAGAAAATGATTTATTAAGAGAACAAAACACAAAAGAGAAAACACAATAATAAGAGATCCCAACCAAAGCCAAGATGCCCTAATGGGTCACAATGCACCTCTATTTATAGATATATTCAGGGCCAAACTTGTCAAATCATAAAGGAATAATTGTAAAATATCTTGTTGACAATTTGGATCATCATGTGCATTGACTTTGATCACCGATTTCGACATCCAATTATTTAGACTTTTGATCACATGTCTCCATGAAAGTTGTAGATATTTCTCTTAGCATTCTAGAACATCCTGATTCATATGCTTTAGATACGTATATCGAGAGATATGTCAAAATACAGAGGCATGGTCAGGCTGGCCTAAAACTGCAGATCGGTTTATTTCAAGCCCATTTTTTAGTTCATTAAGAGCTCGAATTTCATGATACTTGTGAAATACGATCTTGTAGATAATTTAATCAGCTTTCCAACAAACCAAGATTTGCACCATTCTGATCTATAAATAGAAAGTTATACCCATTTTATCGAACTTGTAACAAAAATCAAAATTAAGATGAAGTTAATTCAAAAGATACAAAGACTACAAATATGCTTAAATTGAGGGATTTAATGACACTATTAGTGTAAAAAATGGATTAAGCTCTTATTAATCATACACATTTAAGTGTTCATCACACCCCCCAACCAGCTTATTGCTAGTCCCTAACAATTAAAGCGTTATTATTTAGTAGTGATTTATAGAATTTTGTATCCAAGGTGGTCATTATTACACTCTCCTTGATTCTATCTAAATAAACAAACTCTCAACAGATTTTTTTTAAAAGCACATACCCTTCAGTCAAGATATTAACAAACCTTCTTTTTGTGCTCAGTCAACACATGACGATAGGGCTTTTTAGAAAGAAGGCATATCGGTTCTAATATTTGTCAAGGCTAACATCCTTAGGCAGGGGGCATTCATTCATCAATATATATATATTTTCTTTTTTTTGAAATAATACATCTTTAACTCATGTAGCGAGCCTTAGGCTAATGACTCCTAGACCAGTTGGCCTTAGGGCATTAGGTGTTAAGACGCCTCAACGAGCTTAATGACTCAGATTATTGATGCTTTATTTTTTCTTAGAAACTTGTGGATAGTACAATGTTCAATCCCCTTAAGCTTTCTCTTTAACCCATGTAACGAGCTTTAGGCCAATAGCTCCCAAACTAGTTGTTCTTAGGGTATTAGGTGTTGAGGCACCCCTCGAACTTAATTGCTTGAACTAAGGCACCCCTCGAACTTAATTGCTTGAACTAAGGAGGCTACGAGACCAAACTTATCTACAATTGCTTTTTTTTTTTTTTACCTTTCACTTTTTTCTCTCTCTCTCTTTTTTTTTTGTACTTTCCCCTTTCTTTTGTTGTTATCCTAAACAAAACAAAAGAACTCAAATATTACAACATTTCATTTTGCAACCCACAATGATGCATCAAAGTATGTGTGTGTGTGAAGAAAGGTTCATGAATACTTGCTTAATGAGTACGTGAGCAAACAATTTGTTAAATGATAAGGTTGTGAGAGTTCATAGATTTGAATAATTCAAAGTGAAGTGAATAAGACATCCTTGTTATAAAATTCAAAAATCAAAACTAAATAATATCAAGTTAGCTAAAATAAGTCTTCAAAAGTACAAAATCAAAACAAAATGACAAATTGGTTAGAATGGGTTTCAAGCATTCAAAATGACTCTCTTTACTCTGCCATTCCTGACTCAGAATGCGTCTCAAGAGGATTTGAGCTCCTTACACCACACTCTGAATCTAATTACTAACTCGTTTTTTTTTTGCAAGAAAAAGAAAATATAAGACACACTTATCTCTACTGTCCTTCGCCCCCAACCAAATGAAACATTGTCCTCAATGTTTAAATGTAGAGAGATAAAGTATCGGAGATATTATCTGAAGCTTCCTTATTCAAAAGAGACGACCTGAAATACACGTAAAATAAAATGCCACAAGTAAATAAAAGACAAGAAAGATTACAAACGGAGATTTAGATCCAATTTGGACTTTTTGTTTTGTCCCTCTGACAAATTAATTTGAGTTATAGCTGGGTCAAGTTCATACTCGACTGCTTGTAATTTGTCAAATAATTCACTAGCAGTAGTGGCAGAAACAAGATCTGTCGCACCGAATGAGGGATAAAATTCTGTTCTGTAGCTGCATCAACAAAACGTATCAAAGGATCAAAAAAGTTTTTAACATCCAACAAATCTATGGGTTTTTTATGGAGATTCAGTTAGGCCCAAGAGGCAATTTGAAAAATTCCTTCAAGAGTACCAAAGCCACCTGGTAAAGCAATAAAGGCATCAAAGAATTGATAAGCATATATGCCATGCATTTATGCATAGAGGAGACATGTAACTCCTTCCCAACCATTTTTTCAATGATGCTTTCTACAGCCAAAGCTTTAGGAAAAACACCTAAAACTTGACTGACTCCTACGAGTGCAGTTATTGACACACACCTCATTAACTCGAGGCTACCTCCCCCATAAACCACATGAATCTTTCTTTTAGCTAATAGCCTACCAAGATAATTTACTACTGCTACAAATTCATCACTTTTTTAAGGTCGAGATCCACATAATACACATATCTTTTGGATACGACATTTTGAGGTTCCCTTCATGTGTATGCAACTCTCTAACTATATGTGTGAAGTGAAGAACAAGAGATGTCATATTTATGGAGTGCAAAAAGGTATTCTAATGATGACATTTATATAGGTAGCTCGGTTGTTTGTTGAAAAAGTTTGACAATAAAGCATAGAAATTAAAAAAAAGACAAAAATAAGACACCATAAATGCATAAGTCAATCGAAAGATAGAGATATAAATTCAAAAATGACAGTTGTAAGACATAACAATTCAAAAATGATAGCACGCATGCATATGTACAGGTAGTTGTGACTGTGGCTCACATCTTCCTCTGGTTTTACGTCCAGAAATAACTTAAACACCTTCTATGAGTTGGGGATATGCTTCCCATCAGTTTTCTTATAAACTGGCAAACATGGTCATTTTGAGTCAGAATCCCGAGACTATAACGCTCTACTCTTCTTGAAATTGTGTCTATAATTTCAAAATTTCACGCTGCAAAATTCCGCAAGAATGTGTCTCAAGAGTCAATTGGCTATTATCAAAAAACTCCCTACTCAGTCCATTCTTGATGAATTGTAGCTTATCCTCTCGATTGTTAGACAAATATCCCAAGGAGCGGCAACACTAGTTACCAATCCATCTTGCACATTTGCAACAAACTTGTAACCTTTTTGCTCTTCGCTTTTTGGCATAAGAGCTTTTTTCCAAACTTGGCATGTGAGAAACTAGATTATCTGAAAATTTACGAGAAAATCGAACCTTGGCTTCAATTAACCATCTTAAATCAGCAGGAATACCCTTGCACATCAACATCCTTAGTCTTTCTGCGTGAGCTTTGTAAATTTTAAGCAAATCATTTTGAGGAAGAGACGGAAAACATGTGCAGATTTGAAAGAATGGTATCCATGTGAAGAAAATGAGAAAGAAGAAAAGAAAATGAGTGCAAGGTGAGCAATAGCTTTTAGGGAACTGAAAAACCGACTTTAAAAGTCATTGAGTACCGTATTTGCCACTTGATCAGGAAAAAATCAATCCTTAAAAAGGATTGATTAAAGCAATGGACTCTTCATTTTGATCATAATTTTCAAAGAATGGTTTTAACCATTGTCCATTAACTTTAAAAACATTACTATTCTTTGGGTTCTCAATTTCAACAGCTTCATGAGAGAAAACATTTTTAACAATGAAAGGTCTAGTCCAACGAGACTGAAGTTTACTAGGAAACAAATGCAATCTTGAATCATACAAAAGAACTTTTTGTGAAGGTTCAAAAGATTTTCTAACAATGAATTTATCATAAAAAATCTTAGTTTTTTCTTTGTAGATTTTAGAATTTTCATAAGCTTCATTCCTAATTTCTTCAAGTTCACTCAGTTGGAGTTTACGTAACTTGCAAGCATCATCCAAATTTGTGTTAAATGTTTTAATGGCCTAATAAGCTTTATGCTCAATTTCCATAGGCAAGTGACAAGGTTTTCCATAAATTAATCTATGAGGAGACATTCCTAACGACGTTTTGAAAGCAGTTTGGTAAGCCCAAATTGCATCATTAAGTCTTAAAGACCAATCTTTTCGATTTGGGTTAACCCTTTTTTCTAAGATCTATTTTATCTCCTTATTAGCTAATTCAACTTGTCCACTTGTTTGCGGGTGATAAGGTGTAGAAACTTTATAGGTTATTCCATATTTCTTCATTAGAGTTTCAAATGGTTTGTTACAAAAATCTATACCCCCATCACTAATAATGGCTTGAGGAATTCCAAATCTATACAAGATATTCTCTTTCAAGAATTTGATAACTATTTTATGATCATTGTTTCGACATGAAATTGCCTCGACCTATTATGAAACATAGTCTATTGCAACAAGAATGTACAAAAACCAAATGATGGTGGAAAAGGTCCTATAAAATCAATAACTTAACAGTCAAAGATTTCAACAACAAGAATGGGATTCAAAGGCATCATGTTTCGTTTTGAAATGGATCCCAAATTTTGACAATTTTCACAAGTTTTACAAAATGCATGTACATCTTTAAATAAGGTGAGCCAATAAAATCCATATTGCAAGATTTTAGCAGCTGTTTTTTTTACGAAAAGTGTCCTCCACATGCTTCAAAATGAAAAAAATTAATGACACTACTCACCTCATTGTCAGGTATGCATCTTCCAATTATTTGGTCCGGACAATATTTGAATAGATATGGGTCATCCCAATAAAAATTTTTCACCTCGATCAAAAACTTTCTTTTGTCTTGAGCATTCCAATGAGGTGGCATTTCTCCTCTTGCAAGAAAATTTACAATGTTAGCAAACTAAGGTACTACAGCAATAGAGAATAAAAATTCATCAGAAAAAGAATAATTGCTAGGTGAAGTTTTAATTGATGTCTGTGTCGTTAATCTTGACAGATGATCTGTAACGACATTTTCGGCTCCTTTCTTATACTTTATCGTGATGTTGAATTCTTGGAGCAATAAGATCCACCGTATCAATCTAGGTTTTACATCCTATTTAGTCATTAAATATCTTACAGCTGCATGGTTAGTGTAAACAATTGTTGGAGAACCAATTAAATAAGATCAAAATTTGTCCAATGCAAATACTATTGCAAGTAGTTCTTTTTTAGGTGTTGTGTAATTCATTTGTGCATCATTTAAAGTTCTACTTGCATAGTATATTACATAAGGCTTACCTTCTCTTCTTTGTCCCAAGACAACACCAACAGCATAGTCACTCGCATCGCACATCAATTCAAAAGGCATGGACCACTTAGGAGATTGGATAATTGGAGCAGTTGTTAAAAGTCCAATTAACTTATCAAAGGCATTTTGACATTCTTGAGTAACCTCTTACAAAATCCGGCATGCCCTAAGAATGAATGGACCTCTTTAACTGTTTCTACTGGAGCCAAATGGGAAATTAATTCCACTTTTGCTTTGTCCACTTTAATTCCCTTGGAAGACACCACATGACCTAAGACAATTCCCGAAGTAACCATATAATGACATTTTTCCCAATTCAAAATAAGAGCTTTTTCTTGACACCTTTTAAGGGCTTTTCTTAAGTTTTTAAGATAATTATCAAAAGAGTTACCAAAGACAGTTGAATCATCCATGAAAACTTCTAAACAATGCTCAACCATGTCACTAAAAATGCTCAACATGCATCATTGAAAAGTAGCTGGAGCATTACAAAGTCCAAAAGGCATCCTTCTAAATGCAAAAGTGCCGAAGGGGCACGTGAATGTGGTTTTTTCTTGGTCTTCAAGTGTAATGGGAATTTGATAATATCTTGGATATCCATCGAGAAAGTAGTAGTAGGAGATAGGAGTGCCCTACTACTCTTTCTAGAATTTGTTCAAGGAATTGTAAGGGAAAATGGTCTTTTCTGGTGACAGCATTTAATTTTCTATAATCAACGCACATCCTCTAACTAGATGAGACACGAGTTGGTAATGATTCACCCTTTTCATTTTTGACTATTATAATGCTAGATTTCTTAGGTACTACTTGTGTAGGGCTTACCCACTTACTATCAGAAATAGGGTAGATAATTCCCACATCAAATATTTTGAGAGCCCTAACGACCGCTTTCATGTGGGGATTTAATCTCATTTGAGGTTGTTGCGATGTTTTGGCATTTTCTTCTAAATGTATTCTATGTGTACAAATCAAGGGGTTAATGTCTTTTATGTCTTTTAAAGCCCACCCGATTGCATTTTTATGCCTTTTAAGTACTTCTATCAATTTACCTTGTTGCTCACTTATGAGGGATGAAGCAATTACTACCGGATATGTCTAATTCTTCTCAAGATATGTGTATTTTAGTCATTCAGTTAAGGGCTTCAGCTCTAACTTAGGAGCTTCCTCTTTCTTGCTTTCATTGATTTGCCAGATTCTTTAAATCGTGGTTTTGAGCCTTTTTCCATCTCCTATGCACAATCCAGTAATGAACATATGTCAGAACGATCAGGTTCTAGTTCCATACTTGATTCTAATGAATTGACTAAACAGGTTTCCAAATGGTCAAAAGAACTCCCTTTTGGATGTGGTCTTCCATAATAGTTTCAATCATATTAGCCTCCTCGATTTCATCATCTTCTTCATGCGGTTGTTAGCACATATTAAAAACATTAAGTTCCAATGTCATGTTCTTGAATGATAGCTTCATGACTCCATTCTTGAAATTAATCAAAGCATTAGAAGTAGCTAGAAATGGATGCCCCAAAATGGTAGGAATTGAATTACATATTGCCATTGGTTGTGTATCCAAGACGATAAAATCCACTGGATAAATGAATTTATCGACTTGAACTAACACATCTTCTACTACTCCTCTTGGCACTTTAATTGATCTATCAGCAAGCAAAAGAGTCACAGAAATGGGTTTTAACTCATCTAGATTGAGTTTCTAAAAAACTGAGTATGGAAGCAAATTCACACTAGCACTAAGATCAAGTAAAGTGACACATCCAAAAAAAGATTGCCTCCCAAGTATAGGAGTGTCGAAGTAATAAACCCGATAAGACCGGGGTCGATCCACGAGGAAGGAGGTTTTAGCGCTACAAATTATAAGCTAAGCAAATGTGATATGGATGATTCGAAGAGGTGACAAGATAATATCAACATGTATAAGTAAAGAACAAGTTAATAAATGAGAATAACTAAAACACAAGAGAAATTAACACAATAATAATGAGAGCTAAGGTTAGGGGATCCGCCTTGATAATTCGAATAAGGATAAACAACCCATTTTAGTTATATGAATTATATTTGTTTCGTTACCAATATTTATACCACTTCTTATAAATGGGTTCAAGCATCCAATGTGCCAATCACCATATGTCTACAACAAATCAAGGTTCCTAACTAGACTTGTGTCGGTAAGGAAGAACCATGCGACATTTATAAAGGATCCAAGTATTTGATGTGCCAAGGATTGTCTACAATGGATCAAGACCTCCACTTTACAAGTGATGTCAAGATTGATTAGGAAAATAAATATAAATCATATAAAATAAATAACAAAGATTATGATTATTAAGCACAAATCAAAGGGTTAGAAAATCCTTATTCTCATATCAAGGGTTTCACCCTTTCACCTTAGCAAGAGAGAAATTAGAAGAACATTATAAGAGAAAGAAAACAAATTGCAAGAAAAAATAAATTCATTAATAACACACTAGAGAGAAAAACACAATAACAAGAGATACACAATACAAGATCCCAGCTAAGGCCAAGATGCCCTAATGGGTCACAAGGCACCTCTATTTATAGATATATTTAGGGGCAAACTTGTCAAATTACAAAGGAATAATTGTCAAATATTAGATGCACCAACTTTGACAATTGGGGTAATTAGGTGAACCGACTTTGACCACCAATTTTGACATTGAATTTTTGAGAATTTTAATCCCATGTCTTCATGAAAGTCATAGATATTTCTCTCAACCTTCTAGAACATCTTGATTCATATGATTTGGATACGTATTCTGAGAGATATGGTTAAAATACTGAGGCATGGTCAGGCTGGGCCGAGACTGTAGATATGTTCATTTCAAGCCCAATTTTGGTCCACTAAGAGCCCGAATTTGATGATACTTGTGAAATGGAATCTTGTAGATAATTGAATCAGCTTTTCAAAACATTAAGATTTGTACCATTCTGATTTATAAATAGAAAGTTATGCTCATTTTACCAAACCTACACCAAAATCAAAATTAAGAGAACGTTAATTCAAATGATGTAAAGACTACAAATATGCTTAAGTTGAGGAATTTAATGACACTATTAATGCAATATGATGAATTAAGCTCTCATTAAGCAACATATTTAAGTGTTCATCACACCCCCCAACTAGCTTATTGCTAGTCCCTAGCAATTAAAGCGTTATTGTTTAGAAGTGATTTATAGAATTTTACGTCCAAGGTGATCATTATTGCACTCTCCTTGATTTTATCCAAATAAACAAACTCTCAACCGATTTTTTTTTTTAATGACTCATGTTCCCTTCAGTCAAGATATCAATAAACCTTCTTTTTGTGCTCAGTCGACACATGACTATGGGGCTTATTAGAAAGAAGCCATATCGGTTCTAATATTTGTTAAGGCTAACAACTGTAGGTAGGGGTCATTCATTTATTTTATATATATATGTTTTTTTTTTTGACAGAATGCATCTTTAACCCATGTAACGAGCCTTAGGCTAATGACTCCCAGACCAGTTGGCCTTAGGGCATTAGGTGTTAAGACACCCCTACGAGCTTAACAACTCGGGTTGCCGATGCTTTATTTTTGCTTAGAAACTTGTGGATAGTGCAATGTTCAATCCCATTAAGCTTTCTCCTTAATCCATGTAGCGAGCTTTGGGCCAATAGCTCCCAAACCAGTTGATCTTAGGATATTAGGTGTTGAGGCACCCCTCGGGCTTAATTGCTCAAATTAAGGAGGCTACAAGACCAAACTTATCCATAATTGCTCCTTTTTTTTACCTTTTTTTTCACTTTTCTTTTTTTTTTTTTTACTTTCCCCTTCCTTTTGTTGTTATCCTAAACAAAATAAAAGAACTCAAATATTACAACATTTCATTTTGCCACCCACAATAATGCATCAAGGTATGTGTGTGTGTGAAGAAAGGTTCATTAATACTTGCTTAACGAGTAAGTAAGCACACAGTTTATTAAATGATAATGTTATGAGAGTTCATAGATTTGAATAATTCAAAGTGAAATGAATAAGACCTCCTTGTTATAAAATTCAAAAATCAAGACTAAATAATATCAAGTTAGCTAAAATGAGTTCACAAAATCAAAATAAAATGACAAATTGGTTAGAATGGGTTTCAAGAGTTCAAACTGGTTCTCCTTACTCTGCCATTCCTGACCCAGAATGCGTCTCAAGAGGATTTGAACTCCTTACGCCGCACTCTGAATCTAATTACTAACTCGCTTTTTTTTTTCAAGAAAAAGAAAATTCAAAACATACTTATTTCTACTATCCTTCCCCCCCAACCAAATGAAACATTGTCCTCAATGTTTAAATGTAGAGAGATAATGTATAGGAGACATTACCAGAAGCTTCTGTTATTCAAGAAAGATGACCTGAAAGACTTATAAAATGCTAAAAATAAAAGACAAGAAAAGAAAAAATTACAAACAGAGATTCAGATCCAATTTGCACTTTTTGTTTTGCCCTCCTGACCAATTAATTTGAGTACTAGCAGGGTCAAGTTCATACTCAACTGCTTGTAATTTGTCAAGTAACTCACCAGCAGAAGTGGCAGAAACAAGGATCTGTCTCGTCGAATGAGGGATAAAATTTTGTTCCACAGCTGCATCAACAAAACTTATTAAAGGATCAAAGAAATTGTTAACATTCAACAAACCTATAGGTTTTTGATGGAGATTCAGTTGGGCCCAAGAGACAATTTGAAAAATTTCTTCGAGAGTACCAAAGCCACCTGGTAAAGCAATAAAGGCATATGAATTGATGAGCATATGTGCCATGCGTTCATGCATAGAGGAGACTTGTAACTCATGCCCAACCGTTTTTCCAACAATGCTTTCTATAGCCAAAGCTTTAGGAATAATTCCTAAAACTTGACTACCTCCTACACGTGCAGCTCTTGACACATAACCCATTAACCCGAGGCCACCTCCCCCATAAACCACATGAATCTTTCTTTCAGCCAGTAGTCTACCAAGATAATTTGCTGCCTTGACAAACTCTTCACTTTTACCCGGTCGAGATCCACAGAATACACATATCTTTTGGATTCGACGTTTTGAAGTTCCCTCCATGTTTATGCAACTCTCTAACTATGTGTGAAGAAGAGAACACGAGATGTGGTATTTATGGAGTGCAAAAAGTTATGCTAATGATTACATCTATATAGGTAGCTCGGTTGTTTGTTGAAAAAGTTGACAATAATGCATAAAAACTCAAAAAAAAAAGATGATGAAATGAGACACCATAAGTCAAACAAAAGATAAAAATTCAAAAATGACAGCTATGAGGCATTAAAATTAAAAAATGATGGCACGCATGCATATGTACAGGTAGTTGTGACTGTGGCTCACATCTTCCTCTGGTTTTACGTCCAAAAACGGCTTAAACACCTTCTATGAGTTGGGGATATGCTTCCCATCCAGTTTTCTTATAAACTGGCAAACAGGGTCGTTTTGAGTCAGATTCACAAAGCTATAGCGTTCCTGCTCATCTCGGAATTGTGTCCATAAGTTAAAAATTTCACGCTGTACTAGTCCACAAGAATGCGTCTCAAGAGTCACTCCGATATCATCCAAAGACTCCTTACTCAGTCCATTCTTGATGAACTGTATTTTATCCTCTCGATTATTAGACAAATATCCCAAGGAGCGGCAACGCTGGTTACAAGTCCATCTTGCACATTTGGGACAAACTTGTAACCTTTTCGCTCTTCGCTTTTTGTCATAAGAGCTTTTTCCCATACCTGGAATGTGAGAAACAAGATTATCTGAAAATTCATAAGAAAATCGAACCTTGGCTTCATTTAACCATCTTACTTCGACAGGCATACCCTTACGCATCAACATCCTTACTCTTTCTGCGCGAGCTTTGTAAATTTTAAGCAAATCATTTGGAGGAAGAGAGGGAAAATGTTTGTGTAGATTTGAGAGAATGGTGTCCATATGAAAATGCAAGAAAAGAAAGAAAAATGAATGCAAGGTGAGCAACAGTTTTTAGGGAATTGAAAAACCGACTTTAAAAGTCACGGAGTACCGTATCCGCCACTTGACCGGGAAATATCAATCCTTAAAAAGGATCGACTAAAGCAATGGACTCTTCATTTTGGTCAAAATTTTTAAAGAATGGTTTTAACCGTTGTCCATTAACTTTAAACATATTACCATTTTTTGGGTTCTCGATTTCAACTGCTCCATGAAGGAAAACATTTTTAACAATGAAAGGCCCAATCCAACGAGACCGAAGTTTACCAGGAAACAAATGCAATCTTGAATCATACAAAAGAACTTTTTGTGAAGGTTCAAAAGATTTTCTAACAATGGATTTGTCATGAAAAACCTTCATTTTTTCTTTGGAGATTTTAGAATTTTCATAAGCCTCATTCCTGATTTCTTCAAGTTCACTCAGTTAGAGTTTACGTAACTTGCAAGCATCATTCAAGTTTGTGTTAAATGTTTTAATGGCCCAATAAGCTTTATGCTCAATTTCCATAGGCAAGTGACAAGGTTTTCTATAAACTAATCTATAAGGAGACATTCCCAATGATGTTTTGAAAGCAGTTCGGTAAGTCCAAAGTGCATCATTAAGTCTTAAAGACCAGTCTTTACGATTTGGGTTAACCGTTTTTTGTAAGATCTGTTTTATCTCCCTATTAGCTAATTCAACTTGTCCACTTGTTTGTGGGTGATAAGGTGTAGACATTTTATGGGTTATTCCATATTTCTTCATTAAAGTTTCAAATGGTTTGTTACAAAAATGTGTACCCCCATCACTAATAATGGCTCGAGGAATTCCAAATCTACTCCAGATATTCTCCTTCAAGAATTTGACAACTGTTTTGTGATCATTGTTTCGACATGGAATTGCCTCGACCCATTTTGAAACATAGTCTACTGCAACAAGGATGTACACAAAACCAAATGACGGTGGAAAGGGTCCCATAAAATCAATACCCAACAGTCAAAGATTTCAACGACAAGAATGGGATTCAACGGCATCATGTTTCTTTTTGAAATAGATCCCAATTTTTGACAATTTTCACACGTTTTGCAAAATGCATGTGCATCTTTAAATAAGGTGGGCAATAAAATCCACATTGTAAGATCTTAGCAGCTGTTTTTCTAGATGAAAAATGTCCTCCACATGCTTCAGAATGACAAAAGTTAATGACACTACTTACCTCATTGTCGGGTATGCATCTTCTCATTATTTGGTCTGGACAATATTTGAACAGATATGGGTCATCCCAGTAAAAATTTTTCACCTCGGTTAAAAAGTTTCTTTTGTCTTGAGCATTCCAATGAGGTGGCATTTTCCCTGTCGCAAGAAAATTTACAATGTTAGCAAACCAAGGTACAGTAGCAACAGAAAATAAAAATTCATCAGGAAAGGAATCATTGATAGGTGAAGTTTCAATTAATGTCTCTGTCGTTAGTCTTGAAAGATGATCAGCAACGACATTTTCGGCTCCTTTCTTATCCTTTATTGTGATGTTGAATTCTTGGAGCAATAAGATCCACCGTATCAATCTAGGTTTTGCATCCTGTTTAGACATTAATTATCTCACAACTGCATGGTCAGTGTAAACAATTGTTAGAGAACCAATTAAATAGGATCGAAATTTGTCCAATGCAAATACTACTGCAAGTAGTTCTTTTTCAGTTGTTGTGTAATTCATTTGTGCATCATTTAAAGTCCTACTTGCATAGTATATTACGTAAGGCTTACCTTCTTTTCTTTATCCAAAGATAGCACCAACGGCATAGTCACTTGCATCACACATCAATTCAAAAGGCAAGGACCAATCAGGAGATTGCATAGTTGGAGCAGTTGTTAAAAGTCCAATTAATTTATCAAAGGCATTTTGACATTCTTGAGTCCATTCAAAAGAAGTGTCTTTTATTAAGAGGTTACAAAGAGGTTAAGATATAGCACTAAAATTTCTTATGAACCTCCTATAAAATCCAGCATGCCCTAAGAATGAACGAACCTCTTTTACTGTTTTTGGTGGAGGCAAATGGGAAATTAATTCCACTTTTGCTTTGTCCACTTCAATTCCCTTAGAAGACACCACATGACCTAAGACAATTCCCGAAGTGACCATATAATGGTATTTTTCCCAATTCAAAATAAGACCTTTTTCCACACACCTTTTTAGGACTTTTTCTAAATTTTCAAGACAATTATCAAAAGAGTTTCCAAAGACAGTTAAATCATCCATGAAAACTTCTAAACAATGCTCAACCATGTCACTGAAAATGCTTAACATGCATCTTTGAAAAGTGGCTGGGCATTACAAAGTCCAAAAGGCATTCTCCTAAATGCAAAAGTGCCAAAGGGGCACGTGAATGTGGTCTTTTCTTGGTCTTCAAGTGCAATGGGGATTTGATAGTAGGCTGAGTATCCATCAAGAAAGCAGTAGTAGGGGTTTCCTGCTACTCTTTCAAGAATTTGGTCAAGAAAAAGTAAGGGAAAATGGTCTTTTCTAGTGACAGCATTTAATTTTCTATAATCAATGCACATCCTCTAACTAGATGAGGCACAAGTTGGCAATGATTCCCCTTTTTCATTTTTAACTACTGTAATGCCAGATTTTTTAGGTACTACTTGTGTAGGGCTTACCCACTTACTATCAGAAATATGATAGATAATTCCCACATCAAGTAGTTTGAGAACTTCAGCCCTAATGACCTCTTTCATATGTGGATTTAATCTTCTTTGAGGTTGTTGGGATGTTTTGGCATTTTTCTCTAAATGTATTCGATGTGTGCAAATTAAAGGGTTAATGCCTTTTATATCTTTTAAAGTCCACCCGATTGCATTTTTATGCCTTTTAAGCACTTCTATCAACTTACCTTGTTGCTCGCATGTGAGAGATGAAGAAATTACCACCGGATATGTCTGATTCTTCCCAAGATATGCATATTTCAGTCCTTCAGGTAAGGGCTTCAATTCTAACTTGGGAGCTTCCTCTTCCTTGCTTTCATTCATTTACCCCAATTCTTCAAATCTTGATTTTGAGCCTTTTTCCGTCACCTGTGCACAATCCAATAAAGAACATATATTAGAAAGATCAGACTCTAGTTCCATACTTGATTCTAATGGATTCACTAGATAAGTTTCCAAAGGGTCAGAAGAACTTCCTTTTTGGATGTGATCTTCTACAATAGATTCAATTACATTGGCTTCGTCAATTTCATCTTCTTCTTCATTTGGTTGTTTGCACATATTAAAAACATTAAGTTCTAATGTCATGTTCCCAAAGGATAGCTTAATGACTCCATTCCTGCAATTAATCAAAGCATTAGAAGTAGCTAGAAATGGACGCCCTAAAATAACAGGAATTGAATTGCTTACTTCCACTGGTTGTGTGTCCAAGATGATAAAATCCACTGGGTAAATGAATTATCGACTGAATAATACATCTTCTACTACTCCCTCCTTGTACTTTAATTGATCTTATCAGCAAGCCCCAAAAGAGTTTTACAGAAGTCGGTGACACTTAACCACCTAGATTTGAGTTTTTGAAAAAAATCCGAGTATGGAAAGCAAATTTCACCTCGCACAAGACACACAGATAAAGCTTGTTCCATTTTTATGGTCTCCACTAACACAGAAATTGTAGGGATCAACCTGGATCTACCTTCACTGTATTATTATTTTAAAGAATCAGAACTTACTTGCCAGCTAGAAAGGCCTTCTTTTTCACATTCAGTTCTTTTCACAGTGAACAAGTCTTTCAAAAAATTTTGGGTAAGAAGGGTACTGTTTGATCACATCAAGCAAGGGAATGTTGACCTTTACCTGTTTGAAAATTTCAAAGAATTCAGAATTGTGAGTTGGCTTCTTTTGTGTAGCTAATGCTTGAGGAAATGGAGGCACAGATGAGGATTTGGTTTCCTCTTCGCTAGGTGTTGGTTTGGCAACCTTTTCCTGCCCTTTAGAGATCGATTCTTCTTCTTTCTCACAATGGTTAGGAATATGTTTTTCAACAACCTTACCATTGCGAGGGGTCATGACTGACTTGGCTTGGTCAAAATAATGGTTATTTGAACTCCCTGCATTTGAGTTAGATTGATCTTTGGGGTTTTGCAATGTTTGAGAAGAAAATTTTCCCTTCTCTTGGATGCTAAATGTAGATGCAAATTTTGCAAGAGTTTCTGACAAATTTGCTAATGTTTGAGCAGTTTGACTATTGAAAGTCTCTTGCTTTATAATGAATGAATGCAATGTTTCTTCAAGGTCATTCCTAGGAGGAGGAGCATATGCATGATCATGAGAATTTTGAAAATTTTGTTGTGTTTGAAAAGGGACTTGTGAAGATTGTGCATGATTGTCATTTTTCCAACTAAAATTTGGATGATTTCTCCAACCAGGATTGTAGGTTTGTGAATATGGATTGTGATTTGGCCTTTTGAAAGTGTTCAAGGCATTGGCTTCTTCATGGAGACATTCCCTAAAGGCAGGCAAAGTTGGGCAATCATCAGTAGAATGGTCATTGTCATCACAAATGTTACAGACATTTTCTTAAATAGAATTCAATTGACCACTCTTTTTCATTTCTAAAGCCTCGACTTTTCTAGCTAGGGATGCATATTTGGCTTGAAGGTCAGGGTCTTCCCTAAGGTTGTAAATACCTCTATTGGATGTCGAGGTTTGGGCCTTGCTTGGTACCTCCTAGGTGCCAGCAGTGTCCCAATTTTGTGCCTTTTCTGCCAAGGAATCTAGGAAGTCAAGTGCTTCCTCAGGGCTGTCTCTTAAATTCTCCATTACACATTAATTCTACTAGTTGCCTATCTTGAGGTGTTAACCCTTCATAGAAGTGTACAACTATTCTCCAAGTTTCAAACCCATGGTGAGGACAGGTATTAAGTAGTTCCTTATACCTATCCCAACATTGGTAAAGGGTTTCCCATTGTTTTTGAGAGAAATCAGAAATTTGTCTTTTAAGAGAATTTGTTCTAGGGGTAGGAAAAAAATTTTTCAAAAATTGTTGTTTCATCTCATCCCATGAACTGATGGAATTCGACCTCAAATTTTGTAGCCATATTCTAGCTTTATCTTTTAAAGAAAAAGGAAAAAGCTTTAATCTAATGGTGTTTATGCTACAATTTGGGTCAGTGTAGGAGCTACATACCTCTTCAAAGAGTTTCAAGTGCGAATATGGGTTCTCTCTGTCAAGGCCATGAAAAGTGGGTAGAAGTCGAACAAAACTTGGTTTGAAATTGAAATGGATTGAATCTGGAGGAGAAACTACACAAGATGGTGCAATAGTCCTTACCGGATTCATGTAGTCTCTGAGGGTTCTTCGTTGGTTTTGATCATTTTGTTGCGAACGGTTGTCCCCTTCATCCGTGAATATTTCCACATGATTGTCGGCCATGTTTTCTAAGGAAGATGATGTTTTTCTAACAAGTCTACCACTAGATGTTCGTGACCAAATTTTCATGCAAGAAAGGAAGAAGAAAAGAGAGCAAAAGATGAAAACACAAAAATAAAAATTTAGATCTAAGATGAGAAAAGAGAACACTTACAATTTTGCACGCCAATTTTTACCTTCCCCGGCAACGGCGCCAAAAACTTGACACATCCGAAAAAGGAATTGACTCCCAAGTATAGGAGTGTCGAAGTAATAAACCCGGTAAGACCGGGGTCGATCCACAAGGAAGGGAATTTAAGCGTTACAAATTATAAGATAAGCAAATGTGATATGGATGGTTCAAAGAAATAACAAGAGAATATCAATAAGTATGTAAGATGGTAGGTGGTATTACCGACCATTCAAATATAAAACAAAAAGCAAGAGGAGGTAAAACCATCCATGGAGATAGGTGGTATAACCAACCATAGTAAATTAAAGAACAATTTCATAAGGTGGTAGAACCTACCATAGTAAATAAAATAAAAAGTTCATACACAATAGAATAATTAGAATACAAGAGGAATTAAAACAATAACAATGAAGGCTAAGGTTAGGGGATCCGCCCTTGATATTTCAAATAAGGATAATTAACCCATTTTAGTATATGAATTATATTTGTTTCATTACCAATATTTATACCACTTCTTGTAAATGGGTTCAAGCATCCAATGTGCCAATCATCATATGTCTACAACAAATCAAGGTTCCTAACTAGATTCGTGTTGGTAAGGAAGAACCATACATCATCTAGAAAGGATCCAAGCATTTGATGTGCCAAGGATTGTCAACAATGGATCAAGACCTCCACTTTACGAGTGGTGTCAAGATTGATTAAGAAATTAAATATAAATCATATTGAATAAACATTATAAGATTAAGATTATTTAGCACATATTAAGGGTTAGAGAATCCTTATTCTCATATCAAGGGTTTCACCCTTTCACATTAGCAAAAGAGAAATTAGAAGAACATTATAATAGAAAGAAAATAAAATGCAAGAAAAAGGAAATTCATTAATAACATAAACACACAAAACACAATACAAGATCCTAGCCAAAGCCAAAATGTTCCAGCCAAGGCCAAGATGCCATAATGGGTCACAAGGCACCTCTATTTATAGATACATCCAGGGGCAAACTTGTCAAATTACAAGTGCATAAATGTCAAATATTAGTTGTAAATATCTTTGACAATTGGGATCATTAGGCACCGACTTTGACCATCAATTTTGACATCGAAATGTTGTGAATTTTAATCACATGTCTTCATGAAAGTTGTAGATATTTCTCTCAGCTTTCTAGAACATATTGATTTGCACAATTTGGATAAGTATTTTGAGAGATACAGTCCAAATACTGAGGCCTGGTCAGACTAGGCCGAGACTGTAGATGGGTTCATTTCAAGCCCAATTTTGGTCCACTAAGAGCCCGAATTTGATGATGCTTGTGAAATGCAATCTTGTAGACAATTAAATCAGCTTTCCAAAACATTAAGAATTGCACCATTCTAATCTATAAATAGAGAGTTATGCCCATTTTACCGAACCTGTAACAAAACCAAAATTAAGAGAAATTAATTCCAAAGATGCAAATGCTACAAATATGCTTAAGTTGAGGAATTTAATGACACTATTAATGCAATATGATGAACTAAACTCTTATTAAACATGTATATTTAAGTGTTCATCAACTATCTATTGATTCAAATCCATAGATAGCATGCAAAAATTTTCAATTTCTAAGAATTATCATGGCTAAACAATCATCATCTTATCATTGGCCATCATAGTGCAAGCAAGAATTTGTTTTTTAACAGATAAAACAGTTGCTACACACGCAAAATATGTAAAACAAACAATATTCACAAAACAAAAGAAAGGCAACAACACCCCCAACTTGAGAAGCACAATGCCCTCAATATGCACACAAGAAAAAGAAACTAAATGCAATAGAAACTTCTTTGACAACTCAAGAATCGGTGCAGTTCTGATCATCCTTTAAATCATCACCCAAAATACCTCCAAGATCGGCACCAAGGTAAGCGACCGACGTGCCAGTAAAGACATAGTCATCACCCTGCTGTGTAACATCCTCCTCCTCATCGGCGGTTGTCTCCAGAGGAAACCCCTCAGTAAGTTGTCGCTCATCTTCAACAAAGAGTGGCTGAGGAGGAAATAAGTTCGAAGGCACCCCGTAGCTAATGAAGAACTACTTGAACGCATTCTTAGTCTCTATGATGTATGTTACCATCTATTTAATATGAGTGACCTCGTGGCGTATTGCAGTAAGCTCTTACTTGAGTCTATCCATCCATTGTGTAGCGATCAAGGTGCAAGCCGCAGGTGGGGGCTTCGGCTGCTGTGGCGGCTGGGCAGGTGGTGGCCTCACACGGGCTCTCTTAAGAGTCTGAAGGAAGTGCATATCTATAATAGGCAGTGGCAGTGTGCGCTCCTCATCTGTATCAACCATTACTCTAGCAGCTCGATAGAGAGCTATAATCAATGATGGATGTGACAAGCCTCCATTGGTACGAGACTGGATACAATGAATGATATTGGCTGCAATCAACTGCCCCCCATCGATCGTCATTCCTCGCTTAAATGCATAGAGAAGTGTAGCCCGTTCCTTGGAAACCTCAACAATATTAGTGTTTGACAACACTTTTCCACAAACAAGTGAATTCAACGTCCGTAGCTCCACACACATCAAAGATGTCATAAATATATTGGCATCCCCTCGATGAGCTCGAGAAGACCCCCACTGGGTATCCGCTGGAGTGAGGTAAGCTAGGATTTCATCAAAATTGGGATTGATCTTGTTCTAGGAATATTTGTATTCTCCAATGTCATATAGCCTATAGAATCGATTAATAACAATGAGACTAAAGAAAACTTGTTTTCCTCAGACAAATACATTGTAATCGGTCTTTTCTTTGGCATTCGCATAAAATTCTTGAAACACGGGTACAATGGCGTGCTCTGGTTGGCTTATGAAAGTTTGCCATGTATCTTGACCTAATAATGACCATAAACACTCATGAAATGTGTCAATGCCGCACTCTCTAAGGTAACTTTTATTGAGTATAATATTATGACAGCGGGTTGTAGTTTCGACACTTTTGAAGGTGCGCCGGTCAAACACAGAGACAACAGAGGATGATGCTTCAACAGTGGATGTCTTCCTTTTCTTTGGTGCCATGTTCCTACACACAAATAAAGCATATAGAAACAAACAATCTAGTATTGTTAATGGTCATACATGATCTATATGGTCATTAAGTACTAATGTCAATTCCATATTTATGCATTTTGTCAACAATGTACATATGTAAATGCATGGCAACAATCCATATTGAATGCAGGTTACTGGTAAAGAGAAAGACTCTGTTGTCATTGGTAAATGCAATTCTCAATTTTAAAATCAAATTGAGTATGTGAAACTGATGTGTTAATTTAATCTGTAAATCAAATGATCGAAGCAAGTCAATTCTAAGATTTCAACAAGATCACCCAAATGATGAAATGACATAAAGATCTCAAAAGGAAGCATAACCTAGAGATACTTCACATGTTTTATCAATTTCTGTTAAGTACGTAACAAACAAGCAAGGTGAGCTTTCAGATTTCCTAAAAACATAGACATGGTATGTGAATGATGTCTATCAATTTTCTGAGCAATGTGGACCTGAGCATTGTGGATATTCGAAATTTCATTAGCAAATTAACTTATCCAAAGTAGCAATCGGGCAGTAAAAGTAATGAAATTTCAAATATCCGGATTGGCTAATAGCACATTATCATGATTCCTAATATGTAATATGCAACTATCCCATATCAAATAGCAACTCAAAATTCCTCCTGAACAACAATTAGTTTTCCTAGCCCACTTATTATCTAACCAATAATATCTTATGCACCATGTCATGTATTCATGCTTAAACCAATTTTCATTCTTAGTCTATAACACAAAAATTCATTGATGCAGAATTTTGTGTATTCAATTCAATCTCAACTTCACAAATTATAACCTTCATTCACATACCGACTAAAAAATCATGCAAAGGGACTATACTACCATTTCACCCATAATCATCCGTTCTAAATCAATGTATCACATTTCAATTTCACAGAGTAAACAAAGACACTCCTAACATGCCATTCGTTTCACCCTTACTCCACAAAAACAATCCACCCACACTACAAGAAAAATGACCATATTTGGCGGTCTTTGACCGTCAAATATGTATATATTTGGCGGTCTTCAAAACGCCACCAATGGCACCGCCAAATATAGTCAATTTGACAATATTTGGTGGTCGGTCAAAGTACCAAATATGCATCTAACCATACTTGGCGGTCAAAGACCACCAAGTATGATAGATTAAAAAATTAAAAAAAAATATACTTGGCGGTCTTTTGACCGCCAAGTATAATAGTTTTAGAAATTAAAAAAAAAATACTTGTCAGTTTTTAACCGCCAAGTATTTTAAAAAATTAATATATATAATAAATATTTTAAAAATTTAATAAATTCATAATATATATATATATAATAAGTATTTTAAAAATTTTCATAAATTCATAATATATAGAGTAAACTACAAAGAAACAATATGCTTTTTCAATTAGGAAGGGAGAAAAAATCTCACTGCCTAATCTAAAAATAATAATTATAATTTGGATCATTCAAGGAAACCAACACAATAAAATAAAGAACCATAATAAAATTAAAGAAGTTGGATTAAATTATGCTGCAGCTCATGATTAAGCTTGCACTAAGTTGAGAATAATTCAAATAAGCCATAAGTCTACTACCAGCACTACTAATAGTTTCAATAACATCAACAAGCATCTTCTGAATGCTCTACAGATGCAATAAGCAAACAACTGGCCTTACAAAATGACATCAGTACAATAAACTCTAACATATTCCACGTATTGAGGGAGAAAAAAAAAGAAGAAGCTATAGATCAAGCATAAAAATACAAGAACATGCAAACACCTTTGCTATCCACTTTTTCAATAACACAACATTAATGAATCCAGCACATGCTACAGGGCAGGAATCTATCATTTCAGATGGAGGAAGATTTTTCAAGATGGCCTACACAACCAAAAGTACAAAAGGGCATTAACAATCAATGGACGTATTAAGTGAGCACAAAGCAAAATTCGAGATCCAAGAATGCAGAATCATAAAGAATGTCAATAAGAATACCTGTCCAACTGATGCGGGATTCTTATATTCAGTACCATTTCCCTTAATTTTAGACCAAAGCCCCATGGCATTATTACTGCACGAGAGAAATAATCCTAATTAACATTCATAACAAAAGCATATAAAGCATGAATATGGCTCCAGTTTAACACTAAATATCAGAGATATACCACTTCTAAACAAAACTAATTAACTCATTAAATATATCTCCCACATATTCTAAAAGCACAGTAGTACAATATACCATTGGTAATCACCAAATTTTGCTAACTTCTCAAGGTAGGCAGCAACCGATGGCTCCACGTCTGGTTCATTAGGCACTGGTCATTATCCCTTTATTTGTGATTTAATGTTTACAAAACAGAAATAGGTTAGCACGGCTTCAGATCACATTTTTACATGATATATATGTAATTCTTAGTATTAAGGCAATTTAAAAGGCATTTAAAAGAAAAAAAAGGAAACTAAATAGCTTTAGAATTTAAAATACTGCTCATTAACATAAGTTTTTCTATAGGTACCTGCATTATTAGGAGCAGTCAAATCTATAGGCCCTGCAGAAACTGCAGGGTGAGGCACAGGAGACGCATTAGCCATCCATCCAGTAAGAGATGTTGAAAAAGCAGCAGGAGTAGGCTGAAATGGCTGTAAACACACATTTAAGTTCAAGTTCTAGAAATTCAAATTAGCTTAATAACATAAAATCTTTAAAAAATTTTCCCTTACACCATGAGCACTCAATGGCGGAAAACCGACGGCCTTCGAAACAGCACCTATTAAGGGATTGGTAACAGGGGATGGGGCTCTAGCTCCATTTGGCTGTACACAACTGTGGTCCACAAACAAGGTCTTTATGTCAGGATTTGGCCTTGGATTTTTACAAAGCTGATGCTGCCAGTTTAAACTGCAGTTCAAATGCCAATAAATGTGAATATCTTGGCTTAAAATCAATAACCAAAAGAATAAAGTCCAACACACAAAAAAGCATAGAACTTCTCAAAGACCTCTGATTAATTAGTGTTCGCAGCCTCGAATTCTTCAAGGTAGGAAATTGAAGCTTATTACGGAAAAGGGGTTAGCCTCTATCAACTTTTTTAGTTCAGCAAGTATTATACCCCTAGCAGACTTTTTTAGTTCAGCAAGCAATGAATAATGGGAACTAAAATTCTGATTAAATTAATTGTGAATTATTTATTTACAAGAATTCAGCAGTTTTAAGTAGGAATATGATACTCGTGGTGTGGAAGAAGGCATAGGATACATAATGGCGATATATATACATTTTTTATAACCTTGGTGTTCATACAAACTAGTCTACGGGAACAGTGCAAGGTGCCCCCCTCTACACCTCCATGGGGATCAAGTAAACCTTCGCAGTGGCTGCAAGGAATTGATTCCAACCAATGGGATAGATATTCGTCCAATTATTGTAATAAATACACTTATTCTACACCATATAAAGTTATCTAATTGAAAGAATCAAACAGACTCTTAAGCATACCAAAAAACCCATTCTGCTATAGAAAATTTTTTGAACTCGATGCCATGAAATAACAGAAAATTGTTATTATTTACAATTTCTCCCAGCTAATCACTAATTAATTCTGCCAACAGTGAGAGCCCAATTATATACATTTCCATTTCATTAACATTTTTTTTACTGTATCAAACTGCCAGTAATACAAAATATTAAAAAATAAAATCAAAAACCAAAAGGCTGTAACTTTCTTTCCTCTTTTCTCTATTTTCCTAACAATCAAACAACCCATTTCTCAGAACCTACTTGTTTATAACTCCCGATTCACCATATATCCACATAATTCAGTAAACCCCAAATCAAAGCAACCCAAAAATAAAATAAAAGACAAGAACTCTCCATTAATCTGAATGAAAAACGTTACCTTCTTCTTCTGAACAGCTTCTGCGCCAATCTGCTCGAGAGAAGGAGAATTGGGTATTGACTCATTCAGCGCGTCATCTCCAGAGAAAGAGGAGAGTTGCAGGAGACGGAATCGACTTTTGGTGAGTCAAAACGGGGGAGGCGAGAGAGGAGAGGAGAAAACCTGAGATGTGTATTGTTGAGATGGGTTGGAGAGGATGAGTAGAGAAGCCTTTCCATGGCTTCTTCGAAGATTTTGGAGTGGAGAAGGAAATGTAAGATTTTGGGATTTCGAATTAGGACGGCTAGGGTTTTCATTTTCTTTATATAGGATTGTGAATTTCACGGAAATCCATCTCTATTAAAATTTATCAAAATAGTACCCATTTCAGTTCAGTCCCTATATTTCAAACTCTTTCATTTACACCATTAAACTAATTTTTTATAATTTTTAGAGCATTAAATGTTTTAATTTAATTTTTAAAATAAATTATAATAATTTTTTGTATATTTAAAATATTATATTACTACAAAATAATTTTTTTGATATTGTTAATTACTTAATTTTTATCAAAGCAATTAAATAATGTGATTTTCATCACTTTGAAATTAAAAAATAATTTTTTTATTTAATAAAATTTCTACATTTAAAAATTCATTTTTATAAAATTTAATATTTAAAAATTTATTCTTTTCATACATGTAATAATGTATCTTTAATTTAAAGATTTTTAAAAATTATTTTTAATTTTATATTAAAAACAAAATTATATTGTTTAATTATATTTAAATAAATTTATTAAAATTTTAAATATTATATTCACATATTTGAAAGAAAAAATGAAAAGAAATAGGGAAATTTGAGAGGGAAAAGAAAAAAAATTACATTTTCATATACTTGTCAAACTTTTATACAAATGTGATATATATGTGATGAATAAAGACAAAAAGTGACAAATAAGATGAATTAATAGGTTTGACTTTTAAAACATGGTTAAATTTCTCACTTTTTTAAAAACTGCCAAATAAAAAAATTGTAAAGTGACAAGTATGCAAAAAATTCTTGTAGTGCCATTACAGTTGCCATAAATACTTCAATAATTATATTATAAATTGAAAGAGCATTAAGAATCAAATGTTTGATCATACGTGAAAGATTATCAATCAACGTACCTTGGTCACATGTGAAAGAGAGAAGATGAGAGCAGTGCAAATCAATGGAAAACAAAGAAGAAAATGCTTGTGGTAGATCCTAGAGATGTCGATGAAGGTGTTAGAGGGTTAGTGCGTGGTGGATTCAGTCGTCGTGTATGGCAACGGCATAGAGAGAAGGAAGCTTGAGTGTTTTAGAAAGAATGGCAGCCAAGATCGTTAATTTTTTACTTTAAAATCGAACTTGTGTAGCTACACAATTCGTTTGGCACAGGAGTGCAAAGAAAGCCCCAATTTAATTTTGCTCTAATTTTTTTGCGAAGGTGTGCCATGTACACGGCGTAGGAGTGCCAAGTCACTGGACAAAAATGTAAGTGCAAGACGATTATTCGCTCTCGGCGTGCCATAGCACCAAAGAAGCGAGAATTTTTTGTAATTTTAAAATAATTTTGGCACCGTAGTGCACAAGAAATAGTGCAAGAGTGCCAAGTTTTGGGGAAAAAAACTCTTTATGTAATGATCTTCGCGCAGTGGCGCAAGAACAGGCACAATTGCGCAAGCTCTGGTCTTAAATTTTCTAAGCCTATGGCGCAAGAATGCCAACCTTCTGGTGTTGTTTTCCAATTTTAGGGTTCCTTATGTCGCAGGTGCACACTTTTAGGTGCAGCAGTGCCAGTTAAGATCTTGTCTATCTGGGTTATATTGGCACTGCAACACCACAGGTTTGGCGCAAGAGCACCAAGCCTATAGACTTTTAGCCATTCAATGAAATTTTTTCGTATAGTTGCACGACTTACCTGCACAGTAGCACACATCCCAAATCTTCTCAAGCACAGCTACGTGAATCTTGTTGCGTAGGAGCGCGAGGCTTGTCAACACTGGCCTAAACTTGACTTTTGAGCTAAAAATTTGCCTGAAAACACTAACACACATCGTTAATGCATACCTAAATTAAAAAATGTAGTTAAACACACTTGAAATCAAAGAAAACAATTAAATACTAAGTAAGATAACAAATCTTAATTTGGCTTGGTTTGCCTGCCAAGAAGTGCTTGCTTTTAAGTCATCAGCCAGGTGTGTCTTTTCTTATGAAACTTTGTCCAGGACTGTGGTGTTCTTCTGTAGTTCCGCTTCACCACTCATGTAGTGCTTGAGCCTTTGTTCATTTACTTAAATGAAGCCTTGTTTGGTTGTCCAATCTCCATTGCACCATATGGAAATACTTTGATCATTGTAAAAGGTCTGGACCATTGCAACATGAGCTTTCCTAGAAATAGCCAAAGTTGAGAGCTGTATAGGAGGACTTGTTGGCCTGGTAAGAAGGATTTCTAGAGAATTTGCTTATCATGCCAGGCCTTGGTCTTCTCCTTATAGATGACTACATTTTCATAGGCTTCCTTTTGGAACGCTTCAATTTCATTTATCTATAGCAACCTTTTCTCACCAGCTTTTTGCAAATCCATATTCAATTCTTTCATAGCCCAATAAGCTCTATGCTCCAGCTTAACTGGTAGATGACATGTTTTCTCAAAAACTAGCTAGACATTCCAATTGGTGTCTTGTATGTAGTTCGCTATGCTCACAATGCATCATCCAACTTTCTTGCCTAGTCCTTACGTGAGCTTGCAACCATTTTTTCAAGGATTCTCTTGATTTCCCTATTTCATATCTCCTCTTGGCCATTAGTTTGAGGATGATAAGCTAAAGCTTTCATATGGTTGACACAATATTTTGATAAGAGGGTTGTGAATTGTTTGTTACAGAAGTGTGTACCTTCATCACTTATTATGGCCTTTGGTGTACCAAACCGTGCAAATATATGTCTTCTTAAAATGTTAAGCACCACTTTAACATCATTGGTTGGTGTTGCCACTGCTTCCATCCATTTTGATACATAATCTACTACAAAGAGGATATATTTGTTGTTATAAAAGGACGAAAATGGTCCCATGAAGTCGATTCCCCAGACGTCGAATAACTTTACCTCTAGCATAGTTTTCAATGGCATCTCATTCCTTTTAGAAATATTGCCTGTTTATTGATACCTATCACAATTTGTAACAAACTTATAAGCATCTTTAAATAAAGTGGGCTAGAAGAACCCTGATTGGAGAACTTTGGCCGCTGTCTTTTGTCTTCCAAGTGCCCTCTGTATTTTAGTGCATGGCAGTATTTCAAAATGTTTTACGTTTCCTCCTCCGGTATACATCTTCTTATCATTTGATCTGTTGGATCATCCCAGTAATAGTGTTTGACATCAGCATAGAATTTCTTCTTTTGTTGATGAGATAAGCTTGGTGGAATGATTTCTGCTACAAGATAGTTTACAAAATCTGCAAACCATGGCAGAATTCTGTTAGAAGACACCATAAATAGCTGTTCATCCGAAAAGTGATTATTAATTGGTTGCATATGCTCTTTTTATCCTTCTGGTAGCTCTAATCGAGAAAGATGATCAGCCACCAAATTCTCTGTGCCCTTCTTGTCTCTAATCTCTAAATCAAACTCTTGTAGTAACAGTGCTCATCGAATGAGCCTCGGCTTTGCATCTTTCTTGGTCATAAGGTACTTGATGGCTGAATGATCAGTGTACACAATCACCTTATTACCAATTAAATAAGGCCAAAATTTATCAAAAGTGAATACTATGGCAAGTCATTCCTTTTCAGTTGTAGCGTAATTGAGTTGAGCATCATTAAGTATATGACTTGCATAGTATATAGCATGAAAGACTTTGTTTCGTCGCTACCCAAGCATTGCACCTACTACATAGTCGCTTGCATCACATATCAACTTGAACAATAATTCCCAATCCGGTACTACTACAATAGGAGCTGTCACTAACTTTGTTTTAAGAGTCTTAAAGGCCTGCACATAGTTGCTATCAAACATAAACAAGTTATTTTGCACAAGTAAATTCGAGAGTAGTTTGGAAATCTTGGAGAAATCCTCAATAAACCTTCTATAGAAACCCACATATCCTAAAAAGCTTCTAACTCCTTTTACTGATCTTGGTGGTGGTAGTTTTTCAATTATTGCAATTTTTGCCTTATCTACCTCAATTCCCATAGATGATATTTTGTGACCTAGGATGATCCCTTCCTTAAACATGAAATGACATTTTTCCCAGTTTAAAACCAAGTTAGTTTCCTCACATCGTTTAAGAACTAACCTTAGATTGTCTAAGCATTGGTCAAAAGTTTTTTTAAAAACAAAAAAAATCATCCATGAACACTTTGATATTCTTTTCTATCATGTCTGAAAATATGGCATCATGCACCTTTGGAATGTAGCTGGTGCATTACATAATCCTAAGGGCATCCTCCTAAAAGCAAATGTGCTATAGGGACAAGTGAACGTAGTTTTCTCTTGGTCTTCGGGTGTTACGACAATTTGATTATATTCAAAATAGCCAAGAAACAATAAAACTCATGTCCAGCCAACCTATCTAGCATTTGGTCCACAAAAGGTAAAGGGAAGTGGTCATTCCTAGTGGCTTTATTTAATGTCCTATAATTATGCAGATTGGCCACCCGATAATCGTGCAAGTTGGAATCAACTCATTGTTTTTATTCTTCACAACAGTCATCTCTTTTTTTTAAGGCACAACCTGAACCAGACTCACCCATGAGCTGTCCGATATGGGGTAAATTACCCCTGCATCTAATCACTTTAAAACCTTAACTCTAACTACCTCCTTCATGGTTGGATTTAGTCTTTTTTTTGCATCAATTGAAGGTTTTCAATTCTCTTCCATGAAAATTCTGTGCATGCACATTGAATGACTAATACCTCTCAAATCAGAGATAGACCACCCTATAGCCATTTTATGTTCTCTTAACACCTGTAATAGTTTTTCTTTCTTTACACTAGTCAAACTTGATGATATAATGAGGAGAAGTGTGGATGACTCCCTAATGTAAGCATATTTAAGATGACTGGTGGCTTTTAAATAAAGGATAATGGTCTACTAGGTCCCTATCCTAAAGGCTTATAATATTTCCTATTATTTGGTATAAAAGAATCCATCCAATTCAGGTATTTAACCACATTACAATCATCAAACATTTCCAGCAATTTAGAACATGTCAAGCTAGCTTCTAATGCATCCAAAGGTAAATTTTTATGTTTTAATAACCTAGAACTCACCTCATCAATGCAAAAGCAATTTTCAATGTCATTTGGATGTTTTATGGCATTAAAAACATTAAATATTACATTTTTCTCTTGTACTCACAGTCTCAATTCACCTTTTTGGACATCAATCAATGCCCTACTGGTTGCTAAAAATGGTTTGCTTAAGATAATTGATATCTCCTTGTCTTCCTCCATATCAAACACAATGAAATCTGTTGGGAAGATGAATTTATCCACTTTGACCAGCGCATCTTCAATCACTCCTCTTGAATGCTTGATGGATCGATCGGCTAGCTACAAAGAAACCATAGTGGGACATGGTTCACCTAGGCCAAGCTTCCTAAAATAGATAAAGGCATTAGATTTATGCTTGCACCTAGATCACATAATGCGTTAGTAAAGAATGCGTCTCTAATAGAGCAAGGAATAGAAAAACCCCCTGGATCTTTAAGTTTTTATGGCAATTTCTTTTGCAATATAGCACTGCACTCTTTAGTTAAAGCAACTGTCTCATAATTTTCTAACTTCCTCTTCTTGGACAATCTATCTTTTATAAACTTAGCATAGCTTGGCATTTGTTCCAAGGCCTCCGTAAAAGAGATATTAATATTTAGTTTCTTGAAGACCTCCAAGAATCTAGAGAATTGCTTGTCAAGCTTATTCTTCTACAGTCTTTGAGGAAAAGGGATTTTTAAGACTGATTTTGCAGTACGTGATGGTGCATTTTGAACTTTTTCATCTTCAACCTTCATTGTTGGAGTAAAGGTAATCACTATTCTTCATCTTCTTTCTCTTATTGCTTTTCAACCTTCATTGGCTCACCCAACTCTTTTCCACTCCTAAAATAATGACTTTGCAATGTTCTTTTAGATTCACTTCGGTAGTGCTAGGTAAGTTACCTTGTAGTCTCCCACTGATGATGTTAGCCAACCAACTTACTTGAGTCTCCAATCTTCTAATTTAGGCTGATTGATTTTGAAAGTTGTTATTTGTTTTAGCCATGAATTAATTAGTTTTTTTCATGAAGCTTGTAGTAGTTGTTGTCAATTGCCTCTCCTAAGGATGGTTTCTTTTCTTGTTGAGGTGGTTTAATGGCATGTTGGTTGTTCCAAGAGAAATTTGGGTGATTTCTCTAACCTGGGTTGTAGGTGTTGCTATAAGGGTTGTTCTTAGGACGGTTGTATTCAACATAGTTAGCTTCCTCAGCCTGTCCTTGGAATGGATTCCATTCTTTGCAGTCTTCACTTGAATAATTTCCTTGGAAATGCTCACATACAACTACTGGAACATGGATGTCATTGGTTGCCATAGTGTGATTTTATAACTTCTAAGTCATTGTAGCCATTTGTGCTTTCAAAGAGCTGATTTCATCAAGAATATGAAGTCTAGCCAGTTTTTTGGCTGCAGTTCTCTCACCATTCCTGTGGAAGTTGTTCGTGGTCATTTCCTCAATCAAATCATATGCCTCGTCTTGTGTTTTCTTCAGGAAGACTCCTCCAGAAGCTGTATCTATTAGATTATGTGTTGATTGTCCCAAACCCTTGTAGAATGTCTGAACTTGCATACATTTGGGTAAGCCATGATGAGGACATTTTGTAAGCAGTTCCTTAAATCTTTCCCATGCATCATATAGAGATTCTTCCTCATTTTGCGTAAAGTTAGAGATCTCCATTCATAGCTTGACTGTCTTGGATGGTGGAAAAATTTTGCAAGAAATTTTTGGGTTAACTCCTCCGAAGTAGTGATGGAATTTACAGGCAAAGAATTTAACTAGCCCTTTGCTTTATCTTTTAATGAAAAAGGCAACAGCCGTAGTCTAATAGCATCATCCGAGACTCCATTAAACTTGAATGGTTCACAAATTTCAACAAAATTTGCAAGATGAGCATTAGGATCTTCATTAGGTAGTCCACAATATGCAAATGATTGAATCATATGCAGAGTAGCTGGCTTAATCTCAAAGTTGTTTGCTTGAATGACCGGCTTCCTTATGGATTGATGAACTCCTGTTACCATAGGGATCATGTAATCCATGAGTCTTGGATTAGCTGGAACTATAGCTCTCTCTCTGTTTCCTTTCGTATGATCAGCCATTGTGCTTGTTTGTTTAGATCTTTCACACTTTTCCTTTCTATTCTTTTGACATGTTCTTTCTATCTCAGAATCCAAAGGCAGCAAGCTCTTATCTCCAAACTTTCGCTTGCAACTACTAATAACAAAAGGAAACAAAACTTTGAGTAAAACAAAAAATAAAATTCAAACTAAAATCAAGTTATTTAGTTTAATATTAATAAAAGCAAATCCTCGGCGCCGACGCCAAAAACTTGTTATGCAAAAGTTTGCAAGTGTACGAAATCGAACAAGTAATATAAGATGAGTGAGTTATCATTCCCATGAGGATTGATTATTAACTACTAAACTTAATCTAACTATGATTTTATATGAATCATCGATATGAATATCAAATTTAAAGAAATTGACTAATGAACTAATTAAATTTTGAATATCAAACAAAGAAATAATCTTTTAAAATAAATCTAGGAAAAATCAGTGGCATTGAACTCTAGGGTATCAGGTTTAACCTAAGTTGTCCACTCTATTATTAAATTAAATTGAATTGATATTTTATTAACCTTGTTATTAATCAATTTCTCTCAGGTATTTGTTATTCTTTTGCAAGCAATAACAATGTATAACTATAGTGAGAATCACATTCTTACCTCATCTAATAACCTATAATTATCCTTTAAGTATAAGAAATCATATGAAGTTGCACAAGTCACAATTATATTTTTATCTCGTGTGAGTTATTGTAAATCATTCAATTACTAATATAAACTAACTTTTCAGTCTAATTTATACCACACTTTATGCAATAGTTGGCCAGACCATCACAAGCGTTGAACACATGAATAACTTACTCAACAAGAAATTGAATAGACATCAAAATATTTAATTGAAATAATAAAGTATCAAACTTGGCTACATCCTAAACCTAGATAAAGGGATTTAGTTCATAATGAAAAGAGAAATAACACAGTAAAATTGAATAGCATTCATAGAGATAAAGGAGAAGAAAAAATTAGAAAACTTGAAGATTCTCCTCGAAATTATGCTTCCAAGGGTTGTAGATTGTTTCCTTGCCTCTCGAATACCTCTAGGGATGCCTCTGATAATCCCCTAAAACCCTAAAATATGTCTATTTATATTCAATATAAAAACAGAAGTCAAATTCGAACTTAAACAGGAATCCAGAAAATTTGTAAAATTGTGCCTGCTTAGGGGCGCATATATAGTGGCACAGCAGGGCCAACTCTCTGGTCATAAGACATTTTTGCTAGTTCTCGCGTTGCAGCATTAGTTGTCTTACATAGGAGCGCCACATCTCTAACTTGACACTTCGAATTTTTCCTCTCTTGACGTTGTTGTCTTCTAAATTTGATGTGCTTTATTAAGAATCTATTTCCTTTCAAAAGAAGCTGCATTTAACTAAAAATAGCACATTATTTTCTCCTTAGTTTACTTAAAAACTAATCAAAAATTAAATTTTTAGGATTAATAATTTGGTGAATAAAATTCGCTAACACTAAATATTCAATTTTAAGTATTCTCATCATAATCTTAATTAAATCATGTATTTATTTTTATGGTGTTTGACTTTTTTCCTTCAATTTAACCTTTGATTATAGTATTATTTGATCTTAATAGTGTCTGATTCTTTTATTCATTTTTTTTACTTAGTTGCACCATTCTTAAACAATAATATCAATGGTAAATAAAAAAGAAAACTTTTTAATGGTTTCCTCCTCGTATTGTTGAAAACAAAATCCTATCAACAAAATAATTAATAAAATATTTCCTAGTTTTTGTACTTGAAAGGGAGAGAAAGAGAAAGAGAAACAGATGATTTGCTATGACTAGATCTAAGGTTGTGTGATTGGTTAAAATTTAATGAGAAAGAAAGATAAATAGATTTTAATTAATTTATGAGAAAAAAACACATAAACTAGAAAAAGATAGAGGACAAAGATGGAGTGAAGGAAGGATGAGTTGGTGTTGTTAGAGAGAAACTAGGAAAAAGAGATTACATATATTTGAGGAGAGAATGATAAGTTTTATTAAGTCCATTAACTCAATATTACTTATTTTATTTATTATAATCTTATCCTTGTTTACTTTTGAGATGGGGTCTAATAAGATAAAAATGAGTGGTTGAATAGAACTATCTTTTAATTTAATCCTTTAACCTATTTGTCTAGGAGTGACTAACTTAATTTTACAAGCAAGGGAAACATATATATATATATATATATATTAACTGGGGTTGGCAATGAGTCGAGGCGGTATGTACCCATCCCCGCACCGCACCACCCTGCCCCGCCTCGTTACTTCAGAATGGGGCAGGGCGGGCAAAATTTTAAAGAGATGACCCAGACTCGTCCCACCCCGCCCTGCCAAATTTAAATTTTATTAAATTAGTTTATCTAAAATATAAATATATTTGTAACTATTATTTAAAAATTATAAAAAATTTATATTTAATCTACTTCATTTAAAAAAAATACATACATCTATAAATTTTTAAAATAACATTAACATAATTTATTCTTAATCTAAAATAAAATACAAATACGCATGATATATATTCTAAAATATATTATAACAAATCTAATTATTCGACAATCATTAGAAGTAGAAAAGAAAAATGTTTATTTATATTAGATAAAAAAACTTTGTATAAAATTTCATTTATATTTGTATTGCACAAGCTAAATAGTGATTGTACTAAAACTTAAAAGAACTAAAGTTAATTTATATTATATAAACAAATATATTACCCATAAAGTCGACGTAAGTTTTCATTTTCATTGGTATTATGCAAGCTAAATTGTAATTATACAAATTAGTTATATCATCTAAAAAATTAGTAACTACTAATTACCATTTGATTTTATTAGAAATAATGTTAAAAGTGTATCATTACTTGTAAATTAGTTAATTGACAATTTTTCAAATAGTTGATAATACAATTAAATAATTTTTCAATAGTATGTTGATTTAATTTCAATCTAATAATAATAATAATAATAATATGTTGACATATACTAATTAATTAACATTATATATATATGAAACATTAATAAGTCAATTAATTAATTTAAATTGCGATAAATCATATATTTAAGGTTATAAGATTATTTTTAACATATTTCTATTTACATATTTAGAAAATAATATATTGATTATTTTAAAAGTATACATTTTGAAAATGATCTATTAATATTGCAATAATTTAATTAGTATTTAATAATCTATATCAAGATTTTAATATTATACAAATTTAATTATTATAAAATACAAATATTTTATTTTGTTTTTAAAACATGACTAAATTAATGTTAATATACGAAAAGATGCATAATTATTAATTAAAATGTGTCTTTTGTCAAAGGTTTTGTATTATTTGTAAAATTGTGAAGAATTCACATATAAGAAGAGTTTAAGAAATATAACCTAAAGAATTACCCAACAGTTCCAAAATTTTAAAACTTTACAAAGACACTACAATATTTTGCGGGGCGAGCTTGGGCAACGGGTCCAACCACAAGAGCCGCCCTTTTTTTAAAGGGTAGATTGGGACCTTGGACCCTGCGGGTCAAATTGCCATCCCTAATATTAATAGTCCAGCAAGGGCAATTGGCCCCCCAAGGCCTGAGCTAGCTTTATCCTTGGTTTCATATAAATGTGTGTGAGTGAGTGAGTGGAAGTACTAATTTTTTTAAATATTTGTTAATCATAATTAAGAACACAAAAGGTTTAACATTTTTACTTCATAATTTTATAAACTAATTTTGATATATAAGGTACATTCATGTTACTAATACTAACCAAATGATATGAGCATTCGGAGGATAAAATTTTTATGAAATGAAAAGGGCATTAGGTCAAGTCAATATAGTGCACCTCGGTTACAAAAAAAAAAAAAAAGAGTCAATATAGTGACTTTTGTTTTATTTTTTGGCTTGCCCTTCTACAACTCTAAGGTAGTTTAGGAAGACATTTCCTTGGAACTAGCCAATTATTTAATAATGGCATTATTCACCATCAATATCATAGAAGAATGGCACTATTTGTACAATTCTTTGTATAAACTAATCTTCCTCTAGGGGTTCAATAAAGAAAAAATAGAAATTAAATACAAAAAAATGAAAATTATATATACAAACTCTTCATATAAAGTTTATATATATAGATGGAAGGGATGTTGGATATTCTTCAAAAAAGTCCAAAATATAAAATCAGCAGTCAAGCAAGGCAAATAATGGGGAAAATTTCATCGATTTAGTTAAATTTATATATGAAAGTTTAATTGGGTTTTGAAGAAATCGAGATATTAATAAAGAGATTCACAAGGCTATGTAAAAGCTCATGGAAGATGTAATGCCTCTAAATTTTTGGTCAAGTATTTATTAACATTATATTTAGTTGAAAAAAATAATACTATTTTTGAAATTGAATTTATGGTTGAAAAGTTGTGATTTGAAATAAAATATGAGAAACGAATGGGCCAAGTTAAAATAAAGAGTAGTGTTACACATTCCAATTGTTTACGAAAATCATGCACTCCAAAGATTTGACGTTTACTTAAAGCTACAACATCATTTGCTGACTTATCAATCATTGATGAAATTTACATACTTTGTAATGAAAAATATGCGATAAATTATAAGAAGAAGATTATTAGTCTAAATTAAAATTATAACTTTTAGTAGGATTAGGAAAAAACCCCTCAATAACATATGACATATGAAGACAAATTATATTAGAATATTACTTTTTTTTTTCCTTTGTCGAGTTTGTGTATGAGGAATATCAAAAGGTGACAACCAATGGAAAAGAAGGATCAGGTTCTATAAGAGTTTTGAGTAGGGGTGGGAATTTGGGCTTGTGGGTTATGTTCACATCGTGTCGAGCTATGACATGACACAAAAAGGCCCAACCTGAACAAGACCCATTTATTATTGTGTCAAAAAACCCAAGTCGAACACGACACAATTATTAAACGGGTTACATGACCGACACGCTAACACGAATAATAAACAGATCATTTCTGTGTTAGACACGAATATGACCTATTTAACATGATTAAGACATGTTTAAATAAGTAACACGATTATGACACGTTTAAGTAATTAATACAAATATGACACATTTAAATGGTTTGACACAACCATGACATGTTTACAGACACAATTATGACATTTTTAAATAATTAGCACGATTATGACACGATTATACACTACAGATTTATACAGTATCGTGTTTTATTCGTGTTAAACGTGTCACTAAACGGGTTCATGTCACTAGCCGGTTTTGTGTTACTAAACATGTTCGTGTCTCTAAAGGGGTTCATGTCACCAATGGGTTTAGACCCTCAACTCGAACACGACACTATTATTAAACGGGTTGAAAATTTTAATCTAAACACGACTAGAACACGATTAAGACAAACCCTAACCTACTAATTTGTATATCATGTCATGTCAGATTCGGGGATCGTGTCAAAAATTCCCATCCTTAGTTTTCAGTAAGAAAGAATGAAATATGTTAAATACAAACCCTAGTCCTTACAAGGCTTAAGTTGCCCAATAGGCTACCAAGCCCACACACAACAATACCATCACACAAGGCATCAAGTCAACCAAAACCACGAGCTTAACTCAGTGCATGACCAAATGTATTAAAAACCGATTACTTTGTCAGTGCCAGATTTGAGCATCACATGAGCATAATGACAAGGGTTCACTAACATATTTAAAGTATTTTAATCATATCTTAACTATCGATATTTTTATCCTAAACAATTATTATATATTATATTAAATAAGGATCTTAACCATTTGTGTTTTTATTTGCTTATTGCAATCGAGGCAATTAACCCAAATTTAATCCCTATAAGGATGCCTTGACCTCGTCAGGCTAAACATAGTAATAATAGTGTTAGAATAATAAGCTAGGATTATGGTAAAAACATTTTGACTTCTAAAGTATTCAAAATTTCAATGTAATCTTGCACACAAATAGATTAAAAAAATTCTTTATATTTTATTAGATTGTACATGTATTGTTATGCTCATTTCATTTACAAATATTAGTGTAAGTAAAGTCGTGCATACTTTGGGTTCAGGTATTTAATAACATTAAATAATATATATGCTTGGGGTATGTAACTTAATTTAACAACTTTGGGCTAAATATTATTTGATTTGGTAAGCATTTTTTTAAATGCAATAGTTGATCACCCCCGGTTCCTTTAACATTTTCTTAACATCTTAAGACTTCTAATCAAACACCATATATGAGCATATCACCAAATTAAAGTACTTCTCTTACTTGCAAACTCTCTTTGACCATTGTAGAAAGCTCTCATCTATGTTTCTCTATTATCTTTCTAATTTTCATTCCTTGAGTCTTGTTAATGCTTTCAAAATACCCTTCTGTAGTGTAGTATTGTAGGCATTAGCATAGGTATGTATCGAGAAAGTTAAATTAATATTAAATAGGTCCATTAATCATGTTTTGTGACCAGAGATCAAGCTGTGTTTTCTAGTAATATGTTGGTGTAGCAAACGTATAAATTGGAAATCAAGCAGCATACACACAAGTATAACATCTTTGAGAGTCTTAACTTAGTTTCTTGGCTGTTCATGTAATTCATCAATTATCTTTAACATGGCTTAGCGGTATATTCTGGCAGGAGTCATAGCTTCTTTGCTAGGTTTTGCCTGGTTGTACAGAATTTCAAGACAAAAGAAGAAGAACATAGCTTCTTCTTCATTGGAGGTTGAAACAAATTAGTGTTCCAAGACCTGGAAAATGAAAACCTGCAATCAAATATTGGTGCAGATGCAGATGCAATCATTGTTGGTGCTGGTGTGTTCAGCTCTAGCTTATGCTCTTGGCAAGGTGTTTCTCTTTCCCTTCTAAATTGTTGTTTTCTTGATAAATATGCTCTTTTGCATTATATTTGTTTCTGAGTATGATGTTTATTTTGAAGATGGTCGACAAGTACGTGTGATTGAAAGAGACTTGAGTCAGCCTGACAGAATTGTTGGTAATCTGCTACAACCAGGAGGTTATCTAAGACTAGTTGAATTGGGTCTAGAGGGTAAGCAAATCACATAAGTCGTATCATTGTAAAGTTTAAGATATTTTTTCTTTATTTCATAAATCAATTGTGAGGGTTTAAATTACAAACATTATATTGCAGATTGTGTTACTGAGATTGATGCTCAGTCTAATTACAGATATGCACTCTTCAAGGATGTGAAGAGTATGAAATTGTCAATATCCACTGGAAACATTTGATTTTGAAGTGGCAAGAAGGAGCTTTCACCATGGTCGTTTTGTGCAAAGAATGAGAGAAAAAAATGCTTCCCTTCCCAAGTACCTTCTTTTCCTTCATACATTATCATCAATTGTTCTTCAATTTGCTCTGTTTCCTTACCCACAAGTTTTATATGGCATGGTTGAAACCTAATTCATGTTTACATCAGAGATTTCCCTAGATTCCATATTTGAAGTTATTTATCTTCTATCATAGTCTTCTGCTTAGTGTAAGAATGGTACAAGTTACCCTCACATCTCTAATTGAAGAAAAGGGAACCACAAGGGGGTAGAATACAAAACAAAGAATGGTCAAAAGATGACAGCATATTGTTACGGGCCGCCCAAATTGCTTGCTAGAAAAGGCTTAAATGTGCACAAAGCTTGGCCTAGATTCTAGAAAGCTTGTAAGGCCTAGCACATTCTCTAGAATTTTCTAACAGGTCAAGTTGCTAGAAACCTCCCTTGTAAATATCTAAGATATTTTAGAGTATTACATGCAAAATATCTAGATATTATAGGAGGTAATTCTAGTATAAATAACAACCGTCGGATGTATTAAATCTTTGCTGTCCATTTAGGAGGAGGTTTACTATAAATACCCTTCCAAGCTTCATTGTAAAGCCAAGTTGTAAACAAGCAATTGTAGTTCTTGTTTAATACAAAGCTTTCTCAATTAGCAACACTTGTCTTTAATATTCTAGCACTTCTCCATACTTTGCCTAAAAGCTCTTTAGCTCAATGATCCAAGTCTCTCAAGCTTCTTGAGTGAAGCAAGCCAACGTCAAGGTTTACTTAGCAACTTTTGGATTCAAGTTGTCTAAGTGCTGCACGAGCACGCTGCGCAAACTTTAAGCTTGTGACAATTTGCTCCCCTCACTATAGTATGCGATGGTTGTTGTTCAAACCTGCGGTGCACTCTCTGCAATCCTATGGTTACCATACTGTGTACATCTAATTCTTAGATGAATATGGAATCTATCTTCAGAATTAAGATACAAATTCATATGTCTAATTTTTTCTGTGATTAAAGAAATTAAGAAGTTATTTAACTTCTGATTATAATCTGTACAGGTTGACATTCCCTCTTGTTTTGTTGCTTTGCTCTTGGAGAATGGGGAGCTGCCATATTCAAATCGTGGACGTGCTGTCTTGGCTGATCCTTCACCTATCTTGTTTTATCCTATCAGTAGTACCGAGATTCATTGTTTAGTGGATGGTCCGGTCGAAAAAGTACCTTCGATTGCTAATGGTGAAATGGCCCTCTACCTGAACACTGTAATGGGTTCTCAGGAATGATCTGTAACTTTAATACTTTGCATGTGTATTTTCTCATGGATGCTTCCCTGTCTTGCACTATAATTTCAACAAAATTCATGGGCTCTCAGTTTGGACTAATTGAATGACTATTATATCTCAGATTCCTCCTTAATTGTACGCTGACTTTATCTCTGCAATTAACAAAGGAAATATAAGAACAATGCCAAGCAGAAGCATGCCTGCTGCTCCATATCCGACTCCAGGTGCACTTTTGATGGGGGATGCATTCAACATGAGGCGTCCCCTAACCGGAGGTGGAATGACAGTGGCTTTATCAGATGTCTTTTTACCAAGGAATTAATCTTATTAGACTTGTTCATTCTCTAAATGATGCATCTTCCCTTTGCAAATATTTTGACTCATTTTATACTCTGCGTAAGGTATGACCTGCGTTACATTTCTTACTTGACAGATAAATTTAAAGGCAACGGAACATTTTTTCTGCTTAAACTTGAGATTTGCTTGCTTACTTCTAAATGGCTGATTGCTTTGTTTTTGCAGCCAGTGGCATCTACCATAAAAACATTGGCAGGTGCTTTAGACAAGGTGTTCTCTGCATCTCCTGATCCTTCACAATAGGAATTGCGCCAAGCATGTTTCAACTATTTGAGCCTTGGAGGCGTTTTCTCAGATGGGCCAATAGCAGTACTTTCTGGTCTAAACCCTCGTCCGTTGAGCTTGGTTCTCCATTTCTTTACGGTGGCTATCTACAGCACTTGACGCTTATTGCTTCCATTCCCATCTCCAAAACGTTTGTGGATTGGAGCTAGATTGATTTCAGTACGTATCAACAGCTTTTTTAACTTCCATTTTTCTGCTTCATGGCTCATATTACTACATTATTTTCTTCTAGAAGATAATTTTTTCCTCAGTTACATCTTCTCATATTTATTTTTTGTTTCTTTGTAATTTTACATGGAGCGTCAGGCATTATTTTCCCCATATTGAGGGCTGAGGAATCAGACAGATGTTCTTCCCTGTTGCTGTGCCAGCATACTACAGAGCTCCTCCAGTTAATTAACTTAGAATCCATTCCAGGACAAGAAATTTTGCAAATCATAATGGACAAGAAATTTAGCGGGGATTTGCAGGAGCAGCTTTTTTTTTTTTATTTGTTTATTTTATCTGCGAAACCAATTTGTATATGTAGAGTTTGTCTCTTTCACTAAAACCTGAGTGAGTAAGCCTAGTCCTTCCCGGAACAACAAACAAACAAATTTGTTTCGACTTCCATTAATTGTAAAATAGTTTCTATGATTTGGTACCAATATTTGATTCTGAACTTAGAATATTTATTATCTTCTTTCAAAGAAAAAGGCAACAATTTTCACTTTAGAATATTTATTATCTTCTTTCAAAGAAAAAGGCAACAATTTTCACTTTGTTATTACCAGTAGTGAAATTGGCATAATAATTGTTGTGATGTAATGGAAAATATGTATTTGCAGCACATGCAGGGAGGAATAATTGCAACAAAAGCAGCTTTAATTTCCAGATAGAACGACTGCCTTTAAAGTTTTTTTGTTGCAGGAATTCACTGATATATTATAAAGAAATGATTAATTGCGTGACTAAATTAAGAGACCAAATCATTAATTATATTGGTTCCTAAACGTTTGGATTTATCGTAGTAATTAATTTTAATCAAACTAGCGATTATGTTGTTTGACCACAAAACAGAAAGTGAAAACATCTAAAGATGGGAATGCCTATGATTCAGGGGGTGCATAGATAAATTAAATTATATAAAAGTTAAAAAAGATTAAAAAAACTTTAAAAGCGTTAAAATGGAAACATAAATGGAGAGAGATTAACAGAGAATGGTAGTCAGTTTAATTATTTTTTGGGTCCGGAGGGGTTGTTCCCTTAGGGACAAGTGTCGTAAATCAACTCATTCACGGCTGTCGTAGGTCAACTTATTCACGGCTGCACTTTAGTATTGTAGTAAATGAAAGAATTATTTGTAGTACAAATAAGTTTTCACACAGCAAGCATGATACTAGAATACATGTTTAAATAGATATACCAAGAATTTTATCATGAAAGAATTAAAATACTTATAGCATGTCAAATAAAAACACTCTTGTCAAAAAGGGGGGAAAAAGAATAAGAAGAAAGAAAGAAAGTATCCGCTGTTAAGAGATTGAACACTCCTACCGCAGCTCAAATAAAAGACAAGAAACAAATTGTTATGTTAGAAATAACAATTTGGGTGGCACTGCCCTCCACAATAAATAAAATAGACAACTTGGGTGACTCAGCCTTCGCACAATAAATAAATTAAAGGCAATTAAAGAAAATAAAGACACAAATATTTAACGTGGTAAAACCCTCAATTTGAGGGAAACCTCCACGGGACAAGACCGAAAATATTTCACTATGAAGAAAAATATTACAATCTCTCTCACAATTAAAATGGAGGAGATTACAAGGGAGGAAGAAGAGAAAAGCTTAATACATAAACTTGGTACAAGTGTAAGGAGAGGAGGAGGCTTTATTATATAGCCTCGCCTCCCCACTTTGATTTTGAATCCCACCGATGTGGGATTGTGTGAAGGCAGTGTGAAAGGCAAAATGCCTTCACACCTTACACTTCACATTCTCCCACTTGAAGGCATTTTTCCTTTCAGTCTTGTCTCTATACATGCTGCTCACATCTCTAACAGGCCACAAGACGTTCTACACCAGATGAACTTATCAGCATTGATTGGTTTGGTTAATGCATCTGCTATATTGTCCTTCGTGTGGATTTTCTGCATATCCACTATTCCATCTTCCACTACTTCTCGTACATAATGATATTGAACTCCCATGTGCTTCGTTCTTGAATGAAAGGCTGGATTCCTTGCAATATGCAAGGCACTCTGACTGTCACAAAACAAAGAAATCTTCTCTTGTTTGTGCCCGAGTTCCTCCAATAACCTTTTGATCCAAACAGTTTCCTTGCAAGCTTGTGTAGTTGCCATATACTCTGCTTCTGTTGTAGATAGAGCCACAATAGTTTGAAGTTTAGATACCCAGCTCACAGCACCTCCTGCAAGTGTAAACACATAGCCTGTAGTGGACTTCCTTTTGTCAATATCTCCTGCAAAATCTGAATCAACATAGCCATTGACAATGAACTCTGATCCCCCATAGCATAGTGCAGCATCAGAGGTTCCTTTGATGTATCTAAGGATCCTCTTAACAGAATTCCAATGCTCTCTCCCCGGATTAGCCATGAATCTACTGACCGCTCCCACTGCTTGTGCAATGTCTGGTCTTGTACAAATCATAGCATACATTAGGCTCCCTACTGCTGATGCATACGGTACTCGAGATATTTCCATCCTTTCCGCTTCATTGCTAGGACTCATACTTGAGGATAATTTATGATTAACAGGAAATGGGGTTGAAATTGGCTTACAATCTTGCATGTTGAAGCGGCGCAAGATTTTCTTCGAGTACTTCTTTTGAGATAGGCAAATCTTCCTGTTTTTTCTGTCTCGGTGAATTTGCATCCCTAGAATCTTGTTTGCCGGCCCTAAATCCTTCATTTCAAATCCCCTAGCCAATTGTGCCTTTAATTCTTGGACCTGATCTTTGTTAGTGCCTGTTACCAACATATCGTCCACGTACAACAGCAAAATTATAAAGTCTTCCTCAAACCTTTTGTAATAAGTACAATGATCTGAACTGAGTCTGTTGTACCCAAGGCTGATGATGAATGAATCAAATCTCTTGTACCAACACCTTGGCGCCTGTTTTAAGCCGTACAGAGATTTGGTCAACCTGTAAACCAAGTTCTCTTTTCCTTCTTTAACAAAACCTTCCGGTTGGAGCATATAAATTTCTTCTTCAAGTTCTCCATGAAGAAATGCAGTTTTTACATCTAACTGCACTAAGTGTAAGTCAAAAGTAGCACACATAGCCAAGACTGCTCGAATTGTTGTAAGTCTTACCACAGGAGAGAATATCTCATTGAAATCAACTCCTTCTTTCTGAGCATATCCTTTGACCACCAGTCTAGCATGATACCGCTCCACTTGATCATTCCCATCACGTTTGATCTTGTAGACCCATTTGTTTCCGATGGCTTTTCTTCCATGTGGTAATGGCACAAGATCCCATGTCTTGTTTTTGTCTAAAGCTTCCATCTCTTCATGCATTGCTGTCATCCATAGAGATGCATCAGAACTTTTTATAGCCTCCTGAAAGGTGGAAGGCTCCCCATCTTCTGTTAGGAGACAGTATGCAACATTGCTCGCCATCACATATTCTGAGTGCCAAGAAGGTTCCCTTCTTTCTCGAGTTGATCGACAGACTTCAGGTGCTTCAGACTCGACTGGTTCTTGATCATCGTGTTCTGGTATTGCTTCAGAAGAAACTATTTCTTCCTGTATTGATACAGTCTCAACATTTTTCTTCGTGCTATTACTTTCTTCACATTTAAACATGTCTTCTTTAAAGACAACATCCCTACTGATGACAATCTTATGGGCAGTAGGATCCCATAAGCGATACCCCTTTACTCCATCAGCATATCCCAAGAAGATACATTTCCTGGATTTTGGATCCAGCTTCGTTCTTTCTTGGTCATGATACATTACATAAGCAGGACATCCGAAAATATGAAGGGAGGAATAATCAGTTGGCTTACCGGTCCACATCTCCATAGGTGTTTTCATCTCAATTGCTGTTGATGGAGACCTATTTATCAAGTAACAGGCTGTAGTGGCTGCTTCTGCCCAAAATGTCTTGGGTAGACCCGCAGTCCTTAGTAATGCTCTCATTTTTTCTGCGAGAGTTCTATTCGTCCGCTCTGCCACTCCATTTTGTTGTGGTGTGTAAGCAACTGTCTTCTGCCGTTTCATACCTTCTTTACTACAAAATGTGTCAAACTCCTTGTTGCAGAATTCTCTCCCATTATCTGTCCTCAAACACTTGATCCTTTTTTCGGATTCAAGTTCCACTTGTGCTTTGAAGGCTTTGAATACAGGAAATACATCTGACTTTTTCTTGATGACATATACCCAACATCTTCTAGAATAATCATCCACAAACAATACAAAGTAGTTTGCTCCTCCTAGGGACGTAACTGGTGATTCCCAAACATCAGAATGAATCAAGTCTAGAATGTTTTTACTCCTAGCAATAGATCTGCTAAAACTCAGTCTACTCTGCTTGCTAATAACACAATGCTCACAGAATGGTAAACTTACAGTTTTGATTCCAGGAAGTAGTTTTCGATCAGAGAGAATCTTCAAACCCTTTTCGGACATATGGCCAAGTCTTTGATGCCATATCATAGACAATTCTTCTCCAGAACTAGCAACCGCTGTTTCTGCCTCCTGAACCGTTTCTCCATGGAGCATGTATAGGTTAGCAGCAATCTTTTCTGCCTTCATCACCACAAGTGCGCCTCTGACAACCTTCATGATCCCATTTTTCGTATGGAATTCACATCCGAGGTCATCCAACTGTCCCATCGATAGCAAATTTTTCTTCAAGCCAGTCACATGTCGTACATCTTGGATAGTGCGAATCGTACCATCAAACATTTTTACTTTGATGGTTCCAATACCAGCGATTTTTAAGGCATGATCATCACCCATGTACACAGACCCTTCTGAGATAGGTTTATATTGATAGAACCAATCTCTTCTAGAAGTCATATGCCATGTTGCTGCTGAATCAATTAACCATATATCAGCAAACCTTTTTCTGCCTTCCACAACTGTTGTTGCCTCGCTGCACAAGATTTCGCCATTCCCTGAAGTACTTGCTACACAACCCTGAGATCCTGACGACTCAGATTCTTTTCCTTTGCTGTTTCCCTCTCCATTCTTCTTAAGATGCCAACACTCGTTTTTCACGTGCCCTTGCTTTCCACAATGGTAGCATTTAATAAACTTCCTTCCTTTAGACTTTCCCCTGTTCTGATTGTGACTCCCACTGGAACCATGTTCCCTTGATCTCCCTCTGTTGGCGGATAAAGCCTCTGCATGTTGAGAAGTCATTATTCTGTCTTCCTTGTTTTTACGTCTGCTTTCTTCTTCTAAGACAGCAGCCGCAACATCATTAAAGATTAGAGATGACTTCATTGAACCATTTGCCAAGTTGAGGATGAGATTATCATATGAATCAGGTAGACTCTGAAGTAGAAGCTCAGCACGTTCCTTCTCTTCTATGTTATGCTCCATGGTTGAGAGTTGAGAGAATAACGTCTTCAAAGTGTTGATATGTTCAGTCACCGGAGTGGTTTCTGACATACGAAGAGTGTACAGCTTCCTTTTCAAGAAAATTTTGTTGTGTAGAGATTTGGCTTCATACAAGCTTGTCAAAGTATCCCAAATCTCCTTTGCAGAGTTTAATTCTTGAATACTTGACAGCACTTCATCTGCAACTGCTAGATGTAGACTTGCCATCGCATCACCATCTATCTTCTCCCATTTATTTTCATCTTGCATATTTTTCGGTCTTCCATCAATTGCTTCAAGGCAATTTTCTTTTCTCAAGATACCCTTTATTTTAATTTTCCATAACCCAAAGTTGTTTCCATCGAACTTCTCTATCTTGAATTTGGCTGCCATTTGTCTTGCAGTGAACAGTACCATATATGTAAACAGTACCCTTGAATAATATCGTATACGTGAACAGTAACAGTATCCGTATACGTACACCACTGCTAAACAGTAACCAAGAATAGTAGTAAGTGCCGGTACGATTTAATATACACCAGGAAAGCTTCCAGGAAACACTGGAGGGGTCACAAGCGGTCCCACTTAAAATCCAGTCTCCTTAGACTCTTATCGTCTTTTTGACAAAGTTTTCCTAGACATGTATATAACCATACAAGTAACCACTCACTGTCCTAACCCTTGGCTCTGCCTTCGCAACCTTGCTCTGATACCACTGTTAAGAGATTGAACACTCCTACCGTAGCTCAAATAAAAGACAAGAAACAAATTGTTATGTTAGAAATAACAATTTGGGTGGCACTGCCCTCCACAATAAATAAAATAGATAACTTGGGCGACTCAGCCTTCGCACAATAAATAAATTAAAGGCAATTAAAGAAAATAAAGACACAAATATTTAACGTTGTAAGACCCTCAATTTGAGGAAAACCTCCACGGGACAAGACCGAAAATATTTCACTATGAAGAAAAATATTACAATTTCTCTCACAATTAAAATGGAGGAAAAAGAGAAAAGCTTAATACATAAGCTTGGTACAAGTGTAAGGGGAGGAGGAGGCTTTATTATATAGCCTCGCCTCCCCACTTTGATTTTGAATCTCACCGATGTGGGATTGTGTGAAGGCAGTGTGAAAGGCAAAATGCCTTCACACCTTACACTTCACATCCGCTGATGGAGTTGAATATGTATTTTAAAGAGTTAGAATTGTCAATTAAACTCAGAGAAAGTGCTTAGCTTTTAAAAATCGAGAACTGAAGAGTTTGTATTATTAAATTAGCAGGCACAGGCTCATATTCCTATAAAAAATACATCTATTTTTAAATGACTAAAGACTTTATATTATTATCACCGAATATTATTCCTATGATATTGGCTATCTTCCGTTACTTTTGGTTCATAAAAAGTATTTCTAAAAGTATAGGTACTTTTTAGTTTTCTTTATGTTTGCTCATCCACTTTTATTAAATACCATATTTCTACAATCTATTTCAAAGAACAAAAGAGTGAACAAAAGAAAATAAAAGAAAATGAAAAAGTACAGCAAACAAACTGAAAGAAAAAAAAAGTGGAATTTTCATTGTTAGGATTTGAACTTGAAATTTGATATTGAATTGCCAAACTGCTACAACAAAACTAATGAAAGTTTTTGCCATCTTTTTTAATAAAAAAAATATAATTTGCTTATGCTAAGTATTTCAGATATTTATTAACCAGATTATTTGTATTAAAAAATGAATAAACATGAAATATTTGATGGATTCTACTTATATTTATGCAAAGCTAGCCTTTGAAGTTCGAACCTCCCTTATGGTTTGGCCTAATATCAGGTGGAAAACATGTTTGGGGTTTATATTAGCATCACACTAAAACTTTGTAATTTTTTTCATCTAAGAAGCTGTTTGTTTTAACTACTTAAATATGAATCTTAATAGAATTAAGTGGTATAAAAAATTATTTTCGTTTGTTTGAATCTCTAATCACTTATTTTCAGATAAAAATGTCTGAATTAAAAAAGTGAAAAAATGTCACTTTTTTTCTTAAAACATTTGAATTATTAAAATACCATAAATGCCACTTTTTAGAGGGTGTGGTGGGATTGTTGGCGTGGGGCCAAAGAGAGAGAGGGTGAGGCGAAGAGAGTGAGAGGGAGAAAGAGAGAGGGGAAGTTAAAAAAATAAAAATAAAGTTAATTAGAAATTATAAGTAAATTTAATAATTTAAAATTATAATTAATAAATATTAAATATATAATTATTGATAATTTTGATTTAATTATATCAATTATTTAATTTTTAAAAGATTATAAACAAACATAATATTAACTGTTTAAAAGAAAATGATTTTTAGTTCAATTTTATTAATTACTTAATTTTTAAAGAATTGTAAAAAATATAATATAGATATTTTACATTTCCTATACAAGGGTAAAAAAAATCACATTAAAGTTACTATATTCTCTTATCACTTTTTTTAAGTAGTATATAAAAAAGCAAACAAATATATTATTAAGTGGTATAAATTAAGTCCTAAAAAATGTTTAGATCTAAAAAGTATTAAGTGATTTAAACAAACACCATCTAAGTCTAGTAGATGGATTCCGTTAACTTAAAATCTAATAGAAATTGTGAAAAGGCATATTACCCTTTTCTTGCACATGCAACAGACAACTGGGTAGCACCTTTTATATTAAACGAGAAAAATTACTTAAATGCCCAAGAAAGTAGACAAAATAAAAAGCAAAATGACGAAGAGGCTTGCACTTTAATGCCATTATTGCGAGGACAAGTTCAAATTCTTAAAAAACCCATATGTTTTGACCGTCACAAGGTAGGTGTTGTAGGCAAAAAATGAGACATCTATATAAAGAACATGCAACACACATGAAACAAAGCAAATTCCATTGTGAACTAAAAAACTCCATCAAACCCCAATCCTATCAACCTCTATTCTGTTGGGGCAAAAAAAAAAAAAAATCCAGCGAAGTCCATGCTGTTGACATCCATTCACTTAACTACAAACAAACAATGCAACCCACATTTACAGTTGGCCATTCATCATCGAGAAACAACCCACAAATGCCATTTGCACAAGGCAACAATGCAGTTGTTAATGAAGGATTAGTCAGGTTCAAAAATAGAAAGTTCAGGTGTGGTTGGAAGGCAAAGGTAATGATTTCAGAATTGTCGAAGAACCTAGGGAAACTATATTTCAAGTGCCTTTATGGGACATGCACCTACTACAAATTTGTGTTCTAGACAGTGATAAGTTTACACTAGATACATGTGAGTTTCATGATAGATTTATGCATGTAGATGCAGATGAAGAAAAGGTTGAAACACATGTTAATAAAATGGACACATTGAGATAGTAGTTGTAGATATTAGACGGCTCCTAAAGACAAATGTAATTAATAGTGAATAGAGTTGTATTCTATTCTTTAATGTTCATTCTATTTCGATTGCTAGCTAGTAAAGCTTGTGTAAAACTATTATGTAAGACTGTAAACCATGGTATGGTGATATATAAATAGCCTGGGATGAATTGCGTGCAATATGAAGTATAAGTGACTATGCTAAAATACTGAGATCAATTGCATTCAAGTAACAATATCACGTTAATACATATGTAAAGAGCTTATTTGGCCTGCTGTAAAGTTTAAAGGCCCCAAAAAAATAGTATATAGATATTCTAAGTTTCAATTGCCAACTTGTAAGGTAGTGAAATCAAAAGTAATAACCTATGTACTTCCCAGAGTTAAGATCTTCACAACATACCCAAAATAAAAAAAACCAGAGGCTTCAAAACAAATCCTAACAAAAAAGAGCATTAAAAACATTGATAACTTTCCATCCAAAATAACACCATTTTAGGTCTTGAACTGTTGCATTTAGAACAAAAAAGGAAAAGAAAAGGCTGAGCTAACATTTTTGGAATGAAAGTGATGAATATTTATAGAGGAATTTATTTTACCTACAAATCTAATCAGGGAATATTAGTTGGTTGTGAACTTCCAACTGAAACCCCTTTCTGGACAGGTGCATTTCCACCCTTAGAGGAGAACAAAAAACAAAATCAAACATTATTACTCAACATGGACAAATTACTAGTTAAGATAACTAGTTAGCATAAACAAATTAAACTTATTGTTTTTTGCCTTTTGGAGCTCCCTGTTGCAATAGAACTATCCCTATTTTTTGGACACCTTCTCTTGTTATGACCAAATTCTCTAAAAATGGAGCACTTGACACCAAAATAATTTTTCTTTCTAGTACTCTTATTGACATGCTTCCTCATACTAAGTTTTGGCCTGCTTTGCTTTCATCATCATTTTAGGAGGGTCCATCTTGTTGCAATGAACTTCAGGCCACTCTCTCTTATCAGGCATTGGTCTGATCATGTGAGCATAACTCTTGGCATATTGCTCAGGGTTTAAAATTTTTGCTACATAAGTATGGGGTTTAATCTCTTATTAGTAATGCATCCTATGGTATGTTTACATGGTGTACCAAAAAACTTAGTAATGACCAAGAGCATGTTTAGTTGACCAAAGTTCACCATAAAAGCCCTACCCTTATCAACAACCTCATATTCCATCTCATCCTACACAACTTGACAATACCTAGTATAATCTCCATTCTAATTTCTCCATGAATGTTGGTGGGAAGTCATTTGTCCAATTTCAGCATTCATCAGCCCTAACAAATTTGAAAAAGGTTAAATCAATTGTCAATTTTTTACTACAAATGACAATATCTAAAGTGAACCAAATTTTGTAAAGTTAAATCACTTACTTCTCTTTCATTCTTATCATAATCTTCCTCCTTATCTCCTCTAGCATTGTCAAAATAGGTTGTGCTCTATGTTCATCAATCTAGCTATTGAAAGATTCTGACATGCTATTAGTGATGTGATGATTTTTTATCCTTAGGTCAAATGCATGCCTTGGCCAATAATTTGGAGGAATCTCAGAGGTGTAGTTATATGTAGATGGATATTGTTGGTGTATCTCTGCCATAGTACCATCGAATTTTGGTTTGTTTGATGATTTGCTAGCCTTAAAGAAGTCTTCTCATTTTTGCAGTAAGGTATCTCCTTTTGAAGTTGTTGTATATGTGGAAGCCACATAATCTCTTTGTAGCATGACTAAATTTCTACCAAAGTAACCTGAATAACCTTTTGCCTATCTAACATGAAACAGAATGGCATGCCAGCCGCATTTACTCCCCTAAAATATTCCCCAAACAATGTCAAAAACCATCTCCTTGTACTAATGCATTCTACCTCACATACAACCATAATAAGAGGAAATACGCAATTATTGGAATCCAAAGTAACAGCTGTTAAAAGCATACCACCAAACTAGCCTTTCAAGTGGCAGCCACATCTAACTTTGCAAGAGGGTTGCACCCCTCATTAAAACCTTGCCTCTAAGGGGGAAAGCTAATGAAGATATCATTGAACTTTGGATTTACAAAAATAAGTGAGGAATCAACCCATACAGTTATCTTTGCACCAAGGTTTGACTGAAGACATTAGCACACCTATATCTGATCATAACTTAGGAAGCAATCCTCACAAATTAATTGAAAGGCCTTCTGTTTTGCCCTGTATAGCTTCAACTTGCTATAGGTTTAAGTGTAAACTTCTTGATCAATTTAGTCTTCATGACTTTAATACTCATAAATGGGTTACTCCTAATTTGATCCAGGAAGTAATTTGCTATCTATATATGTCTATGTCATCTCCTCTATGTCATGCACCTTAACTTAATCATGCACCCTTTGATTTTTTTTTGATCTAGAAGTTGTCTGTGCTAAGAACCTTAGATGCATAGATATACCAAGGACACTTTAGAGTGGCACTTTAGCAGTGTATCTTGCTTTCTCATTTTTCAACTGTTTTATTTTGATGCCTTTCTCAATGTAATAGTACCTAAGAACCTTTCTAAACTTATCCACCCTTATCAAACACTAGCCCCTCGCTCAAGTGGAGACAAAATCTATCTAGCTTTGGCAAAGGATCATGCAACCTGTTAGAGCTAGCCCATGGCTAGAATTCATCATTGTCACTATCACAATTGTTCATGTAGTGAGACACTATGATCATTCTAACTCCACCTACATTTTCTATTGCATCTTCTTTCTTATCAACTGTTTTGTCAACGTTAACTTCAACTTCAACTTCGTCATCAGCTACACCCTTCCTCTTTGTATTCCTTCCAATTGCAATCCCATTGTCAAAATCTTCCATCTCAAACTCCTCTTTATCATGTTCATTATCACCCTCAGAGGTGTCATTGTCACTGACAGCATTATAATCAACATCATCTGAGTCAGAAACATCAACCACATTGTTGTCTCCTATATTCATTGGTTGGCATTCATGAAAGTATTCTTCACGTATGTCAAACTCCCGGTATTTAACATTTGGGCCATTTGGAGGCAACTTGTTGATGATGAAAGTAATTTTATTTAAACCCCTTGTTTCATTCATTTTGAACATGAGCAAAAGATTATCATCGTTATAGATAGTCAGCTTGGTCTTGTTCCAAGGGATAGGAACTTCCATTCTATAAATTTCTTTGGGGTCCAACTCACCTAGGCCTAACATCTCTTTTACTTCCTTTAAACAAAAACTCTATTGCACTTTTCACTGCCTTGAAGGCCAAAATCAACTTCTTGACTTTGCATACGAACCTTACACTTGAAAAGCAACATTTCCACTGCACATAGTAAAATCAATAACTCATAAATACATTATTTCTCCATTTTGCAACTACGACAAATGCAAAACAATAATATATTGGTTTCAAACAAATCTCAGTAACTGATTTGAAAATAAAACTAACATTTTACATTCTCAAAATTTAGAAACAGCATTAATATACATGAACACCTATCAAAACGAACCCAAATAAAGAACCTACAAAACTAACATTCATGGCATAAAAGGGCACTATAACCCATAAAACAACACCCTTTAACAATGGCATGCTATTACATGAAACAAAGGAAGATACATGCATGCAACATCTATTTGAAGCCAAAAACCAATCAATCTTAACCAAAAACGTTAAAACAGAAAAGCCCCCCAAATTTTCAAACATTCTGAAGTTAAGATAAACAAGATTCAAATATAAATATTAACTTTGAAGCATTTCACTATCAAAATAGCAATGTACATGCATGCATCGTTAGTTAGTACAAAAAACATTAGTCAATTGATGTACAATAGAAAAAACCCCAACCAAGATACTACCTATTGGATTTAGGGTTTTTGTATGATTTTAAGAAGAATAAACTTTAAGCATTCCATGGTCATCCCTATCAAAATACATGCATGCACCGGTTCTTTCATTTAAAATACTAAACAAAACCAACTAAATGACTCACTTGATTTGAGTACGATTTTGAACACCACCTAAAGCGTGAATCACGAATCACTACCACCCGGTAGAAGAGAAAAAGGCCACTAGTCACTTTTACCACTCTTACATTCCTCCTCTAGCCTTCAATAGTTTCCTTCATGTCAATTTATGGAACTACAATTGCTTGTCTTCCCCACCAAGTAATGCAACTATGTACTTGTTATAATAAAAGGTATGTTTTGTAGTTTTGTGAATTTTTTAGGGCAATCTAGAATCTTCGCGTCCTTTTATATATTATAGTTTCAAATTCAATTACTGTTTGTCCCTTTCACACGTGCACAATATGATTTTACTAAAATGCCTTGGTTGTTAATTAAAATTTAAACGGAATATGTCTATTGTACTTTCATGAAAAAAATTGCAAAGTTTTAGGGTGACACTGATATAAACCCCAAATACGCTTTCCGCCTGAAATTAGGCCAAATCATATGGGAGGTTAGTAATATTATCCCTATAAAAAAATACATCTATTTTTAACTATTAAGTACTTTATATTATTATCATCGAATACTATTCTTCTAATATTAGCTATCTTCCGTTACTTTTTGTTTCATAAAAAGTATTTCTTAAGGTATAGGTACTTTTTAGTTTATTTTTTGTTTGCTCATCCACTTTTCTTAAATACCGTATTTCTACAATCTATTTCAAATAATAATAGAGTAAACAAAAGAAAAGAAAAGAAAACGAAAAAAAGATACAACAAACAAACTGAAAGAAAAAGAAATGGAATTTTCATTGTTAGGATTTGAACTTGAGATTTGATATTAAATGCTAAATTGCTACAACAAAAATAATGAAAGTTTTTGCTATCATTTTTAATAAAAAAATAATTTGCTTATGCTAAGTATTTCAGATATTTATTAACCCAATTATTTGTACTAAAATGAATAAACATGAAATATTTCATGGATTCTACTAATATTTATGCTAAGCTAGCCTTCGACGTTCGAACCACATGCATGATTCCTCTACATGTGAAATGTCAACAATATGTTTTTACATTTAGGTAGTACCTGCTGACATCATTATTAATATTATAATTTTTTTCTCTTTTTAGATATGAATAAAATAAATTATCATCTCATCCCTCGACTAATTTTTTCATTCAATGTTATGATAAGAATATGATTTTGAAAATCAAACTTTATATGCTTAAGTAATTACCATTATATTATTCTTGAATGTTTAGGAGCTTCACGAGAGAAGTTAACAACTAATAACAGTTTTGCAATAAATATTGAAATAAAATACATAAATTTTTATTTTTAAGTATATATCATGTAATTGAAACAAATGATACTGGATTATCGTACTTTGTTTATGACTAAATATAAAATAGCAAAATTTGATGAGTTCTTAATAATTATAAAGGAAAATTTATTCAACCATTTTAATTGATTGCTCAAATTCTTGGAAATACTGATTTTTTATACTTTGCTAAGGGTCTTTTGCAAAAAAAAAAAAAAAACCAAAATTATACTATGTATGTAATGTACATGTTTAAAAACATCAGGAGGATTTGAATCTCCCCACTTAATTGTGTAAGATTTTAAAAATCCATCTAGTGCTTATCTTAATTTTCTAAAATTTATAGTGCTTTTGGTGCTATTGTTGTATAACATCTTTTGGATACTGTTACTAGCTGCAACTATTTAGACGTCTGGTAAACTCATCTAAAACTAATTGTCCAAGAATCTGCTGCTCTAAGAATTTTTTTTTTAATTAGATTGCAAAAGCAGGTATGGGGCAACTTTTGAAAATCTCATTTTAAAAAGCTAAAATTAGAATAGATCAAAATTGTCCCTTCCAAATAATATAAATCCAAAAATACCCTTGAATATTAAAATTTTAAATTACTCAATTATAAATTAAATTAAGCAAAAATTACTTTTAAAAATAATTTTGAAAAATATAGTTTTAAAAAATAAAAAGTCACCAGTGCAGTTGCAGTTCCCAACCATGTCCGCAATTCCTGATAGCCTTTCGCCATCGGATGGCGCATGGAGTGACGCCACTACCATCAGAGGACTCTGTGACAACCGCTCTACATGAATTCATTAATGATTTGGTCATTTATGATGGAAATAAGCCGGACACGAATGTTAAAGTTTTGGCTTCCAAAAATTCAACGGTCGGATCCCCTTTATTTCTTACTTAAATGTCGGAAAGGTCACCAGATACATGAGAATGCTGACCCATGAACATAATGGAGTGGACGGTGTCATCAATGCCTCACTTATATGACAGTCGGCGACTAGTAGTGGCTGATGTCCAGTGATGCATTTTGAATTTTATTATTTTAAATAATAAATTAATAAATTAATTTTTTTAGTTTATTTTTGTAATAATTTCTAATTTATTTTTAATATGTTAATTTTAAATTTAAATTAAATTTTAATAACATTTTTAAAAAAATCATTTATAGTCTTGTATTTTTATTAAGAATTAGCTTTTGAAAATCAAGTTTACCAAACACATATTCATAGCTTTTGGATAGCACAACATTTTTGAAAAGCTGTTTTATCAAACACCTACAACTTTTTGAGACAACATAGTTAGCAAAAATTTTTCCTACAACGTTTTTCTACAGCAATTTTCCACAACACAATAATCCCCAAAAAACCCTTAGTTTCCTTAGGGATTTTATCTTCTTGTGATTTGACTTAATTTTCTACTGTTAATCTAGAGACACTCGTGGATTCTAGCCGCTCTACATCATTTAATGCTTATTTTAATTTTGTTGGGTCAGGAACACTTTTTGTAACAATCGTAACATATAAATTTACACATATAAAGACACACCATATTTAACATACTTAACATGGTTCCGTATCAATTGACTACATCTATGGATGAACAGATAAATTCATCAGATTATAAATTTACAAGAGACAACAAACCAAACTTGATATTTTAGTCGATACCTAATACTATAGAGCACTGAAACTATTATTTTCACTTGCTTAGTGTTCCTATTTCACTTGTTCAGTGTTGTTTAACCATCTATTTTACAACTCTTCCTACATCTCTATAAGAGTGTTTACCTTTATGTCTAATTCCTCTCTCATACATAGAATTTATTCAAGAGTTGTTCTATTCAACTCCCACTTCTGAATACAACTAATAAAAAATATTAAACCCCTATATCTTTTTCATTAGACCCTATTTATAATGTGTAGCCCAACCAACTCCTCAACAGATAGTTTCTCATCTGGATGTGTAATTCACTAAAGGAAGAGAAGAGATAGTTTTAGTTTTTCTTGCTTCTTATCATTTATTGTGCACAAAAAGGCTCTTTAAAAGAAGCTCTTAGGCAGATTAGTTGTGAGTGCTACCTTGAAAGACTCAGCCTTTGGCAAAAGCTTGACTTTGAATCACTTATGTACTTGGTGTATAACTTCAGCAGTATCTTCCATCGATGAACCCCAAATCGGCAAAGAATGTGTCCTTTACTTTAGACTTTGCTTCAAATGGCTAAAATTCACGAATAGGTGGAAAACCAGCTTAACAGAAGTCGGTCTTCTCAAGGAAAACCTCCCCACCGATTTTGAGTTGCTTTATTTTCTCTATAACAAAGTGAACAGAGATCCACACTACATTCAAAAGAAGCATGCTTAACACAGCCTATTCTTATTTTAATTGGATTGTTTGGTGCATCAGTTCTTCCAATTGTTGTTAACATTGTTGGATTGAATAATTGAATAAGGCTAATGCAGGCGGGTGGAGAGACATCCACCCATAGATAGCTTGGATATTCAAGTGAAAGAGGAAAGCAAAAAGCTGAGTGTACTTGTCAATTCGTTTCAATTCACACAGGCAGCGTAATCTACATATATAAATTACTGTTTCTAATTATTTAAGCAAACTAGGGTTTATTGTATGTTAAATAATTAGGTGTGTCTATTTTACCATTTTTTTGTTCACTTAATAATTTTAGTTTAGGGCAAAATTGTAAACAAAAATAAAAATAGAAAGTGGGGGTTAAAGCAATGAAAAGTGGGAGCTGAATGAAACAATTCTTTATTCACAACTTCTTTATTTAAAGGTTTATGTGGAGTTGTTCTATTCCTAATAAGAGTAGGAATCCTATTTATTGTATAACTCTATTTTCCTGTTCCCTTCATTGCTTGCAGAACTCAACCTGTATCAGAAAACAAGCCATAAATTCCAATAGATTTAAGTTATGCAACATATGGGTTCTTTGGATTAATGTTCTGGAACATTCTCAGGAAAAAGCAATCACTGAAGAAACAGTTGATATCCCAAATCACTGGTATATATACAGCTTAGTTTACTATGCGATAATGCGAGGCTATTCATGAAAGAGTGAACAGTACGGTGAAGCGGTACAGGGACCATTTTGATGTGCAAATGGTGATAAGTCCTGAGACCATTTGCTTGTTGAATGTCCTCCAAGTGTTTTTAACATCATGTTGTTCATGCAGTTATAGAATTCATTTATCAAAATTTCATGCCCTTCAATTCCCAATATTGCATTTGTTATTAGACTTTATTCCGAGGCCATTGGCTTTTAACAGGCAACAGTCTTGCGCGCACTGAAATTACTCTTTGCATTATAGCGAAGGTATGATAATTTGTGTTAATTTCTTGTTTATTGCAACCGAACTAGCATTATAGACCACCAGTTCGGATTGGCTCCTTTTTTTTTTTTTGACATTCTTGAGAGTTCCTTTAACATTGATTTTGACATCTTAGAGTTACAACGAATAACCATAATAATATCACCAAATCACTTCACTTATTGACTCATTTACTGATGTAGGTCATTATGTGCTGAAATGCTGAAAAGTTGTAATCTGGCTTCTCAATTTCATTACTTTCTTATGGGCTTCTGATGTTATAATTTTCCCATGCAATGTCCGTTTTGGACCCATAAAATATCATTTCAAAGTGGAATGCAAGTGGAAACGAATTTGTTTGCTTGCTCTTTTCAATAAGTACTATGCTTGCTAGGGACCTCAACTTTTTGCGGAGAGAGGAATTCCACAAATAGAAATGGCTGAGAGTAAATAAACAAAAAAAAAAAAAAATCAAATAATATGCTGCCATAGCATTAGATTCCGGCACTAATTACTTGTCCACTATGATTTGCAAAATTTCTTGTTCTGGCATGGTTTCTACGTTAATTAACAGGAGGAGCTCTGTAGCATGCTGGCACAGCAACAGTGAAGGACATCTGTCCGATTCCTTCAGCCCTCAATATCACTACAAAAAAGAGTTTCATCCACGTCGCCCTTTAGCGGCGGCGTTAATACTCGCTGTAGATGAGTTCCTGCCAACGACGCTTCCACCCCCATATAAGTTAGCCACGTTCCCAACGCAAATGGGTTTTGGATCAAGCCATTTCAATTTCACCCTACAAATCAGATTAACCTTAGAAAGCAATTTCAATCTCATCCGCGTTTCTTCCTCTTCCACTTCCATCTCATTGTATCATCGCATCTCATCTCATTCGCATTTCGCTAACAGAGATTTTGGTAACAAAGGTTGCGTTTCTCTTGCAGAGACCATGAAGGTGCTAGTGTAGCAGAACCACAACATCATGGAGGTGCTAGCTAGTGTAGTGTATCAGCATTACTGATTTGAGCAATCAGTTAGAACTCTTGCGTTTGCTGTAGCTCCTCTACTTTCTGCTCTCTCTTTTTCGCAGATTTCTGAGCTATTTGGTAATCTACATCTTTTACTTTTCCTTTCAACTCATGCTATGTTTGTTTTCTTCTTTACATTTGGGCGTTAAATCAATTTACAGGATAATCAATTTGGGTGGTATTTATGCTTTGCAAGTGTTTGAAATTTTTGTCTATTTGTTCGATTGTTATTTTCTTGCTTTTAATTTCTGTTTTTGCTGTTGAATTTTTGTCATGTTGCGCTTAATTTGTTGTATCAGTTATTGAATTTTCTTTTATTTTCTGATTTTTGACTCATCTCACAAATAGAATTTAAAAATATTTAAATCATAATCTGTTATAGTTGGTACTTAAAGTTGCAAATTCATCCTTCCGTTTATTATTGTTAATTTGGTTATCTTGTTGCATATTCCTAATAGCAATATTCGTGTCTAAATTCTTCAAATACAAATAGAAAGTCGTATTGATCTTTTATAGTTTTATCCTTATTTTATATTATCCATTAGATGATACAGAACTGAATATGATGATGAAAACCCATTGTTTAGATGCTTCAGCCTATTAATGAGAGCTTAATATGTATTTGGTTTAGAGATACTCTCAAAAGCTTCATACTTGAGGTGGAAGTCAGCATCATAAATAATTTATCAAGGTGAGATCATCATTAATTTAGGTTTTCTAAAATAAGCTGTCAACCTCCCTTCCTAAGATAAAACAAAAACCTACTACAATTTACGGAAATATTTGTTAGATTCCAGTTGACTTGTAATGTTATTAGAAACATCATTAAGGAAATATGATTGTAATATCATGCATATATGCCATGGAATTGAACTTTACTGAACAATTAATCGTATTAATCATGCCTTGCCTTGTGTTATCATCTCTAGTCTGCTCCACAAAAAAAATAAAAATAAAAAAATAAAAATATAATGGTAATAACTTTACGTGGGCTTCACTCTCTATTTTGCTAATCAGATGCTAAGGGAAAAAAGTAATATAGTTTTGCTGAGATTTTGTTATGGCACCTTACAGAAACAGTTTTACTGGCCAACTAGAATTTTTTTTTTAACTGCAGCATGTCATTTTAAATTAGAACAATAACCAACTATAATTTAGCTTACTACAAAAGAAAAATTGTATAGACCGCAAAAAAAACATTGTATAGACCCTGCACTCTTCAATCTTCAACATATTTAGTAAGCATGTTATTTAATTTAACCTACCTAGCTGATTCATTATTAATATATGGAGAATGATATACTAGATTAAATACAATAGTTAAAAATGCTTCTAATTAGACAAGTTTAAAACAGTCAGCTCTCAAATTCCTTTCCCACTAATTAACACTAACGTAAACCACTAGTTAACGGCTTATATGACAGTTGAATTCTTCTCCACTAGTTCTCTTCTCTTCCCTTGAGGACTTCCCTATACTAGAACCGGTTTTTGTGAATTCTAAATGTTTTACTTGAATTTTTATTATTTCTTAAAGAAATTCGGAGTATAATTAATTTGAATGATAGATTGCTTGATAGTCTTCTTAGTATACTTTTCACTTCTCTATTCCTTTGATGATATATCATTTTCTATACAAAAGTTGTAAGTCTAATATTGCTTGATTATTATAATTCTTTGCTGCATTTACTGGGTGATGGATTTTGGCACTTGCCTACTTGAGGCAATTGCAAAGCTGGCTCTAACTAGTCACAGATTATTTTATTGTGTGGCTGTTGAAACGTATAATTACATTTCTTAGTAAAAAGAAAGAAAATGCTTCAGCAAATAGGACATACGTAAATCTGAAAGATTTTTCTTTGCTATTCTTTAATTATTAAAAAGACAGTAATTATGTCAAATACAGTTGCACAAGCATCCATTGAATAGAAAGGAAATTGCTAAGAAAGAAGAAGACATCATCACTATAGAACCACATCAAACTCTCTCACAGTTCACGAAACAAAATTGAAGGTGAGAATGGTTGAGCACTACAACAGTTTTTTCAACATTCAGATCAGATCTTTTTAAGAGGTTGCTTGAGATATTGTCCTCTGCCCAAACAAAATTGAAGGTGAGAATGGTTTGAACTTGTTGGTTATACTATTTGCAGCAAAGGCATTAATCCATTATGCCCTTTTTTGTTTTTCTGTTCCTTCCATTGGTAAATTGCGAAATAAGTAAATGTTTATTTGAAAGCCACAGGTATATTATCATGGAAAAGTGATCAAACTCTCTTGGTAAGCTGCTGGATATTTGCTCAACATTATCTAGAGTTTATCCTCCAATACCAGCAACTACGAGGGTGTAGTGTGTGGCTTTGATAAGGTGAGTACTGTTGATATTATCCAATCTTCAATGGATCCTTGCTTCAAGCCTTTCTTCTCTTTTTGTTCACTGTTTCTCTTCTCACAAGCTCATCTCAACTGAATTTCTTATCTTCCATTCACTCCTTTCTTCTAAAAGCTCGTCTTAAGTCAGCACTAGATCCAGCCTACTTGATTCACTTGAAGTGATTGTACTTTGGCCATTAAATTGAATTCCTTGATTATGGTTTTGAATTAATACCAGTCCTCCCTTTTACTTTATCTTTTCTTTTTAATTTATCTTTGCAAATATAATATTTACTGGGTATTTATAATTTTTATAGTTTTAGCCCAAACTAGCCGAAGTCCAGAGAAACTTTTTACTTGTCAATTGGGTATAAAGCCAATGGACAATGCTTGGTTACAATTGTGAATGTTTATGTGTTTGCTCTGGTTAATTTTTGTTTGTTTATAATATGTGAAAACTCATAAGAAAATTGAATTGAAATTTTAAACGTGACATTAAGAATTGAATTGAATGTGGAATAGTGAAAAATTCCACATTCAATTCAATTCTTAATGTCACGTTTAAAATTTCAATTCAATTTTCTTATGAGTTTTCACATATTATAAACAAACAAAAATTAACCAGAGCAAATTCCACATTCAATTCAATTCTTAATGTCACGTTTAAAATTTCAATTCAATTTTCTTACGAGTTATATTGGATTATATGGTTAAATTGTTGGACAGTTTTTCAGTGTATTTTCATTTTAAATATGAATTTAGCCAACATGTGAATGTGGAATAGTGAAAAATTCCAATTTGAATGTGTCCACTGTCCACAAGCCGACATGGGAAGTTCGTATTGGGCTTTCTTATGGGCCTTTTTGCCCAAAGCTTTTCTAATAAGCTTGGATACTTAAAGTTGGTTGTGAAATTGAATGATTGCTCAGTATGAATGTATATATTATAATTTTTTATGCAGGCTTGTTCGGCTTGCATTTTATGTTTTAGCTAGTATCCTACTACAGATTCTTATGCTCTTTTTGTTTTCAGGTATCCTCTTTGGATATTTGCATTTATATTTTGATACCAATTAATCTTTGTGTGTTATATTTATGGTTCTTAAACTTGAATTGTAGTGAGTTATTTAAATGGCCTGCTTATGATGTTGATTCGTGTGTTTTGGAATTTTTGTGGAAGTGTAGTGAGTTAATGAGTTTGTTGCTAAGTGCTCTTATTTGTTTGAAAATTTTTGACAACGTTTGAAGTGTTATTGTTGAGCATTGAGGAATGTGATTGCAAGTGGGCTTGGTGATCCTTGAAGGGTATTTGTTGGAGATGATTGTCTAATTAACATATTTCTTAATCATGCACTGATGATTACTCCTGTACTTGCTAGGATTATTTGCATTCCAGGAAGGACTTAAGGAACCTTGGCAGCTTCAATGGACCTACTGAAGCTCGACTATAAGGTGTGTGTAGTTCTTAAAATTGGTGGTTTGGGTTACGGTAGAGGTAGCACTTCTTTGTTGTGCAGACGGCAACCGATGTCAATCAATTGTTAGGTTTTGTCTTATGACCTGATTTTTAATTTGTAAAAGTTGTTGGGTAGTAATGCGATGTTATGGTGATGGATGAAGTTAATAAATTGGAGAGTTATCTTATATATGTCTCATGTATATTTTAATTGCATTATTACATCTGCAATTGTTTTTTTTTTAACTGTCTTTTGGCTGTGTGAGGAACTATAACGAAACTCAAAAGATTATATTTTGATGATTGACATGATGTAGCTAGATTATTGGACGCATATGTATGTATTTCCTTCTACATTGTACTGGTGTTCATTTCCATGTTTTCCTGTACTGATAATGACTATTTTAGTGCCCTTCTCATAAAGGAAATATGTTGACTTTATTCGTGTAAAGGTCTAGAAATATTAAATGACTTGCTGTGAGTGCTGGGTTTTTTCATATGCTAAACGGAGTTAATTGATCTGCCAGTCCATTTCTGAATGTTCATTTAATTAACATTGCAGGGCTTGCTTCCCGTCTGCTTGGTTGCTCTCTAGTGATTTTTTAGCCAATTAAATATTGTTTTATAATGATTCTAAAAAAATGTACCAAAATATTGTTCGAAACAAATGTTACTGAATAAGGTAAATTAAATAAAAAAGCACTTTTTCAAAGAATTTTATTAAGTTAATGAAGAATGGTAAATTAATAATTTCAAGTAACACTAAAAATTGAGGTTAAAATTGTAATTCTATAAAATTTAAAATTACAATTATTGTTTTTAATTTTGAAATTGCATTTATAAAGAAAAATTCGTTACAAGCAAAATGTTAATTTGAATAGATTGGTTTTAAATTTAAAATTCATATTTAAAAAAAAATAGCCGTTACAAATAAAACTAAAAATTTGAATGGATTTCAAATCAGGGGCAAATTCGTAATTGTGTGTCATTGAGCCATTTACGGCGGTAATTTAGCCGCCGTAAATGGGTTGACGTATCTCACCTCAAATGACCTAACGGGTCACCCCAGAAGATTTACTGCTCATATTATCTACGTCGGCCCAAGGCCCGTCGTATGGCCGACGCAAAAGACCGTTTACGGCGGCAAAATAGCCACCGCAAATGATCCTTTTTTTACAGTGTATGGGGAAAATAATGCCTGATGCTCCCTATAAAATTACAAAGAAACATATAATAAATGTGAAAAGATGCGACTGATGATAAAATTATCTTCTAGAAGAAAATAATGTAGTAATATGAGCTATGAAGTAGAAAAATAGAAGTTAAAAACGCTGTTGATACTTAATGAAATGAATCTAGCTCCAATCCACAGACCTTTTGGAGATGGGAATGGAAGCAGCAAGCGCCCAATGCCATAGATAGCAACTGCAAAGAAATGGAGAACCAAGCTCAATGGATGAGGGTTTAGACCAGACAGTATAGCTATTGGTCCATCTGAGAAAACACCTCCAAGGCTTAAATAGTTGACACATGTTTGGCGCAATTCCTTTCGTGAAGGATTAGGAGATGTAGAGAACACCTTGTATAAAGCACCTGCCAATGTGTTTATGGTAGATGCCACTGGCTGTAAAAAGAAAACAGTCAGCTACCGACAAGCAGGCAAATCCCAAGTTTAAGCAGAAAATATGTTCCTTTGCCTTATTGTACAGAAAAGTTATTTTGGCACAGCCTGTTGAACGTATATATCAAATGAATAAGAAAGGTAAGAATGCAAGTCATTGCCTTACCCAAAGTGTAAAACAATTCAAAATATTTGCAAAGGGAAGATACATCATTTAGAGAATGAAGAGGCCTAAGAAGATTCCTTAGTAAAATGACATCTGATAAAGCCACTGTCATTCCACCTCCTGTCAAAGGATGGCTTATCTTGAATACATCCCCCATCAAAATTGCACCTGGAGTCGGATATGGAGCAGCAGGCATGCTTCTGCTTGGCATTGTTCTTATATTACCCTTGTTAATTGCAGAGATAAAGCAGCGTACAATTGAGAAGTAATCTGAAATATAATAGTCCCTCGATTAATCCAAACTGAGAACCCATGAATTTTGTTCAAATTATGATGCAAGACAGCGGAGCATGAGCAAATACATGCAAAGTATTAGAGTTACAGATCATACCTGAGGACCCACTACAGTCTTCAAATAGGGGGCCATTTCACCATTAGCAATAGAAGGTACTTTTTGGCCCGGTACATCCACTAAACAACGAATCTCAGTACCATTCATAGGATAAAACACGATATGTGAAGGATCAGCCAGAACAACATGTCCATGATTTGCGAATGGAAGCTCACTATTCTCCAAGAGCGAAGCAACAAAACAAGATGGAATGTCAACCTGCACCAATTATTATCAAGAACTTAAATGTAAGTTCTAAAATTTTTTAATAATAAAAAAAAGATAGATGTAAGGGAAGCATACTGTCACGAGCTTAGAAGTTGCGTAGCATGCTCGTGCGGCACTTAGACAACTCGAACCCAAAAGTTGCTAAGTAAGCCTTGATGTTGGCTTGCTCCACTTAGAAAGAAGCTTGAGAGGTTAGGATCGTTGAGCAAAGAGCTTTACGGCAAAGAGAAGAGAAGTGTTGGAAGGTTAGGGACAAGTGTTGCTAGAGAAGAAAGCTTTTGTATTGCTTGAGAACTCTTTACAATGGCTTGTGTAGAACTTGTTTCCGATGCTTTACAAATGAGTCTTAGAGGGGTATTTATAGTAATCCACGTTCTCAATGGACGGCCTAGATTTATTACGTCCAACGGTGGTTATTTGTGCTCTAGAACTATCTCCTATAATATCTAGATATTTTGCATAAGACACTCTAAAATATCTTAGATATTTCCGTGGGAGGTTCTAGCAACTTGGCTTGGCTAGAGAATTCTAGAATGGGCTAGGCCTTGCACGCTTCTAGAACCTTCTGTAGTCTTTTGCACTCTTCCGTAACCTTCTAGAGCCCTCCGCCCGCATCTCATGGCTTCCAGATTCTTTCGGATCTTTTCGGAATGTCCCGAAACGTTGCGGAACCTTATAGAAGCTTCCGGAATACCATGTCTATTCTTCACGCCATTGTGTTCCTGTCGACACGAGAATCCCAAATTACTATAACACTTGCCCTGAAATCCCATTCCTTGGTGTTCTTCCGAGCAAGCTTGGCATGAGCCTGTGAGCATGTCGTGCGGGGCGTGACAATACACTGTCAGCTTTTTACCATTCTTTGTTTTGTATTCTACCCCCTTGATAGTTCCCTTTTCTTCAATTAGAGATGTGACTGTTCCTTGTTCTATTCTTACATTAACCAAGACAGAAGAATAATAAGTTAAAATATGGAATATATAGAAATTGTTGGCTAAGGAAACAGAGCAAACTGAAGAATAATTGCTGATAATGTATGAAGGGAATGACGGTACTTGGGAACGGAAGCAGCTTTTCTCTCATCTTGCCACTTTGGAATCAAATGTTTCCAACGGATATGGCAATTCCGTACTTTTCCCATCCTTGAAGAGTGTATATCCATAAATAGACTGAGCATCAATCTCCGTAACACAATCTGCAATAAAATGTTCATCCTTTAAACCCTTACAATTGATTTATTAAAGAAAGAAAAATTAGCTTAAACTTTACAATGATATTGCTTTTATGAATTACTTACCCTCTAGGCCCAATTCAACGAGTCTTAGATAACCCCCATAGTTGTAGCAGCTCACCAACAATTCTGTCCGGCTGATTCAAAGTCTCTTTCAATCACACGCACTTGCCGACCATCCTTCAAAATAAACATCTCAGAAACAAATATAATGCAAAAGAGTATGTTTATCAAGAAAAAAGCAGTTTAGAAGAGAGAGAGATACCTTGCCAAGAGCTTAAGCTAGAGCTGAACTAGCAACACCAGCACCAACAATGATTATATCCACATCTCCGCCAATATTTGATTGTAGGTTTTCATTTTTTGGGCTCTTGGAACACGCATTTGTTTCAATCTCCATTGATGAAGAAGAAGATATGCTCTTCGTCTTTCCTCGTCAAATTCTGTGTAACCAGGCAAAAGCCAACAAAAAAGCTAAGACTCCTCCCAGAAAATACTGATAAGCCATCTTAAAGGTAATTTTTGAATTATAATAAGTAGCCAATAAACTAAGTTAAGTGTCTCAAAGATGTTATGCTTGTGTCTGTTCTGCTTGATTTCCAATTGAACTCGGTGCCTTTTATACATTTTTTACGTGCACTTAACATATCACTAGAAAACAGCTTGGTCTCTGGTCACTAAACATGATTAATTGACCTATTTAATATTAATTTAACTATCTCAATGCATACATATGCTAGTGCACGCCTACAAGACTACAGTACAGAAAGATATTTTGAAAGCACTAACAGGACTCAAGGAATGAAAATTAGAAAGATAATGGAGAAATATGCATGAGAGTTTTCTGCTGTGGTCAAAGACAGTCTGCAAGTAAGAGAGGTACTTTAATTTGGTGATATGTGCATATATGGTGTTTGGTTAGACGTCTTAAGATGTCAAGAAAATGTTAATAGGAACTGGGGGTGATCATATGTTGCATTAAAAAAAAAGCACGTAATATCACAGAAACGAACAAAAGAATACTCCATATGAAACAGGCCACTCTTTGGGCCAATTACTAATAGCCCAAGCCCATTAACTCCTAATCTAATGGAAGCCTAGCCCATTTAACTTTTTTTTAGCAATCCAACCCAATTTTTTTTCAACCCCATCTTCTCTTATTTTTGCATTTATATTAGATAGGAAATTAGAATAAAAAAAGGAAAGAAAAATCTAGAGAGGAAGAAGAGAAGAAGACGGACATGAGAAGGGGCTGTTAGAGAAGAAAAAACCAGGTAATTTTTATAATTCCGAGACAATATTAAGTTATTTTTGTGTATTTCATGCATGAGAATTGAAATTTAAGGAGATATTTGGATGTTTTGGAATTTTTAGAGAGAGAAGGAATATCAGGATGGAATTGAAGTCTTATTTAAGGTAATTGATCATTTTCTTGATGTTTATGGTTTGTCTTGGTGAATTTGAAGGTTTAAGATGTTGAAATTAAATTTAGGGTTTTGTGAACAGTAGTAATTCCGAAAATTCCTGTAATTTATTGGCTTTGAGTCTGATTCTCAAATTTATATATGTTAAAATAGACATCATAAGGATTTGTTTAAAGTTGGAATCACTAAAAAATGTTGAGTATGCAATTTTATAAAAATTTTCAAAATTTACTGTTTACTACTGGAAATTTAGTTTTTCTATAGAAAATCAGTTTTGGGTAAGTGATTTGAGGTACCTAGAAGTCTTCAAAAATTATGAAATTTGGGATACAAGTTTGTATATATGTCTAGTTTAAATCTGGAGAGTTTTGTGATTTTACAAATTTATTACAAATTATCATGTATTTTGGAAAATGGAGAGGTCATTTCTGGAAATGAATTTACAGAATTTTTGTATCTAGAAACATGAAGATTTTGAGGTACTTAACGAACTTGGAATGCTATGAAATTTTATACGTTATTAGATATGTATGTGTAGAAGGTCTATATAAAATTTTAGACCATTTGGAAGTCAATTATTTATTAAAATCAGAGAATAAGAACTGCTCTATTTAAGAAGTTTAGAAATGGAGTTAATTAGGATTAATTAGATTAAGATATGAAGTTGGATATTGAGAATTTTAAATATTCAAGTTGATTACTAATTGAATATGATGTGATGAGCTCTTTTATGATGTTAGGGCAAGGAATGATTAATTCTTTGTTGAAGAATGTGGCCGGATAGGCAGAATATTGATTTTGGAATCAAATCCGAGCTAACTGAGTTGTGCAACCAAATTAGTGAGTGGATTATGTTTTGAGAATTTCATATTGTATTAAAGTGTATTAAATTTATGGTTTTTCATATGATTTAAGTTATTAGTTTAATTGATTGAGTTATATTTAAGGTTTTTAGAATAGATGATGATGATTTATGTATTTTAAAAATAAGTGTGTGTAAAGTATTAGATTTTGGATAGAAGGATGGTTATGGGTGGTGCTAGTAGATTAGTTTTTGAATATATAATAAGTGTTGTTTCGATAAGTTTGAGTACAAGAGAAAAATAAATTTAAAGTGAAGGTTGTAGAATGAGTGTATGTTATGTGTTAAGGGAAAGTAGAAAGTTTTTTCTTTTTTTATGATTGGAAAATAGACATTTATAATCAAATGAATTCGTATAGAAAATTAAAGTATTTAGTTATTTTCTTTAAATAAATACACATGTTGAAGAAAAAGTTTTGAAAATTAGAATTTAATTTTGTACGGGTGATAATGCCAAATTCTAAAACTATCCAATAGTAGGGGTTGAATGGTAAATATAGAAAACTATTCTAGAATTTATAGGGACCTAAATGCAGATTCTAAAAATTTTAGGATAGTTATAAAGATTTCAGTTAAAGCATGATATTTAAGAATTTAGAAATGTTGAAATTCTGAATTGAAATATTTGGGAAATTAGTTAAATTTTGAAGTATAATTATATGAAAGGATGTTATATAGAATGTTATATGGAAAATATGAGATTTTGAGATAGTTTATAGTGCGTGAAAAAGTATTCTATTTTATGGGTTATAATGATTTTTCTGGATGTTATTTTTATGGATATTTTAGAAAGTTTTAGAAAGAGTAGAAGATTTATTTTTTGGATAATTAAAAATATGTTTTAGTATTTACTTAGTTATGTTTATTTAGTATTTTATAGAATTATCGAGAATTTTAGCGAATTTAGAAGAATTCAAGTTAGTTTTTATAGTATTTCTTGAGGGTAGATAGACCCATTTATTATACTTACTTTTAATTATTAAGATATTTCAATGCTAGTTTCAAATTGGTTGCAGACATGAATTTTAGTTTTAAAAATTAGTTTTGAACAAACATATAACATTTAGAAAAGAAAATTCAGATTTTATATTTGAAGTGCATTTTAGTTTTTCAGAAAGTTATATTTTGTAAATTTAGAGAAAGTGTGAAAGCATTGATATTTAAAGTTTTCATAGTCATTTGACTCAAGGATTTTCTTACAGTATTTAGAAATGTTTTTTTTAAATGTTTGTCTTGGATTAATTCAAATAATACAAATATTTTCAGTTTTAGCTTGCATAAAATTTTCAGATTATGATAAATTGCTTGAAAAGAGAAATTTTAGCATATAAAGCAGTTTTTAAATGAAATCAGTTTTTAATGAAAATAAGAAAGTGTAGTTATATTGTACTAAGCTAGTATTCAGATACCCAGACAATTAGTCAGATCACTTAGATAGTGATACAGATAGAGGCCTTTGAGGCCCGTTCAGACACACATAGAGGCTTTGGACCGTGTGATCTGGGCGCTTTAGCCCTTTGGGGGCAACTCTGCGCATGGGTATGACCAGATAGCAGGCCTACGCGATGTTAGATCTTGCCAGGTACAGATAGCTCTGTCTGCGTGATGTAGATCTCAACAGGTATGAGGAAATTCCGATAATTCTGCCTATGCGATATTAGATCTCACCAGGCATGATGAGACAGTTTCAGGGGTACTTGTTTAGTATAATGAAACGAGTTTTGAATATGTTTATATGAGTTAGTTTGAAAAAGAAGCATGATTCACAAAAGTTTCTTTTGAAAGAAGATTTTCAAGAAAATTATGTTTTGCATAGTAAATAACTGAAGCGATGATTTTAGCATGATCATCAAGTTAATCATATTATACGATTAAAGATGATTATTTTATTGTTTTAACTATAACTAGTATTTTGATGAATTTAGTAATTCAATAGTTATTTATTTTAAAGTTTTATGACATTTTAGATGATATGAAAGTTATAGATTATAAAGACTATTTTTTTATATGAAGCAAATATTTATTTTATAACAATATGATTTCTTTGGGATTTATTTACAAATACATTTTTTTAACCCCACTCACTGAGTTTTATACTCACATCTTTGTTTTTATTTTTCTTTGTTTTTAAAATTTCCCCCTCCAGGGTGAAAGCAAAATGTGATCTAGTTAGGAAGTGTGGAGGCCCAGCCACGTGATGGTGCAAGGATATGTTAAGGTTGTAATAACGACATTGTTTTTTTTTTTTTAATTTCATTTGTGGATGTAATGAGAATTATTTCAAATTTGTTCCATAAGAAAGATAAGAATTAAGAAACAGCCAGTAGTCCACAGTTTTAGGCATGATTCACCCGTGTAGCTAGGGGCAGATCGTGTCACCATAAGTGTCCAAATGCTTGTTGAATCAAATTATATTTATTATTTAATTCCACTTACACGAAGCTGGGTCAAGACAACAATTAGTCAGAAAAATTAGTTTTTTATTCGTCTACTAAAATCTTAAGATTTGTTCATATATTCTATCTATGTTTATACTTAGAAACATACAATATTTTAGAGGTCAAAATATTTTAAGCATAATTTTAGCTTATTTTAACACTATTAATGCGACCATGGTTAGCTAGCTGCAAAGATGCCAAAGGCCTCCTGATAGGGCTTGAAGTGGGTCAGTCGCCACGGTTACATTGTAAAGAGAGTAATTTGAGTGCACTGGAGACTGTTTCCTGTTAATTGTTCATGGTCTTGGAATAAAGTCTAATGAGAAATGCAATATCGGGAAGGGCATGATCTCACTGTGTTGTCTCTAGGCGCTAGGGAAGTGAGCAAAACACTAAAATTAAAAAACAAAAAAACCAAAATCTCTAATAATTTCTTGTTAAGTACCCAACAGAGCAAACAATATATATAACCCACAAGAAAAAAAAATGAATAAATAGATAAATAAAAAGGTAGAAGTAGTAAAGCGCACATCCCAATTTTCCCAGCACAGCTTCGGCCTACTACTCACTCCATCAGTATTCAGTGACAAGGGTAGGGAGGAAAACATTGGCAGGAGTGGTTAATATAAGGACGCCCTAGTTTTGGTCAAAGGAACACTGTACTCCCAACTTCATATTTGGTAACATTCAAAACCCCATTTCCAGACGGCTGTTAGAGGACAATAAATTTGTAAGGGCCATTGTTGACATTTTCTTACATAAATTATAAATTAATTATAAAATTTATTTAACAGGATTAATTAAAAATATTAAAACAGTTCTTTTTATTTTCTCTCTCCTGCAATACTAATTTATGCCATTCCTCTCTCTCTCTTCCTTGCCTCTAGGGTTGGCAATGGGGCGAGACAGCTCCAAGCCAACAAGTATTCATTCTCCCTTGGCTTAACTTTTTTTTTCCCTTACCCCACCCCTTCCCGCCCCATCCTGCCCGGCCCAATTCAATTAGGCAGGGCGGGACAACATTTGAAAGAGTGGATTCACACTCGACTTAATTTAAAATAAAAAATATAATATACTTATGACCATTATTTAAAAACTATAAAAATTATATTCAACCTACTTAATTAAAAAAAATAAATACGTACGTCTATAAATTTTGAAAATAACAACCAAATAATTTATACTTAACTTAAAATAAAATACATACAGATACAATATATATTCTAAAATATTTAATAATCAAATCTAATTATCCAACAATAGTTGAAACTTAAAATTCAAAAGAAATAACGTTAATTTTATAATAGATAAAAAAAAGGTCTATTAGTCGTAAAGTTTATTCTTCTAACTCCAAGCTCCTCCCTCAATTCCTTCAAGGTTGAAAGAAATCCTAATGCTTATTCTTCTACCTCTCTCCCAATTTCTTCTTCCTCTTTTTATTTATCGATAATTAACAAATTAAAACCCTAATGCTCTCTTCAATCTCTTCTCCTTCATCTCATCCAACTCTCAATTGGTTCTTTGTTGGTTCTTCTGTTGGACTGATTCGGTAGTATGGTTGTAGGCTTATAGATTGTCTGGTTTTGAGACTGATTGGAACATTGGTGATCGTTGACAGAAAGCTTAGAAACTAACTAAAACGCTAGTTGGTGGTGGTTGACGGGGGTATGGCTGAGCTTTGGGTGGTGCATGCGTTGAGACTCTTCAATCTCTTCTTTCTTCAATTTTTTTTTTTTTTTTTGAGGATTTTGATGAGTATTAGACAATAAAGAGTAAATGGAGAACTGATTGAGATTGTTGGTGGGATTTGGTTGATGGTGACGACAAAAGGAAGAAATCTAGCTTTTTGAGGGTTTAATCAGTTCGATGTGAGTAGATTATTTAGTGGCTAGGTTCTTCCAAGGGATATGCAGATCATAATGCTTTGAGGTTAATTGTGTGGGTGTGGACGAAAACACGAACTGATGCAGGTGGGGCGTGCGGCCGAATTGGTTGACATGAATTGATTTTATCTTAAAACGTGTTTATTAGGATTGTAAAATGAATTTTTTTCTTAACAAGATTAGATAAGGGTAAAATAGTAATTATATATAGGAATCTATTCCAGTTAACAAACACCCTGACTGAGGGTTTTGATGTTACTATATGTAAACTTGGGGACAAAATTAATTTGACAAAGCTAAGGGGTCCCAGTCCATCCTCGATTTCATGTAAGTACGAAATAGATCAAAAAATAAAACAACTAACAAGAAAATTGACTATTTCTAAACTTCTTGCATCCAACGAATGGAGAAAATAACTGATGATGAGTAGATGGATATTTGATACTTATTGTGATATTTTATTCGTCACGTTGATATATCTAGCATTTTGAGCAAATTTTGATTTTGTTTTTTAAATTTACGGACCCTATATTTGCTCAATCAGAGCACCACAAATTTTCCCTGTATGGAGTTTGACATATCATGAAAAAGAAAAAATGACTTATATACACTTATTTTATCTTACACACAACACACACAACTCAGACCGCTAAAAATGAAAAATTTAGGGAAAAAAAAAAGTTGGAATTTGCCATAAAGATATTGTCACGGCCAGCCATCCATCAGAGTCTCCAAATGAATTTTTATTTTTATATCATTTGTGTATTATATATTTTAAAGTCTTCATATTTATCATTATTAAGGTTTAGAATTTTTTTTATTATTATTTTTTTAATTATTAAAAGTTTGGTATTGTGGTAGTTTAAATTTTAAAGGTTACCATTGAATGTTGAGGGTCTTCTTTTATACTAGTTTATCCTTTTGATAATAACTTTAACAAACTGTGACTAAATAGTAGGATCATATTTAATTTAAGTTAATTTTAGGACAATCGTTAATATTATACTCGTAAGTTTGCGTTATGAAATATTTTCTCTTAAGTTAAGTCTGCTTTCGTTTTGTTCACTTAAAAGCAAAGATTCCCACATACAAATAGCTTATATAATATTATCTTTCCATATTAATCTCAATTTTATTCTCTATAATGATAACAACTAAAGACAAATTAAAATCTTATTCTTTATTTTAATTAAGTAATTAGCTCCTAGCAGCTTCGGACATAAATTAGAAATTAATTAATATCTTAATAAGGACGTTCATTGTTGCAAGTGACAAACTGCCGTACATTCGTTCACTGAACCCTAGCACATCTAAGACAAGCCGATTTGCTCCAAACAACTTGTGTATAGTGCAAGTATCGCTTTCCCCCAGTACATGAATTGGAATTGTAGTTATATTATTGCTTCTCTGCCTCCCACAAGTTCACAACCGCTGTGCCCTTGAAAGTACCGCTGCTTGGCTAGGTTCTCACCATAGGTTCCATAAGAATGAATGAGATTACAATCAGTTACCCTAGAATTTGCGAAGTTTTGTGCATATGATGCTACTGTGTTGTCCCATATGAATTGACGATGCCTACTTGTGCTTGAGCTGCATTCTGGGCATTTATATGGTCTTTTTTTGAGCTTTGGGCATGGGACGGCTCAATATTCAGCATGGCTATTATTCCCATAAAAACAATAAGACCTAGGGAAGTCTTAGACAACTTCACATGATGGTAGGGATGCACACGGGTCGGGTCGGGTTTATTCAAACCCGACACTTTTAACCCGAAATCGGGTTACTATTCAATATTAACCCGATTAAAACCCGACAACCCGATCGGGTTGGATCGGGTTTAGTTTTATTCAAACATACTATTCAAACCCGGTACTGTTCAAACCCGACCATTCGAACCCGATTTCGGGTTACTGTTCACGATTAACCCGACCAAAACCCGATAAACCCGACAAACCTGATTGGGTCGGATCGGGTCGGATTATTTTGCAGACCCCTACATGGTGGTTGCTATATGTGTTGACTTATGCCCATCCAATCAAATAGAGAAACATATTGCCACCTGTCAAAAAATTGAAGCATTATTTCTCATTCCTCATCGGTAGAAGGGGATTTCGCAAATGAAACGCTTTCACGCCGCCCAATATCCTCCTTTTTCCGAATATTTTTACGAATAATTTCTTGGATATGGAATTACTTTTTTTTTAACTGTTATACACTAGACAAAAGGTTATTTATTGCCGAAATTGGATGTCAAAGACATCTGATGTTTAAAACACATCGTTTTGTATTTTAAATATTCATTTCATTATTTATCTATTTATTCTCTTAAATATATTACTTTTTTTAAAAAAATAATTATAAATATGTGAAAAGAGAATAAAATAATTATTATAACCAAAAAAAAAAAGAAACAATATGATATAGGATCTTTATATTTTGGCTCGATGGTCCATAACTTCCCCGGTGTGACTAGAAAACAAACTACATACTCTCTCTTTGACTTTTTGTATATTATGTTTATTCTCTCCCTTATCTGATATGGTAATATTGATCTTCATTACTGTTCATTACTAATTCACCAGCCAATATTTATCTCTATCGTTAAATCCCAGAAAATTTAGAAAACATCTTTGTAGATTGCAGTACTTTTTGTAGATCTAAAACATCAGAAACGGGTTTCTAATGATAATCGAAAGCTTTGAACGCTGCTGTTTCTAATGATAATCGAAAGCTATTAATAGTAGCTTTTTGGTGGCGTTGAACAGATTTTCTACCAAGAGAGATAGAAAGGGAGAGAAAGAGAAGTAAAAGTGACAACGATGTCGTGAAGATTTAACTGCTTTGCAAAGGAGGATTAAAAAAATAATAATGAAGTAGATGTGTCAACCAGATGGCAAAATTTAATTGAATAAGCGTACCAAATAAACTTAGTGAGGTGGTATGACCGTTTCATCCAAGTATTTGTTGTTTGGTGCAGTAGATTTTGGTCTTTTAATAAGGAAATACTTAAATATGTTCCGTTTTTAGGAAGGAAACAGTTAAGTTTATTTTGGTTTTAATGAGAAAAGAGTTAAAGTGAATAAATCTCAGTTGTATAATATTATAATTATCATGTGTCATAAGAGCCTGAAAAATGAGGATCCAAGTCCCATTATAAGAAAGACTTCCATTTTGCCAAAAACGAATTCACTTCAAGATGTGAGTAATAATTCATCTCTCTAATACATTCTTTAGCTGTCTTTGCGGACACAAGTTCTTTATCAGAATGAATGACTAAATGGGAATCCATAACTGATAGAAGCTTAATAATTAGTAAGGCTTCTGCCCAACGACACATCCAGGAGGATCATAGTTGCAAGTCATAAAGACTCCCCCATTTTTGCACTTGATCTTGGCACATCCTAAACGAACAGACCTTCGCGCAACCACCTGAGTATAGTGCCCACACTCCTTGCCTGGAGCACACGTATTAGTATCGTAATTGAAATCTGCACCCTCACTAAGCCAAGCTCCTATAGCTTCTTGGGGTGATAAATCAGGTACGCTTTTCCACGCTATGTTCTCGCCATACGGACCCTTAGAATGTTCAAGCTCACAGTGATGATGTTCACGTTCTTGGGCATATTTTTGTGCAAATTCAGCGACATGGTTGTCCCAAACCAGCGGCTGAACACCTACCGCCGCCCGAGCTGCGTTGTGAGGAGCTAGGTAATCATGGGGTGAAAAATCATGATGGGAGGACGACCCCATCAGGGCGAAACCAAAGAGGCAAGAAAGAGCTAAAGAAATCTTGCACAATCCCATTTAGTTATTTGCAAGATTTCTAATGCTATGGAAAATATACCAGGTGATTGATGACGAGAAAGAGATGATGTGACGGGTATTTATAGGGCTAATTTGTCCAAAATGATTTGGGCACGTTTGCTTGAGGAAATAATAAAAATCGGCGAAAATAATTCTAAGTGAAGCAATACTAAAAAATGGTTAATAAGTTATTAATTACTGGCTTAAAATGTTTGATGATTAAGATCAACTCTCTATTTCTAGATAGCGAAATTAATGCAACCCCTAAAATTTGGCAAATTCTCTAACATAATTTTATAATAAATTATCTTTATGTTTAAAGTTAAAAAGTTTAATATAGTAAGTACATAATGGATTTTATTCTTACTGATTTCGTTCATTAGATGCATGCAATGAACAGTAGTGTTATCTCTAAAGGGTCAAGCTGGATGGACTCAAATTTTTAACTTAAATCTAGACATCCACTATCTACCATTCATTTAAATTTGATCTACCGGAAGATATTTACAAAATAAAATAAGATAGTATATATATCACTCTCACTCAATTATTTTTCAAATAACCCAAATTACCACTCTTTCATCTTCACCAACTGTACTGTAGAACCCTTACCTTTTGGACTCCACGATATACAAAAATCTTTAAGATAGTTGGTATTAAATTACAGGCCTTCGATGGAAATTAGAATTCAAGATAGTAAAGACTTCGAGGGAGGACTTGCCACAGTCACACAGGTGGAAGAAGAGAGTGGCTCCGCTAGGTTGTAGGCCAGCCGAGATTTCAAAAAAAAAAAAAATAATGAATTGGATGAGTTTTGTGATATAAAAAGATAATTTTACAGGAGCAACCTTAAGGTTTGATTAATTAAATGTAAATCCAATATTTTTGTAATCTAACTTTAATATGCTTGCATTAGTGAATTATGCTATTAAATAACAATAAATATGACACATCCAAACTATGATTATCTCCTCCGTACAGGAGTGTCGAAGTAATAAACCCGACAAGACTAGGGTTGATCCACGAGAAATGAGATTTAACGCTACAAACTATAGAATGAGAAATATGATATGAATAATTTAAATGAATAACAAGATGATATTAACAAATAAAAGTAAGAATGGTGGGCAGTACTATCAACTATTCAAATGTAAAACAAAAATAAAAGGTGGTAAAACAATCCATGGGAATAAGAGGTAAAACCTATCATATCAACTAAAAGAACAAGTTCACAAACAATAAACAAGAATACTTAAATTATACAAGTAAGAGGAATTAACATAATAATAATGAAAGCTAAGGTTAGTGGATCCGCCCTTGATATATCAAATAAGGATAATTAACCCAATTATAACTCAATTGGAATCCAATCCACACATGAAGGAGGTTTCAATCGGAAGGTATGTTATTTAAGCCTATTTTAGTTATATGAATTATACTTGTTTAATTATCAATAATTATACCACTTCTTATAAATGAGTTCAAGCATCCAATGTGTCAATCAACATATGTCTACAGCAAATCAAGGTTCCTAACTAGACTTATGTTGGTAAGGAAGAACTAAACGACATCTAGAAAGGATCCAAGCATTTGATTTGCCAAGGATTGACTACAATGGATCAAGACCTCCACTGTACGAGTAGTGTCAAGATTAATTACAGAAATAAATATAAATCATATAACATAAATAACAAAAGATTATGATTATTAAGCACATATCAAAGGGTTAGAAAATCCTTATTCTCATATCAAGGTTTTCACCCTTTCATCTTAACAAAAGAGAATTTAGCAAGACATTATGAAAGAAAGAAAATAAATAGCAAAAAAAAAAAAAAAGATTTATTAATAACATTAAGAGAACAAAACACAAGAGAGAAAACACAATAATAAGGGATCCCAACCAAAGCCAAGATGCCTTAAGAGGTCACAATGCACCTCTATTTATAGATACATTCAGGGGCAAACTTGTCACATTACAAAGGGACAATTGTAAAATATCTTGTTGACAATTTGGATCATCATGTGCAGTGACTTTAACCACCGATTTTGACATCGAATTATTTAAAATTTTGATCACATATCTTCATGAAAGTTGTAGATATTTCTCTCGGCTTTTTATAACATCTTGATTCATATGATTTAGATACGTATATCAAGAGATATAGTCAAAATACGGAGGCATGGTCAGGTTGGACTGAAAGTGCATATGGGTTCACTTCAAGCCCATTTTCGATCCACTAAGAGCCCGAATTTCATGATGCTTCTGAAATATGATCTTGTAGATAATTTAATCAGATTTCCAACAAATCAAGATTTGCAACATTCTGATCTATAAATAGAAAGTTATGCCTATTTTACCGGACTTGTAATAAAAACCAAAATTAAGATGAAGTTAATTCAAAAGATGCAAATACTACAAATATACTTAAGTTGAGAAATTTAATGATACTATTAATGCAATATGATGAATTAAGATCTTATTAAGCATACATATTTAAGTGTTCATCAAGCCCTCCAACCAGCTTATTACTAGTCCTTGGCAATTAAAGTGTTATTATTTAGTAGTAATTTTTAGAATTTTACAATCAAGGTAACCATTATTGCACTCTCCTTAATTATATCCAAATAAACAAACTCTCAACCGATTTTTTGCTTTTTCTTTTTTTAAAATAACTCATGTACCCTTTAGTTAAGATATTAACAAAACTTCTTTTTGTACTCAGTCGACACATGACGATGGAGTTTTTTAGAAATAAGCCATATCAGTTCTAATATTTGTTAGTGCTAACATCCTTAGGCAGGGGGCATTCATTTATCATTATTTTTATTCTTATATATATATATTTTGAAACAATGCATCTTTATCCCATGTAGCGAGCCTCAAGCTAATGACTCTCAGCTCTATTGGCCTTAGGGCATTAGGTGTTAAAATACACTACGATCTTAACAACTCGAGTTGCTGATATTTTATTTTTGCTTAGAAACTTGTGGATAATGCAATGCTCAATCCTCTTAAACGTTCTCCTTAATCCATGTAATGAGCTTTGGGCCAATAGCTTCCAAAATAGTTGGCCTTAGGGTATAAGACTAGGGATGGCAAAACAACCCGGCCGGGGCCGGAGACCTGAAAAACCCGGTCATCCAGGGCCGGGGAATTACCCTGAAAACCGGGGTAATTAGTCGAGGCCGGGGTAAGAATTTTCTGCTTGGCCGGGGCCGGGGACCCGAGATTGAACCCGGGGTATACAATTAAAATTAAAATCTATATCAATTTAATCCACTAATTTTCAATTCTTATATATAGCCCCTTAAGCCCATAAGCTATTTGACTAAAATAACTTTAAAAAGTCCAACAACTTCAACCCAAGCCCAAGCCCAGCCCCAGCCCATCTTTTAAAAAAGAAAAATTAAATAAGTTTTATAAGGGAATGCAACAAACCGGATTTGAACCCATTCCCTCAACAAACAACACTAAGGCAGGCGACCGCTAGGATACAGCCGCCTTTGCATTTAAGAAAGCAATATATCTTTATTATTCTTAAATAAATTAAATGAGTCCTCAAGATTTACATTGTAAGGATTCAAACCCGAGTCCCTGCCATAAGCCATCAAGCAGTGGACCGCTAGGCTACAACTCACTTTCCAGCAAAAAGTGCGTGCAATACATATATAACAAAAACTAAAAAGAATCAAAATTTCAAAAAAATTATACAACCCAGGTTTTAATATCGGGTTATTGGCAAACCCGGCTCTGCCCCGGGGTACCCCGGCCCCGGAAAAAATTTTCGTGGAATTTTCTGGGATCGGGGCTTGCAATTGAAGGCCCGGGCCGAGGCCGGGGACCGTCGACCCCGGCCCTGGCCCCGAGTTTTGCCATCCCTATACAAGACCAAACTTATCTACAATTGCTTTTTTTTTTGTTTTTACTTTTTTTTTTAACTTTCCCCTTCCTTTTGTTGTTATTCCAAACAAAATAAAAGAACTCAAATATTACAACATTTCATTTTGCAACCCACAATCATGCATCAAGGTATGTGTGTGCGTGAAGAAAGGTTTATGAGTACTTGCTTAATGAGTATATGAGAAAACAGTTCATTAAATGATAAGGTTGTTAGAGTTCATAGATTTGAATAATTTAAAGTGAAGTAAATAAGACAACCTCGTTATAAAATTCAAAAATCAAGTTAGTGCTAACATCCTTAGGCAGGGGGCATTCATTTATCATTATTTTTATTCTTATATATATATATTTTGAAACAATGAATCTTTATCCCATGTAGCGAGCCTCAAGCTAATGACTCTCAGCTCTATTGGCCTTAGGGCATTAGGTGTTAAAATACACTACGATCTTAACAACTCGAGTTGCTGATATTTTATTTTTGCTTAGAAACTTGTGGATAATGCAATACTCAATCCTCTTAAACGTTCTCCTTAATCCATGTAATGAGCTTTGGGCCAATAGCTTCCAAAATAGTTGGCCTTAGGGTATAAGACTAGGGATGGCAAAACAACCCGGCCGGGGCCGGAGACCTGAAAAACCCGGTCATCCAGGGCCGGGGAATTACCCTGAAAACCGGGGTAATTAGTCGAGGCCGGGGTAAGAATTTTCTGCTTGGCCGGGGCCGGGGACCCGAGATTGAACCCGGGGTATACAATTAAAATTAAAATCTATATCAATTTAATCCACTAATTTTCAATTCTTATATATAGCCCCTTAAGCCCATAAGCTATTTGACTAAAATAACTTTAAAAAGTCCAACAACTTCAACCCAAGCCCAAGCCCAGCCCCAGCCCATCTTTTAAAAAAGAAAAATTAAATAAGTTTTATAAGGGAATGCAACAAACCGGATTTGAACCCATTCCCTCAACAAACAACACTAAGGCAGGCGACCGCTAGGATACAGCCGCCTTTGCATTTAAGAAAGCAATATATCTTTATTATTCTTAAATAAATTAAATGAGTCCTCAAGATTTACATTGTAAGGATTCAAACCCGAGTCCCTACCATAAGCCATCAAGCAGTGGACCGCTAGGCTACAACTCGCTTTCCAGCAAAAAGTGCGTGCAATACATATATAACCAAAACTAAAAAGAATCAAAATTTCAAAAAAATTATACAACCCAGGTTTTAATATCGGGTTATTGGCAAACCCGGCTCTGCCCCGGGGTACCCCGGCCCCGGAAAAAATTTTCGTGGAATTTTCTGGGATCCGGGCTTGCAATTGAAGGCCCGGGCCGAGGCCGGGGACCGTCGACCCCGGCCCTGGCCCCGGGTTTTGCCATCCCTATACAAGACCAAACTTATCTACAATTGCTTTTTTTTTGTTTTTACTTTTTTTTTTAACTTTCCCCTTCCTTTTGTTGTTATTCCAAACAAAATAAAAGAACTCAAATATTACAACATTTCATTTTGCAACCCACAATCATGCATCAAGGTATGTGTGTGCGTGAAGAAAGGTTTATGAGTACTTGCTTAATGAGTATATGAGAAAACAGTTCATTAAATGATAAGGTTGTTAGAGTTCATAGATTTGAATAATTTAAAGTGAAGTAAATAAGACAACCTCGTTATAAAATTCAAAAATCAAGTTAGTGCTAACATCCTTAGGCAGGGGGCATTCATTTATCATTATTTTTATTCTTATATATATATATTTTGAAACAATGCATCTTTATCCCATGTAGCGAGCCTCAAGCTAATGACTCTCAGCTCTATTGGCCTTAGGGCATTAGGTGTTAAAATACACTACGATCTTAACAACTCGAGTTGCTGATATTTTATTTTTGCTTAGAAACTTGTGGATAATGCAATACTCAATCCTCTTAAACGTTCTCCTTAATCCATGTAATGAGCTTTGGGCCAATAGCTTCCAAAATAGTTGGCCTTAGGGTATAAGACTAGGGATGACAAAACAACCCGGCCGGGGCCGGAGACCTGAAAAACCCGGTCATCCAGGGCCGGGGAATTACCCTGAAAACCGGGGTAATTAGTCGAGGCCGGGGTAAGAATTTTCTGCTTGGCCGGGGCCGGGGACCCGACATTGAACCCGGGGTATACAATTAAAATTAAAATCTATATCAATTTAATCCACTAATTTTCAATTCTTATATATAGCCCCTTAAGCCCATAAGCTATTTGACTAAAATAACTTTAAAAAGTCCAACAACTTCAACCCAAGCCCAAGCCCAGCCCCAGCCCATCTTTTAAAAAAGAAAAATTAAATAAGTTTTATAAGGGAATGCAACAAACCGGATTTGAACCCATTCCCTCAACAAACAACACTAAGGCAGGCGACCGCTGGGATACAACCGCTTTGCAATTAAGAAAGCAATATATCTTTATTATTCTTAAATAAATTAAATGAGTCCTCAAGATTTACATTGTAAGGATTCAAACCCGAGTCCCTACCATAAGCCATCAAGCAGTGGACCGCTAGGCTACAACTCGCTTTCCAGCAAAAAGTGGTGCAATACATATATAACCAAAACTAAAAAGAATCAAAATTTCAAAAAATTATACAACCCAGGTTTTAATATCGGGTTATTGGCAAACCCGGCTCTGCCCCGGGGTACCCCGGCCCCGGAAAAAATTTTCGTGGAATTTTCTGGGATCCGGGCTTGCAATTGAAGGCCCGGGCCGAGGCCGGGGACCGTCGACCCCGTCCCTGGCCCCGGGTTTTGCCATCCCTATACAAGACCAAACTTATCTACAATTGCTTTTTTTTTGTTTTTACTTTTTTTTTTTAACTTTCCCCTTCCTTTTGTTGTTATTCCAAACAAAATAAAAGAACTCAAATATTACAACATTTCATTTTGCAACCCACAATCATGCATCAAGGTATGTGTGTGCGTGAAGAAAGGTTTATGAGTACTTGCTTAATGAGTATATGAGAAAACAGTTCATTAAATGATAAGGTTGTTAGAGTTCATAGATTTGAATAATTTAAAGTGAAGTAAATAAGACAACCTCGTTATAAAATTCAAAAATCAAGTTAGTGCTAACATCCTTAGGCAGGGGGCATTCATTTATCATTATTTTTATTCTTATATATATATATTTTGAAACAATGCATCTTTATCCCATGTAGCGAGCCTCAAGCTAATGACTCTCAGCTCTATTGGCCTTAGGGCATTAGGTGTTAAAATACACTACGATCTTAACAACTCGAGTTGCTGATATTTTATTTTTGCTTAGAAACTTGTGGATAATGCAATACTCAATCCTCTTAAACGTTCTCCTTAATCCATGTAATGAGCTTTGGGCCAATAGCTTCCAAAATAGTTGGCCTTAGGGTATAAGACTAGGGATGGCAAAACAACCCGGCCGGGGCCGGAGACCTGAAAAACCCGGTCATCCAGGGCCGGGGAATTACCCTGAAAACCGGGGTAATTAGTCGAGGCCGGGGTAAGAATTTTCTGCTTGGCCGGGGCCGGGGACCCGAGATTGAACCCGGGGTATACAATTAAAATTAAAATCTATATCAATTTAATCCACTAATTTTCAATTCTTATATATAGCCCCTTAAGCCCATAAGCTATTTGACTAAAATAACTTTAAAAAGTCCAACAACTTCAACCCAAGCCCAAGCCCAGCCCCAGCCCATCTTTTAAAAAAGAAAAATTAAATAAGTTTTATAAGGGAATGCAACAAACCGGATTTGAACCCATTCCCTCAACAAACAACACTAAGGCAGGCGACCGCTAGGATACAGCCGCCTTTGCATTTAAGAAAGCAATATATCTTTATTATTCTTAAATAAATTAAATGAGTCCTCAAGATTTACATTGTAAGGATTCAAACCCGAGTCCCTACCATAAGCCATCAAGCAGTGGACCGCTAGGCTACAACTCGCTTTCCAGCAAAAAGTGCGTGCAATACATATATAACCAAAACTAAAAAGAATCAAAATTTCAAAAAAATTATACAACCCAGGTTTTAATATCGGGTTATTGGCAAACCCGGCTCTGCCCCGGGGTACCCCGGCCCCGGAAAAAATTTTCGTGGAATTTTCTGGGATCCGGGCTTGCAATTGAAGGCCCGGGCCGAGGCCGGGGACCGTCGACCCCGGCCCTGGCCCCGGGTTTTGCCATCCCTATACAAGACCAAACTTATCTACAATTGCTTTTTTTTTGTTTTTACTTTTTTTTTTAACTTTCCCCTTCCTTTTGTTGTTATTCCAAACAAAATAAAAGAACTCAAATATTACAACATTTCATTTTGCAACCCACAATCATGCATCAAGGTATGTGTGTGCGTGAAGAAAGGTTTATGAGTACTTGCTTAATGAGTATATGAGAAAACAGTTCATTAAATGATAAGGTTGTTAGAGTTCATAGATTTGAATAATTTAAAGTGAAGTAAATAAGACAACCTCGTTATAAAATTCAAAAATCAAGTTAGTGCTAACATCCTTAGGCAGGGGGCATTCATTTATCATTATTTTTATTCTTATATATATATATTTTGAAACAATGCATCTTTATCCCATGTAGCGAGCCTCAAGCTAATGACTCTCAGCTCTATTGGCCTTAGGGCATTAGGTGTTAAAATACACTACGATCTTAACAACTCGAGTTGCTGATATTTTATTTTTGCTTAGAAACTTGTGGATAATGCAATACTCAATCCTCTTAAACGTTCTCCTTAATCCATGTAATGAGCTTTGGGCCAATAGCTTCCAAAATAGTTGGCCTTAGGGTATAAGACTAGGGATGGCAAAACAACCCGGCCGGGGCCGGAGACCTGAAAAACCCGGTCATCCAGGGCCGGGGAATTACCCTGAAAATCGGGGTAATTAGTCGAGGCCGGGGTAAGAATTTTCTGCTTGGCCGGGGCCGGGGACCCGAGATTGAACCCGGGGTATACAATTAAAATTAAAATCTATATCAATTTAATCCACTAATTTTCAATTCTTATATATAGCCCCTTAAGCCCATAAGCTATTTGACTAAAATAACTTTAAAAAGTCCAACAACTTCAACCCAAGCCCAAGCCCAGCCCCAGCCCATCTTTTAAAAAAGAAAAATTAAATAAGTTTTATAAGGGAATGCAACAAACCGGATTTGAACCCATTCCCTCAACAAACAACACTAAGGCAGGCGACCGCTAGGATACAGCCGCCTTTGCATTTAAGAAAGCAATATATCTTTATTATTCTTGAATAAATTAAATGAGTCCTCAAGATTTACATTGTAAGGATTCGAACCCGAGTCCCTACCATAAGCCATCAAGCAGTGGACCGCTAGGCTACAACTCGCTTTCCAGCAAAAAGTGCGTGCAATACATATATAACCAAAACTAAAAAGAATCAAAATTTCAAAAAAATTATACAACCCAGGTTTTAATCTCGGGTTATTGGCAAACCCGGCTCCGCCCCGGGGTACCCCGGCCCCGGAAAAAATTTTCGTGAAATTTTCTGGGATCCGGGCTTGCAATTGAAGGACCGGGCCGAGGCCGGGGACCGTCGACCCCGGCCCCGGCCCCGGGTTTTGCCATCCCTATACAAGACCAAACTTATCTACAGTTGCTTTTTTTTTTCTTTTACTTTTTTTTTTTTAACTTTCCCCTTCCTTTTGTTGTTATTCCAAACAAAATAAAAGAACTAAAATATTACAACATTTCATTTTGCAACCCACAATCATGCAACAAGGTATGTGTGTGTGTGAAGAAAGGTTTATGAGTACTTGCTTAATGAGTATATGAGAAAACAGTTCATTAAATGATAAGGTTGTTAGAGTTCATAGATTTGAATAATTTAAAGTGAAGTAAATAAGACAACCTCGTTGTAAAATTCAAAAATCAAAACTAAATAATATCAAATTAGCTAAAATGAGTCTTCAAAAGTACAAAATCAAAACAAAATGACAAATTGGTTCCAATGGGTTTCAAGAGTTCAAAATGGCCCTCTTTACTCTGCCATTCCTGACTCAGAATGCATCTCAAGAGGATTTGAACTCCTTACACCGTATTCTGAATCTAATTACTAACTCTTTTTTTTTTTTTGCAAGAAAAAGAAAATATAAGACACGCTTATGTCTACTATCCTTCCCCCCCAAACCAAATGAAACATTGTCCTCAATGTTTAAATGTAGAAAGATAAAGTATAGGAGATATTACCTGAAGCTTCAATTATTCAAAAGAAACGACTTGAAAGACACATAAAATAAAATGCTACAAATAAAATAAAAGAAAAATTACAAATGAAGATTCATATCTAATTTGCACTTTTTGTTTTGTCCCACTGACCAATTAATTTGAGTTATAGCTGGGTGAGGTTCATACTCAACTACTTGTAATTTATCAAGTAATTCACTAGTAGTAGTGGTAGAAATAAGGATCTGTCACACCAAATGAGAGATAAGATTTTGTACTACAACTGCATCAATAAAACGTATTAAAAGATCAAAGAAATTTTTAACATTCAACAAACCTATAGGTTTTTTATGGATATTCAATTGGGCCTAAGAGGCAATTTGAAAAATTCCTTCGAGAGTACCAAGGCCACCTGGTAACGCGATAAAGGCATCCAAATTGATAGGCATATATGACATGCATTCTTGTATAGAGGAGACCCGTAACTCTTTCCCAACCGTTTTTCGAACGATGCTTTCTACAGCCAAAGCTTTAGGAATAACATCTAAAACTTGATTGCCTCCTACAAGTGCAGCTATTGACATAGAACCCATTAACCCAAGGCTACCTCCCCCATAAACTATATGAATCTTTCTTTCAGCTAATAGCCTACCAAGATAATTTGCTACTACTACAAACTCTTTACTTTTTCCAGGTCGAGATCAACAGAACACACATATCTTTTGGATTCGACGTTTTAAGGTTCCCTCTATGTCTATGTAACTCTTTAACTATATGTGTGAAGTGAAGAAAAAGAGATATCATATTTATGGAGTGCAAAAAGGTATTCTAATGATAACATCTATATAGGTAGCTAGGCTATTTGTTGAAAAAGTTTGACAATAAAGCATATAAATTAAAAAAATGATAGAAATAAGACAACATAAATGCGAAAGTCAACCGAAAGATATAAATTTAAAAATGACACTATAAGGTATCAAAATTCAAAAATGATAGCGCACATGCATATGTACAAGTAGTTGTGACTGTGGCTCACATCTTCCTCTAGTTTTACGTCCAGAAATGGCTTAAACACTTTTTATAAGTTGAGGATATGCTTCCATCTAGTTTTCTTACAAACTGGCAAGCAAGGTCATTTTGAGTCAGATTCATGAGACTATAACATTCCTGCTCTTCTTGAAATTATGTCCATAATTTCAAAATTTCACACTGCACAATTCCACTAGAATGCATTTCAAGAGTTAATTGGATATTTTCTAAAGACTCCATACTCAATCCATTCTTGATGAATTATAGCTTATCCTCTCGATTGTTAGACAAATATCCCAAGGAGCGGCGACGCTGGTTACAAGTTTATCTCGTATATTTGCGACAAACTTGTAACCTTTTCACTTTTTGCTTTTTGGTATAAGAGCTTTTTCTAAACGTGGCATGTGAGAAACTAGATTTTCTGAAAATTCATAAGAAAATCAAACATTGGTTTCAATTAACCATCTTAAATCAACAGGAATACCCCTGCACATCAACATCTTTAGTCTTTCTGTGCGAGCTTTATAAATTTTAAGCAAATCATTTTGAGGACGATAGGGAAAATGTGTGTGCAGATTCGAGAGAATGGTATCCTTGTTAAAAAAATGAGAGAGAAGAAAAGAAATGAATGCAAGATGAGCAACAGTTTTTAGGGAACTAAAAAACCGACTTAAAAAGTCACGGAGTATCGTATCCACCACTTGACTGAGAAATAAAATACAAACACACAACTAAAATAAAAGCACATAAAATAAAATAAAAAAACTAGAAATTATAGCAAAAATCAAGAATAAAAATAAAAATGAAAATATGGCAAAAATGGATAAATTTTGATCGATCGTGATAAAAAAAGGCCAAAAGAGGAATCTCTTTAAAAGCAATTTACCAAGGTAAAAAATATGTCATTAAGGTGATAACTCTCTTTTTCCTTTATTTGTGAGAATGGAAGAGATTACCACTGTCTGAGTTTGTTTGTCCTTGAAGTTGCAGTCTTTAGTGTGGATATTTCTTCCTGCCTTTTCTCAAAACATGGCTCCCAACTCTTAATCTCCTTCACCTGTACAAAAACGAATAATGAAAATTCTTTAGAAGCAATGGGCTCTAGTAGCATACTTGGGTCAAATGAACTAGTTAAATTGATTTTTGAAGGACTTGAAAAATTCTTATTTTGAATATAGTCTTCCACATTAGTTTTAATCCTATTAGCTTCCTTATTTTCATCATGCTTGAAAAATTCATTAATGTCAAAATTTTGATCAAGTTCCTTTGCATGATGAAATGAGGGCATAAGTGAGGATTCTGTCTTTTCCTTGTTAGATGTAGGTTTATTAACCTCTTCCTTACCCTTTGGGATTGATTCATCATCTTTCTCATAAGGGTTAAGAACATGTTCTTTATCAACCTTACCATCGTGAAGAGTACTGATCGAATCTTTGTGTAGATGTTGGCCACTTGAATTACTCACATGTGGATTGATGGGGTTTGGCTCTAGTTGAGATGGAAACTCACCTTTCTCGTAAGTACTAAGTGCAAATGCATGTTTTTCAAGAGCATTATTCAAGTTTGCCACAGTCTGAGTAGTTTGACTATTGAAAGCCTCTTGCTTTGCAATTAATGAATCTAATGTTTCTTCAAGATCCTTATAAGGTGTGTGATAATGAGATTTTTGAAAATTTTGATATGATTGAAAGGGACATTGGGAAGATTGTGCATTGTTATTATTCCTCCAATCAAAATTCAAGTAATTTTTCCATCCAAAATTACAATTTTGTGAGTAAGGATTAGGATTTGACCTTTGGAAAGTATTTAAAACGTTGATTTGTTCATGGAGACTTTTCAAGGTAGGCAGAATTGGGTACTCATCCGCCGAATGATAATTAGTATTGTAAATGTGACAAATAATTTCTTGCATAGACCACATTTCTAAATCCTTGACTTTTCTAGCTAGGGATATAATTTTAGCATAAAGATCATTATTCTCCCTAAAGTTATAAATGCCTCTAGTATATGTTCTTGGTACCTCATAAGTGCCAACATTGTTCCAATTTTGGGCATTTTTCGCTAGTAAGTCTAGGTAATCCATTGCTTCATCAGGTTCCTTATTTTCAAATTGTCCATTACACATTAATTCTACCATTTGCCTATCTTGATGTGTTAGACCTTCATAGAAAATTAAAACTAGTCTCCATGTTTCCAAACCATGGTATGGACAAGTATTAAGCAATGCTTTATACCTATCCCAACATTGATAAAAGGTCTCCCCTTATTTCTGGTGAAAGTAGTGATTTGCCTTCTGAGAGAATTTATGCCATAGGGAGGAAAGAATTTTTTCAGAAATTGTTGTTGCATTTCATCCTATGAGCTAATGGATCTTGACCTAAGATTTTGTAGCCATGTTTTAGCTTTATCTTTTAAAGAAAAAGGAAAAAGCTTTAATCTAAAAATGTTTATGTAATAGTTTAGGTCACTATAGGTATTGCAAAACTCTTCAAACTCTCTCAAGTGCAAATATGGGTTTTCAACATCTAGGCCATGAGAGTAGGGTAAGAATTGAATAAAATCTGGTTCATTTTTTAAATATATTGCATCATGAGGGAAGCCTATGCATGACTGTGCACAAGTTCTTATAAGATTTATGTAGTCCATTAATGTTCTTGGTTGGGTATGAGCATGGTTTTTTTCAAAAAAGATGAGTGGCTCCTAACAATTCTATCAATTAATGCAAAGAGAAAGAAAGGTTGAACACATGCAAGAAAAATAAAAATAGAAATGAGAAAAGAAAATATTTACAATTTTGTAAGCCAAATTTTACCTTCCCCGGCAGCGGTGCCAAAAACTTGACACATCCAAAAATAGGATTATCTCCCAAATATATGAATGTTGAAGTAATAAACCCGGCAAGACTGGGGTCGATCTAAGAGAAAGGAGATTTAGCGCTACAAACTATAAAATGAGAAATATGATATTAATAATTTAAATGAATAATAAGATGATATTAACAAATAAAAGTAAGAATGGTAGGCGGTACTATCGACCATTCAAATGTAATGTAAAATAAAAGATGGTAAAACTATCCATGGGAATATGAGGTAAAACCTACCACAGCAAATAAAAGAACAAGTTCACAAACAATAAACAAGAATATTTAAATTACACAAGTAAGAGAAATTAACACAATAATAATAAAAGCTAAGGTTATTAGGGGATCCGCCCTTGATATATCAAATAAGGATAATTAACCCAATTATAACTCAATTGGAATCCAGTCCACACATGAAGGAGTTTTTAATAGGAAGGTATGTCATTTAAGCCCATTTTAGTTATATGAATTATATTTGTTTAATTATCAATATTTATACCACTTCTTATAAATGGGTTCAAGCATCCAATGTGCCAATCAATATATGTCTACAGCAAATCAAGGTTCCTAACTAGACTTATGTTGGTAAGGAAGAACCATACGACATTTAGAAAGGATCCAAGCATTTGATTTGCCAAAGATTGTCTACAATGGATCAAGCCCTCCACTGTACGAGTGGTGTCAAGATTAATTTGGGAAATAAATATAAATTGTTATTCTCATATCAAGGGTTTCACCCTTTCATCTTAGCAAAAGAAAATTTAGCAAGACATTGTGAAAGAAAGAAAATAAATTGCAAAATGAAAATGATTAGTTAATAACATTAAGAGAACAAAACACAAGAGAGAAAACACAATAATAAGGGATCCCAACCAAAGCCAAGATGCCCTAATGGGTCACAATACACCTCTATTTATAGATACATTCAGGGGCAAACTTGTCAAATTGCAAAGAGACAATTATAAAATATCTCGTTGACAATTTGAATCATCATATGCACCGACTTTGACCATCGATTTTGACACCAAATTATTTAGAATTTTGATCATATGTCTTCATAAAAGTTGTAGATATTTCTCTCAGCTTTCTAGAACATCTTGATTCATACGATTTAGATATGTATATCAAGAGATATGGTTAAAATACGGAGGCATGATCAAGCTGAGCTGAAATTACAGATGGGTTCACTTCAAGCCCATTTTCGGTCCATTAAGAGCCCGAATTTCATAATATGATCTTGTAGATAATTTAATCAACTTTCCAACAAATTAAGATTTGCATCATTCTGGTCTATAAATAGAAAGTTATGCCTATTTTACCGAACCTGTAACAAAAACCAAAATTAAGATAAAGTTAATTTAAAAGATGTAAAGACTGTAAATATGCTAACGTTGATGAATTTAATAACACTATTAATGTGATATGATAAATTAAACTCTTATTAAGCATACATATTTAAATGTTCATCAAAATATAATATAGATAAATTAATCAATCGCCTTTATGTTTTATAAATTATGATAAACTCTAATCTACTTACGATTAAATTATAATCTAATAGTTATTTTTTTTGTGTGTTTAATTCATGAAAAAATATAAGAAAACTTCGGTAATATTTTACCTCCCAAAGCTCCTAATACTTTTTATACCTCCAAACTTTAGGTTTTCTCTCATTTTATCATATATCATATGTTTTTTTAAATATAAATAATGAATTTTTTTATCTGTAAGCATATGAAATTTTTTTTGATAATCTTTAATCTCATTTTTATATTATATAATTTTATATTTTATTTTATTATATCATAATTTCATTTTTTTCTAATACTTAATTAATTCATATTTTAAAAAGTAATACACATGATGTTACTTTGATTAGATGTATTTTTTTTTTCAATTAATAAAATCTACTCATATCGTCAAATTTTATCAAAGATTTTTCAGAGCTTTTTTAGCACTCTCTAAAAAATTTCTAGTTATGCCACTGGTTGCAGAAGCAGAGAAATCATATTTATCTTTCGTGTTACATCCCAGAGATGATGTGTTGACTTCATAGTGAAACCTGATGTTAATGAGTCTTATCATGATCCTTCTGATTACGCATGAAACGATACATATATCAGATGTAAACAAAGATGGACATAACAACAAGAAAATGGAAGGAAAAAATAGAAACATAGAAATATTCTTGAATAGGTCACTTGTATATATTTGTGTTATATCGTTCAGAAAGAAAAGAAATAAAGTTTTGAGCTATTATTTAGAGTAATATTTAATCCAATAATAGTATTTTTCTCATCATCAATATCTAAAATTTTACAAAACGGTTTTTGAGTAAATAAGAAATATCAATAAGAAAATATATATCATGTAGTGAGTCAATTCTAGGAATTAGATATTGGAACGTTTTCGAAAAACCTTGAGTTGTACGGTTTTACTTGTGGCGATGAAAGAGGGTTTTTTCTTTTTCTTTTTCTTTTTTTAAATCTCAGTTTTATTGTGAAAATGAAGAAGCGCTGTTGATCTTAATTTGGAAATTCAGAAAATAATTGAATGGAATTGGTATATACTATTTTATTTTGTGGATCTCTCTTAACCATTAGATCAAATTTAGATGAATGGTAGATAATGGATGTTAAGATTTTAAGTAAAAATTTAACTGCCTCTAGCTTAACTCATCTCTAAATATTTTAATCTTCAGATTCTATATAACCATGCATTATTATATATGTTTCTTTTAATGTTCTATTATTTTAAAAATGCTTGTAAAGTTTGCATGTATAATCACAAAAAAGAGACTAATTTATCCCTTAGTTTTGGTGAAATATACAACTATTTAATACAAAAAGTGGAGATCAAGTACTCTTAATTACTAATTAAAGACTACTTCTTTTTTATTTAATTTCTTTTAGGTTTTATAACGATATTCTTAATTAATTTACTCCTCCGAAAAGGTTGATGAAATTAATAAACTACTCTTCTTCATCACGCTACGGAATTGAAAACTTATATACCTTGGATTTATATAAAGCAAGTTTGTCTAGTCAATTATAAGAATAATTGGTCTGTATAACATGCCACTCAAAGTCTCAAACAAAAATTCCAGGAAAATTTAAAAGCTCACATAATAAACAAATTAAAAGTCTAATCCTTCTCCAAGACATTCAGCCTAACCCAAGTACTTACCTCCAAAAAAAACCATGTTGAACTCTTCATATTAGATAATTACCTAATCTTCAGAAAAGCATTAAGCTTAGACCTCTCAACCATAAAAGTTCGATAACTAACAATTTTTCTTTTTTGCTACAGCGAAATTTACTTCGATTTTGCATCTTTCTTTGTGGTCAGAAGTTTACGTTTTAAATTAATCAACAAAAAATTGTAACAGATTTTTATTAGATTTTTTTCTTTTTTTTCTAGGGATTAGATCTCATTTTCAAAAAAAAAAAAAAGATAAATAATGTTAAGTAGCCGTATGTTTATAGAATCTGTGGCTGAAAAGTCAGTCGCGCTGCTCCATGGAACGTTCGTCCCGTAGTCAGCTACACTGTCATCCCAAGCCACAGGCTGAAGACCTACTCCTGCCCGAGCTGCGTTGTGAGCATCTAGGTGTTCTTGTGGGGAGTATTGTGCACGAGAGTTTAGGAGCAGGGCTAACCCAAAAAAAGAGGCAAGGAAGAGCTAATGATGAAATCTTGAAGAATTCCATGTTTTGATTAATTTGAAGAATTTAGACGCCTAAGATAAATAATGTTAGGTGATTGATGATGAGGAGATAAATATTTAGAGTGTTTTTATAGGGACATCGGGTGGAGGCTGATTGGATAGATTTTTGTTAGAAATTAGATAAATAAAATAGCAAAGCAAAACCTGTTACCAACGTATTGTTGGCTTCAGGAAATCTGCAGCTTAAAACCTCGTTAAGATGCAATAAGTTACTGGTTTATGTTTCGATAAGATCTACTTCAGGTTGTATTTCTATAAAAATATGCAAGCGCTAGATCATGCCTGAACTTGACGGAAACTGTGCAACTATCTTCTTTCTATTTTCTTACAAATTTATGTTGCAACAAGCTTCATCTTCGGTTGCTATAATCGGTTTTTTCAAGCATGCAAATAGACGTGAAAATTACTTCCTAGGATATTTTAAAATTATATAATTGTGATTTTCCTACTTTAAAAAGTATTACTAATTATTGCGATTAGCCTTTTATTAACAAGCAATCGAGTTAATTTAACTTGTCAAATCGAGTGTTCCAATAACCATATATAAAAATGGACACCTGACAATATGAGATCATAGGAAAACAAATGCTTATTGAATTTATTTTTAATAGGGTTATATTGGGTATTATGTTGGGTTTATAAAGCAAATATCAATACTTTTAATTTAAGGAGGTTATTTATCAAGTAAGTGCATATGTTAATAACACAGATGGGTACAATTAGCCCGGCCAATCTAAATATTATTGGGATAATGTCACGGACCACCCCTAATATTTGGCTTAATATCACACAGATTCATTGTTTACAAATTTTATTACTGTCTACCCCTATCTTTTTAGAGATCATCATGGACCACTTTCAGTTAGTTTGACCGTTAGTTGAAGTCATTTTTACATCCATTTTGTCTATAATTACTAAAATACCTTGAGTTTTTCATCCATTTTAATATCAATTATCAAAATACCCTTAAAGGAGGGGTGATCCAGAATAATTTCTAAAAAGATAGAGGTAGGTAATTATAAAATTTGGAAAACAGTGAATTTGCGTAATATTAAGCCTAAGGTTAAGGGTGGTCCGTGACATTATCCTGAAAAATTTTTGTTTTAAAATTATATTTCATACTATAATTAAAAAGTGTAATAAAATGGCCATTATAACCCTTCAATTTCAAATTATTTATAAATATTTAACGGTCAAACTAACAGAGAGGTAGTCCATAATAATTTCTAGAAAGATAGAGGTAGGTAGTAATAAAATTTTCAAACAATGAATCTGCGTGATATTAAACTAAAGGTTAGGGGTGGTCAGTGACATTTACCCAAATATTATTCATACTAAATTCTTTCATTAATTAGATGCAACAAAAAGCAATGTCATTTCTAAATATTTTATATCCACATTCTATTTTACCATGCATTAGCCTATATGTTTCTTTTAATTTTTTTAATTTTTAAATGAATACAAAGTTTGTATGTATATTCATTAAAAAAAAAAAGAGATCAATTTATCACTTAGTTTTGTGAAATTACATAAAACTATTTAGTAATCATGAAAAGTGGAGATCAAGTACTCTTAATTATTAATTAAAACTGCTATCTTTTTCTTTAATTTCTTTTTTGGTTTCATAATAATATTCTTAATTAATTTTTTCCGGAAATAGTCCGATGGAATTAATAAACTCTTCTACTGATGCATTGAAAACTTGTACACATAGAGTGCAAGTTTGTCTAGCCAATTACAAGAAATATTGGGATCTGCTTTAACATGCCACACGAATTCTTAAAAAAAAAAAAAAAGGAAAATTTAAAAGCTTATACGTTTGACCAACTAAACAAATTAAAGTCTAACCGCACTCCAAGGCATTAAGATTAAACCAATACGTCCCTGCAATTTAAAAACTATGTTGAACTCTTCATATTAGATATTTATCTAGTATTCCGATAAGCATTAAGCTCAGACCTCATTAATATTAGTCAAGTAATGAAAGACATCGAGTATACTTTGCTTCTGAATCCTCCTCTGTTGTTCAAGACAAAAAAGGAAGATAAATAATATTAAATAGCCGCAAGTTTATAGAATCTGTGGCTGAAAAGTCAGCTGCGCTGCTCATGCAATTTTCTCATGATACGGCCCTTGAGAATGTACATGATTACAATCAGCAATTTTTTAGCGTAGTTTTGCGCGTATTCACATGTCGCACTTGATTATTCAACTTTGTTAAATAGCCATCAAATTTGAGAGTTATTGCGAGAAGAAAATTTTTGAAGAGATGGCTAACCTTTTTAACCTGAAGAATACAATGTATGACGCATTTCGTACACTAGTAGAAAAATAAGATACAGCAATATGGCTTTCGCAACGTGCATTGGTTGCATGTTGCGAAAGCCCTTTTTTGGCAACGTGCGCTCTATGCACGTTGCGAAAAATGACTTTCAGCAACATGCAACATATGCACGTTGCTGAAAGACTATATCGCAACGTGCATTTTCTGCACGTTGCGAAAAGTATTGAATTTAGCAACATGCATATGCTGCACGTTGCGAAAAGTGTTGAATTTTTGTAAAAAGTTTTGCTCTTATGAATTTAATTTTTATAATTAAATATTAAAATCAAGAAAATGTAATTTTTATATTAGTAACTTAAAAAAAATCTTCTTAAATTATTAAAAGATAATTAAAATTACTTTGAATTTTAAATTTCAACGAAATTTTTTTAAATGTTATGAAAAATTAACACTAATTGAGTAATTTCATATTTTGAAATTAAATAAAATTAAAAATTAAAAATATAAGAATATTAATTAAATAATATAATTTTATGTTTAAATATAAATTTAAAAATTTTTAACAATATTTAAATAAAAAGATAATATTATTTTTTATATAAAATAATGAATTTTAAAATATAAATTTTTTAATGTCGAAATTGTATGAAATAAATTAAATTATTTTACAATGAAATCATATCATATCATATATATATATATATATATATATATATATATATATATATATATATATTTTGTAAAATTAAGAAAGTAAAAATATCAAATTAAAGTTTATTTTGAAATAATATAACTAGTACAAAAGAAGAAAATGACATACTTATCTTAAACTTTTTTATTAAAAAAATGGATAGCTATTTATAATACAAAAATTACTAAAACTATGTCGTTTTGATACCTTTTGCTTTTGTAAAGAAAGAGTCAAAACGATGTCATTTTGGCTAAAAATAGGGCTAAATAAAGAATGAAGATTGATCTCCTCTTTTCAGTTGTCTGCCGCCTCCCCCATCTCCATCAGTTTCTTCCATTCACTAGATTCTCTTTCTTTCCTCCATCGCATCTCCATACCTTGCTATTTCAACGACTTTGTTAATTAGCCTCCTGCCCACTCACTGCAAAATATGCACTCTTCTCTCTTTCGCTATCTGTTATTTAATTTAAAAATCTAAGGCAAGTTTTCTATTTGTAAAATTTTTAGATTTCGATCTTACATTTGCTTGAGAGAAATGGCACAGGTTAGCATTCATAGAGCTATGAGTTTTGTTTTTTTTTTCTTGGTGTTGGTTCTCATAGTGATGGCAGTGAACGTGCAGGAGGGTATGGCGCCGTCGCAGAGTATGGAGGCTGGAGCTACAGGGCCAGTAATGGCTTCCAAAGAGACTTGAGGTGAGTTGACTAAGTGGAGTTGATCTAAGGCTCCGATTTATATATATATAATTTTATGTGATTATTATTATTATTTTTTATTTTCTTATTATTTTTTGTGTGAGTGGAGATAATGTCTTCATTATTTGTGTGAGTAGGAAGTCATCTGTTGGGAGGCCGAGAGGTAAAGTGTTAGAATTGGTCAAAGAGGAGATCAATTTGATGCCTCATGGAGAAATCGGAGATGACTTTTTCACTTAGATTCCTTTTCAAGTACTTCAACGCTAATCTCTCTTTCTCTCTCGTTCAGAACTTATTTGCTTAAATTATTTTTGATTGCAGCCTTGTGAATGATAACTTATTACAGATTGTTTAATGTTTTTATAGCCTTATGATTTGAATGATAACTTGTGTTTATTGTTGCTACAAAAATTAAAGGAGTTTTTGAACTGATTTTGAAGCAACTTGTTCAGAGATTCAGTTAAAAAAAAAAACTAAAAATAATGACTTCTTACAAGAATAAAATGTCGATTTGAATTACTTAGTTTAATTTAAGAAATGATAAAGATAATGTTGTAATCCGGTTAATAATATTGTTTTCCTGTGATTAGTTTCCTTTTATATTTATCGGCCTGCTTTTAAGATTAGACCGAATCTTTGATGATATTTGAAGGATTTAAGATGTGAATAATTGAGAGTTGGCTTTCTTGTTGAAACGTGTGGTATGGAGTTACTTGATAAAGTGAGGTGGTTGTTTTGGACTTTGTTTGGACTTGCTGAACTTTTTTTAAAGTTATTTAGATAATTTCTGATTAATTTCTAATTGTGAAAGTGCATGCAAATCGGTTTACAAATTGATTAAAATAATCAATTGATTGTAAGTGGCAGACATGAGTGCATACATCCACCTTGCTTTGTTTGGCAATTGATGGAGACAAACTTAGGTGGCTGAATTATTTATTCATTACCAACTCCAATTATGACTTCACTTCATGGCTAGCTCAATATAAGACATATTTAGTGGCTAGATTTTTACTCCATTACATGACAGATCTTTAGAATTTGTAGAAGACTTTTTAGAATTTTATATCATGTGGGAAATCTTCTAGATTATTGCATCATTTTTTAATAGAACCAGATAAGTTTTCTATTTAGTGGCTAGTTACTGGAAATGGTGAAAGAAATTCTATAATTCAAGATAAGGACACAGAAGAAGTAGAACCCAATTTACTTTGGAGTGCTATGTTCAGGATCTAGTTATGGTATGTTACTTGATATTATATTGTACTTTGTCAGTATGCATAATATCAATACTCGCATCAGTTTGACTTGTAATATTATACTGTATTTTATGCAGGATTTGTTGGTGTTTGCTTGAGAATCTATGAAATTGCTTCAAAAAGATGAGAGTAGAAGATGAAATGATTGGAAGATTATAGAAGAGTTGTTTCAAGTGTATCGGCTCCAAAATATGTGCTGCCCCAGAATTTAATTTTATAGTGTTTTCTATTTAGTTATTTTAAGTTATTTAGGATTATTCTTTCTAAACAAGTACTTGTATTTTGAAAATTCTGTAATAATATTTTTGTTAATATGAATGAGTATTTTGATGTTATATTTAATATTGAATTTTTGTGAGTTTATTTGTATAGTAACTGGTAAAATTATAAATGCTATAGGTACTGTAAATTAAAAAAATATGAATATAAATATTTCTAAAAAAAATTAGAAAATGGGTTTAGATTTTCGGCAACGTGCATTGCATGTTGCCTTTTAAGATATTGCAACGTGCATTGCACGTTGCTAAAAGGTGTTCTGCAGCATGTAATATAGTTTTTCGCAACGTGCATTGCACGTTGCGGAAAGTAAGGGACTTTCAGCAACAGTTAGAACAGCAACGTGCGCCCGCACGTTGCGAAAGCCCTTTAGCAACGTGCAATGCACGTTGCCATAGGGCATTTTTCTACTAGTGGTAAAGAAGATGATTAATGTTTGCTCAATGAAAGGTAAGCAATAAAATGAATTCATTAATTTGTCATTATAGAGTCCAACACTTTGTTTGTCACAAATGAAAATGCCTGTTTAATAGGGTTTCTGCCCAACAAAGTTGCCTGGAGCTTCATAATTGCAACCAATGAAAGTTCCTCCATTGTTGCACCTCACCTTAGCACAGCCTATGCGAACAGAGTTGTGCCAAACAACCTGAGTATAGTGCCCACAATCCTTGCCTGCAGCGCAAGTATTAGAGTCGTAGTCATAGTCAGCCTTCTCAGCAACCCACATGTTCACAGCATCCGTGCCCGAAAGGTCAGAATCGCTCCATGCAAGGTTTTCGCCATAAGGCCCGGTGGAATGCTCAAGATTGCAATCCCGAGTGCGTTGATTAGCGTAATTCTGTGCATAGGCAGCTACGGTGTCGTCCCATGTCACGGGATCAAGACCAAGTTCTGCCCGAGCTGCGTTGTGAGCATCTAGGTAATCTTGTGATGAGTCTTGCGCATAGGAGGGCGGAAGCAGGGCTAACCCAAAGAAGAGGCAAGAAAGAGCGAATGATGAAATCTTGAAGAATCCCATTTTGATTAATTTGAAGGATTTAGACAGCTAAGGTAAATTTTATCAGGTGATTGATGAGGGGAAGAATATTTGAAGTGTTTTTATAGGGCAATCGGTTGGAAACTGATTGGACAGATATGTTAGGAATTGACTATATTTAATAGGAAAGAAAAATCTGTTACCAACTGTTGGCTGTAATTGACATGAATTATTGATGTTGCAATATCATCTTTCTATTTTCTTACAATTTTTTGTTGCAACAAGCTTCATCTTCAGTTATATAGACAGTTTTCCATGTAGGCAAACAGACATGAAAAATACTTCCTACGATATTCTCAAAATTATGAATTTTTTATATTTTGAAAAATATTACTAATTATTGCAAGTAGCCTTTTCGCCAATCAATTTAAGTTAATTTACACTTTTTAAATCGATTATTCAGTACCTATAAAAGTTAAGATTATGGAAGTCTAATTAATATAATTAATTAGGGCCTAGTTCAATCACTTAATTGAGGTTTTTGGTCATTGATGACATGAAGCAAATAGAGCATTCTGGACTCCACCACTATTACGAGTTGGAGCAACTCAACATTGAGCTACAGGAAAACATATTGAGTAATTTGGGGACGGAGTAGCGGTGAGGATTGCCATTTCCGGCCACTTTGGCCCGTCCTGACTTAAATGCTTCCTCAAAAACTTTTAGAATAATGTTACACAGTAAATTTGTGTCCTAATTTTTACATTTCAAGTGATGTGGAATTAATTAATTAGTAATTGTTAATAAATTATGTGATGATATAATAAATAGGATGGTTTTAACAGTATCTTCAGATAGTACCTGTTAATTTTAAAGATTGTGAAGTGATCTTCAAGTATTGTATTCAACGATTGAAATGCAACGAAGAAATAATTTATTGATTCAATTGAATGCAGTATCAAAATAATTTAAAATGAAACAACACAAACTTCAAAACGTACACAGTCTCCAAGGTATTAATTACATGTGTCGCCCAAATGCATAAGCTTGGACTGTATGACTTGGGATGTAAATCTGGGATATGTACCATCTTAATCTTATTATAATTTTATTGAATCATTCGTGTTAGCTTTTTCTTGTAATTGAAAAAACATTACGATAGATATAACAAACAAATTTCCATCGCTAAAGTTAAAAGATGATTTTGAAAGAAGAGACAAATTTACTTTATGTTCTAGTCTATAGACTTGTCCTAATTAAGCCTTCATCGATACATCAATGCATCAATTCTTTGATAGTGTGAAGTGTAAGGTGTGAAGGCATTTTGCCTTTCACACTACCTTCACACAATCCCACATCGGTGGGAAACAAAGTGTAAGAAGGGGAGGCTAGGCTATATAATAAAGCCTCCTCCTCCCCTTATATGTGTACCAACCTTATGTATTAAGCTTTTTTCTTCTTCCTCCCTTGTAATCTCCTCTATTCTAATTGTGAGAGAGATTGTAATATTTTTCTTCATAGTGAAATATTTTCGGTCTTGTCCCGTGGAGGTTTCCCTCAAATTGAGGGTTTTACCACGTTAAATATTTGTGTCTTTATTTTCTTTAATTGCCTTTAATTTATTTACTGTGGTAAGGCTGAGCCGCCCAAGTTGTTTATTTTATTTATTGTGGAGGGCAGTGCCACCCAAATTGTTATTTCTAACGTAACAATTTGTTTCTTGTCTTTTATTTGAGCTGCGGTAGGAGTGTTCAATCTCCTAACAGTGGTATCAGAGCAAGGTTGCGAAGGCAGAGCCAAGAGTTAGGACAGTGAGTGGTTACTTGTATGGTTATATACATGTCTAGGAAAGCTTTGTCAAAAAGACGATAAGAGTCTAAGGAGACTGGATTTTAAGTGGGACCGCTTGTGACCCCTCCAGTGTTTCTTGGAAGCTTTCCTGGTGTATATTAAATCGTATCGGCACTTACTACTATTCTTGGTTATTGTTTAGCAGTGGTATACGTATACGGATACTGTTACTGTTCACGTATACGATACTATTCAAGGATACTGTTCACATATATGGTACTGTTCACTGCAAGACAAATGACAGCCAAATTCAAGATAGAGAAGTTCGATGGAAACAACTTTGGGCTATGAAAAATTAAAATAAAGGCTATCTTGAGAAAAGAAAATTGCCTTGAAGCAATTGATGGAAGACCGGAAAATATGCAAGATGAAAATAAATGGGAGAAGATAGATGGTGATGCGATGGCAAGTCTACATCTAGCAGTTGCAGATGAAGTGCTGTCAAGTATTCAAGAATTAAACTCTGCAAAGGAGATTTGGGATACTTTGACAAGCTTGTATGAAGCCAAATCTCTACACAACAAAATTTTCTTGAAAAGGAAGCTGTACACTCTTCGTATGTCAGAAACCACTCCGGTGACTGAACATATCAACACTTTGAAGACGTTATTCTCTCAACTCTCAACCATGGAGCATAACATAGAAGAGAAGGAACGTGCTGAGCTTCTACTTCAGAGTCCACCTGATTCATATGATAATCTCATCCTCAACTTGGCAAATGGTTCAATGAAGTCATCTCTAGTCTTTAATGATGTTGCGGCTGCTATCTTAGAAGAAGAAAGCAGATGTAAAAACAAGGAAGACAGAATAATGGTTTCTCAACATGCAGAGGCTTTATCCGCCAACAGAGGGAGATCAAGGGAACGTGGTTCCAGTGGGAGTCACAATCAGAACAGGGGAAAGTCTAAAAGAAGGAAGTTTATTAAATGCTACCATTGTGGAAAGCAAGGGCACGTGAAAAACGAGTGTTGGCATCTTAAGAAGAATAGAGAGGGAAATAGCAAAGGAAAAGAATCTGAGTCGTCAGGATCTCAGGGTTGTGTAGCAAGTACTTCAGGGAATGGCGAAATCTTGTGCAGCGAGGCAACAACAGTTGTGGAAGGCAGAAAAAGGTTTGCTGATATATGGTTAATTGATTCAGCAGCAACATGGCATATGACTTCTAGAAGAGATTGGTTCTATCAATATAAACCTATCTCAGAAGGGTCTGTGTACATGGGTGATGATCATGCCTTAAAAATCGCTGGTATTGGAACCATCAAAGTAAAAATGTTTGATGGTACGATTCGCACTATCCAAGATGTACGACATGTGACTGGCTTGAAGAAAAATTTGCTATCGATGGGACAGTTGGATGACCTCGGATGTGAGTTCCATACGAAAAATGGGATCATGAAGGTTGTCAGAGGCGCACTTGTGGTGATGAAGGCAGAAAAGATTGCTGCTAACCTATACATGCTCCATGGAGAAACGGTTCAGGAGGCAGAAACAGCAGTTGCTAGTTCTGGAGAAGAATTGTCTATGATATGGCATCGAAGACTTGGCCATATGTCCGAAAAGGGTTTGAAGATTCTCTCTGATCGAAAACTGCTTCCTGGAATCAAAACTGTAAGTTTACCATTCTGTGAGCATTGTGTTATTAGCAAGCAGAGTAGACTGAGTTTTAGCAGATCTATTGCTAGGAGTAAAAACATTCTAGACTTGATTCATTCTGATGTTTGGGAATCACCGGTTACGTCCCTAGGAGGAGCAAACTACTTTGTATTGTTTGTGGATGATTATTCTAGGAGATGTTGGGTATATGTCATCAAGAAAAAGTCATATGTATTTCCTGTATTCAAAGCCTTCAAAGCACAGGTGGAACTTGAATCCGAAAAAAAGGATCAAGTGTTTGAGGACAGATAATGGGAGAGAATTCTGCAACAAGGAGTTTGACACATTTTGTAGTAAAGAAGGTGTGAAACGGCAGAAGATAGTTGCTTACACACCACAACAAAATGGAGTGGCAGAGCGGACGAATAGAACTCTCGCAGAAAAAATGAGAGCATTACTAAGGACTGCGAGTCTACCCAAGACATTTTGGGCAGAAGCAGCCACTACAACCTGTTACTTGATAAATAGGTCTCCATCAACAGCAATTGAGATGAAGACACCTATGGAGATGTGGACCGGTAAGCCAACTGATTATTCCTCCCTTCATATTTTCGGATGTCCTGCTTATGTAATGTATCATGACCAAGAAAGAACGAAGCTGGATCCAAAATCCAGGAAATGTATCTTCTTGGGATATGCTGATGGAGTAAAGGGGTATCGCTTATGGGATCCTACTGCCCATAAGATTGTCATCAGCAGGGATGTTGTCTTTATAGAAGACATGTTTAAATGTGAAGAAAGTGATAGCACGAAGAAAAATGTTGAGACTGTATCAATACAGGAAGAAACAGTTTCTTCTGAAGCAATACCAGAACACGATGATCAAGAACTTGTTGAGTCTGAAGCACCTGAAGTCCGTCGATCAACTCAAGAAAGAAGGGAACCTTCTTGGCACTCAGAATATGTGATGGTGAGCAATGTTGCATACTATCTCCTAACAGAAGATGGGGAGCCTTCAACCTTTCAGAAGGCTATAAGAAGTTCTGATGCATCTCTATGGATGGCAGCAATGCATGAAGAGATGGAAGCTTTAGACAAAAACAAGACATGGGATCTTGTGCCACTACCACATGGAAGAAAAAGCCATCGGAAACAAATGGGTCTACAAGATCAAACATGATGGGAATGATCAAGTGGAGCGGTATCGTGCTAGACTAGTGGTCAAAGGATATGCTCAGAAAGAAGGAGTTGATTTCAATGAGATATTCTCTCCTGTGGTAAGACTTACAACAATTCGAGTAGTCTTGGCTATGTGTGCTACTTTTGACTTACACTTAGAGCAGTTAGATATAAAAATTGCATTTCTTCATGGAGAACTTGAAGAAGAAATTTATATGCTCCAACCGGAAGGTTTTGTTAAAGAAGGAAAAGAGAACTTGGTTTGCAGGTTGACCAAATCTCTGTACAGCTTAAAACAGGCGCCAAGGTGTTGGTACAAGAGATTTGATTCATTCATCATCAGCCTTGGGTACAACAGACTCAGTTCAAATCATTGTACTTATTACAAGAGGTTTGAGAAAGACTTTATCATTTTGCTGTTGTACGTGGACGATATGTTGGTAGCAGGCACTAACAAAGATCAGGTCCAAGAATTAAAGGCACAATTGGCTAGGGGATTTGAAATGAAGGATTTAGGACCGGCAAACAAGATTCTAGGGATGCAAATTCACCGAGACAGAAAAAACAGGAAGATTTGGCTATCTCAAAAGAACTACTTGAAGAAAATCTTGCGTCGCTTCAACATGCAAAATTGTAAGCCAATTTCTACCCCATTTCCTGTTAATCATAAATTATCCTCAAGTATGAGTCCTAGCAATGAAGCGGAGAGGATGGAAATGTCTCGAGTACCGTATGCATCAGCAGTAGGGAGCCTAATGTATGCTATGATTTGTACAAGACCAGACATTGCACAAGCAGTGGGAGCGGTCAGTAGATTCATGGCTAATCCGGGGAGAGAGCATTGGAATTCTGTTAAGAGGATCCTTAGATACATCAAAGGAACCTCTGATGCTGCACTATGCTATGGAGGATCAGAGTTCATTGTCAAGGGCTATGTTGATTCAGATTTTGCAGGAGATATTGACAAAAGGAAGTCCACTACAGGCTATGTGTTTACACTTGCAGGAGGTGCTGTGAGCTGGGTATCTAAACTTCAAATTGTTGTGGCTCTATCTACAACAGAAGCAGAGTATATGGCAGCTACACAAGCTTGCAAGGAAGCTGTTTGGATCAAAAGGTTATTGGAGGAACTGGGCACAAACAAGAGAAGATTTCTTTGTTTTGTGGCAGTCAGAGTGCCTTGCATATTGCAAGAAATCCAGCCTTTCATTCAAGAACGAAGCACATAGGAGTTCAATATCATTATGTACGAGAAGTAGTGGAAGATGGAATAGTGGATATGCAGAAAATCCACACGAAGGACAACATAGCAGATGCATTAACCAAACCAATCAATGCTGACAAGTTCATTTGGTGTAGAACGTCTTGTGGCCTATTAGAGACGTGAGCAGTATGTATAGAGACAAGACTGAAAGGAAAAATGCCTTCAAGTGGGAGAATGTGAAGTGTAAGGTGTGAAGGCATTTTGCCTTTCACACTGCCTTCACACAATCCCACATTGGTGGGAAACAAAGTGTAAGAGGGGGAGGCTAGGCTATATAATAAAGCCTCCTCCTCCCCTTATATGTGTACCAAGCTTATGTATTAAGCTTTTCTCTTCTTCCTCCCTTGTAATCTCCTCTATTCTAATTGTGAGAGAGATTGTAATATTTTTCTTCATAGTGAAATATTTTCGGTCTTGTCCCGTGGAGGTTTCCCTCAAATTGAGGGTTTTACCACGTTAAATATTTGTGTCTTTATTTTCTTTAATTGCCTTTAATTTATTTACTGTGGTAAGGCTGAGCCGCCCAAGTTGTTTATTTTATTTATTGTGGAGGGCAGTGCCACCCAAATTGTTATTTCTAACGTAACAATTTGTTTCTTGTCTTTTATTTGAGCTGCGGTACGAGTGTTCAATCTCCTAACAGATAGAGATCAGCATCTCTGTCCCAGTCTCACCCATCGTTGACAATTACGGGACAAATTGACCAAAAATATAGGATTTGATATATAACACATTAAACTAATTGGTTTCGACTGGTGATGGGGTTAAACTTTTACATGTGCTATGCATGTATTATATATGTGTGGCATGTAATAGATGCTGGATACCTACCAATCAATTGGCTATCTGAAGTTCAAAATCTGTATGGTTAGAAAGAAATTGCCTTCCTGTTAATTATTAGGGAATAAATGGAATATCGTTATACGATCGAGTTAACACAGATTGAGACCTTGCTCTATATATGTAGAATGCATGCAACTTCATTGATTTCAACTTAGTTACTTGGTCTAAAAGACTAAATTAATAGACTAATTATTATATCACTTTTAATTCGGATGTGAATCGATCATCAAAAGATAAATCGAAAAGCTTATATATACCAGTTGTTTGCTATCCGGAAAGCTTACGTATCCTTCTAATTTCGTGGTTAATCAATTGATATATCATATATATGAGCCTTTTCATAAAAAGTTGTTTCAGAAATTTTGGTACTTCATGATATACTGTCAGTATTTTGCAATTTAACGTCCGTACCTGTAAAGAGAATTGGTTAATTATTCGAATCTGTTCTATATATATTCATAAAATTAATTCATCTCCGTTCGCCAGTACTAGAAGGTTTTATTTGTCAATTGCAATCAACTTCTACTTAATTGAAAAGCCTAATTATTAGTAAGGTTTCTCCCCAATGAAGTTGCCTGGAGGATCATAGTTGCAAGTAATAAAGGAACCCCCATTACTGCACCTGACCTTAGCACAGCCTATACGAGCCGTTTTGCGCCAAACCACCTGAGTATAGTGCAAACACATCTTGCCTGGAGTGCTTGTATTAGAATTGTAGTCGTAATCTGCAACCTCAGTAACCCACAGGTTTACAGCATCTGTGGCTGAAAAGTCAGGCGCGCTGCTCCATGCAATGTTCTCCCCATACGGCCCATGAGAATGTATAAGACTGCAATCAGTACGCTTTTTAGCATATTGTTGTGCGTAGGCAGCTACATGGTCGTCCCAAGTCACAGGCTGAACACCCACCTTTGCCCGAGCTTCATTGTGCGCTTTGAGGTACTCTTGTGGTGAGTCTTGTGCATAAGATGGCAGGGCCAGTGCTAACCCAAAGAAGAGGCCAGAGAAAATGTTGCAAAATCCCATTCGTTTTTTTTTTTTTCCTTTCCTTGCAAGATCAGAATGATAAGAGAAAAAATTAGGTAATTGATGAGGGAGAAGACCAATTTAAGGGGTATTTATAGCAACAAGATATGGAAACTGATTGGACCGATTTGCAAGGAACTATCGATAATTGCAAAAAAAAAAAAAATTGTTACTAATTTAGTTTCATCTTCAAGAGACTCAAAACAAGCTAACAAGTTATAACTATAAATAGTTACTGGTTTATACTTTGATAAGATCAATTTTAGCGTTCAATTTGATTTTAAAAAATGCAAGAATTGATATAACAAAAGCACATAAAATGGTGTAACAATCATCTTTTATTTACTTAGACTGATCAACATCAAGCTTCATCTTCTTTACCTACTAAATGTACTATCAGTTTGTCTTCTCTTGGAAACGGACTTTTAATTATTAGTTACCTAATGAAAATATTGCTATATATATCTCAAATATTAGTTAACTAAAGACAATATTGTTATATCTCAATCATCCTGCTTCCCAACAACTTTCCTCCCATAGTAACATTAATTATATCAATAATATTAGCTAAGTGCAACTAACTTAACATAAAAATTATCTATAAATATTTATGTTAGGTTTCGTTTTCGGTTTCTTAATTAAAGGATATAAGATTTGTTTTACTTCTTTTAGTATATAAACTAAGAAAAAGTAATTAATTAAACCCCGTTTACTCTTATTACATCTTGTACATAAACCAGTGCCAAAAAGCATATATAACTATCAAGTACTTTAAACCTTTAATGAATATTAATTAATAATGAAAAAATTTAACAGCTAAAGTTGAAGATGATTTAGTTTTTCGTCCTCTTTTTTTTAGGCAGTTAAAAGCAAAGAGTAGTATTTTGTTTATATGTGCTTTCATTAATTTATATATAAAGCTAATTTGTGAAACTAATTCTTTTGAAGAATAGTGTAAATTCTTTACAACGGATATCACTCGCCCTGTGACATCAAGAGCTTTGAGTACGGTGCAATAAATTGAACATAAATCTAAAATTATTCTATGGTAGAATATTATAAATAATAAAACATATCCAAAAACGAAATGAAATATCGTAGTAGTTAATAATAAAAAAAAAAGTTATGTTGTAGATAAAATGATTGTACATATACACACTAATAGTACCACATTGATGATACATGACGTATTCTTTCGGATATGTTACTTCTATATATGTATGCCTATATTTTGTATTTGATGGAGGGTTGGTGGCAAATGCTTCCTATATTGATTCTAAACTTATATGATATCTTATATTTGAGGAAAAAATAGCTACAATTAATAGTGGCACTATATTTACAAATTTATTCATACAAAATTGATCATGTGAATTATTCAATGATTTTTAAATCATCCACCTTAATTAATGTAATTAATTTTTAAATTTAATTCACTCCAACAAATAAATCATAACATATCAACAAGCCATCTTTGATTAAGAGGACTTATTGTGTTGATCAACTGCTTATGGTGAGGATCTTAACGATGTTTTGCTGATTGGAGTATGAAATGAAGTAGAATACAATGCTACATAATCGAATTTCACAAAAGAATAGGGAGTAAAAAATAATTTAAAGAAGTTTTGGATCAATACATAACTTGGAAACCCTTACAAAACCCTTGATTTAATTTTTTACATTTATACTCCCCTTCGACTCCCATGGCTTACTCTTCTCTACCCCTCCGTCAAGGTCTCCTAGCCTTGCCGCACTTCGCCATTCTCTCACCTCTTCGCATCTCCAAAACCCCTCCAGAGCTCTCCCTAGCCTCGCACCTCTCTCCATTTCATCCTCTTTATCATCACAGCGGCAACCCACATCAACATTTCAGTTGCGAGCTCCATGGTTTAATCGTGGGCATTCTTGTCGACTGAGGCTCCCCCAAGTGGCAAGGACTACAATCGCTGGTTGATTATCATGGGCTTACCCAAGTTTAAGCGCGTGGCTAAAGAGTGGCGGAGCCACGTTGAATGAACGGGGGGCAATTGACCCCGTTGATGTTGGGGAATCCATTAAATTATACATTAAGATTTTCTAATTGCCCCCTCACACCTTTTTAGCGTACTTGTTGCCCCCTAAATATTTATTGATCTAGTATTGCTCTCTTAAAAATCAAAATTTTCTTTAGAGTTCATTTAAGGGATAATTCTAATTGCCTCTTGAGGTTAAGCCTAAAAAAAATTGAGGACCTCAATTTTTTGAAATCTAAGAATGCTCCCTAAGGTTACTGTAGCGCCGTTAGATTTAACGGAAAATGTATTAAACAGTTAGATTTAACGGAAAATGTATTGAATAATAACTTAATGCTAATATTAGATTTAACAAAAAATGTATTAAATAATAACTTAACGCTAATAAGCAATAAAATAGACTATAATACCTTTTTCTAAATGGTTTTTAAAGCGTTAAGTTAGTATTTAATATATTTTCCGTTAAATCTAACGGTGATACAGTAACCTCAAAGGGTAATTTTGAGTTTCAGAAAATTGAGGTCCTCAATTTTCTTTTGGCCTAATCTCAGGGGACAAATTAGAATTAACCATTCGTTTAATAAACCCACGTTTCAATGTTTACAGGTACATAGAACAACAGAAGTTCATGTCCACTAATGTCCAAACTTTATCATTGCATAAAATAAAATTAAAAATTTCTCTCTGTCTCTCTCTCCTTTCAAACTCCCATCATAAACAATGCTCTACTAAAAATTAATATTTAAAATGTACTCTAAGATAAACACAAAGATATTTTACTTTTTCTTTTACACTACTTTACTCATATCATATACATTTATTTCAATAATAATTGATAATATTATAATATGAATAGGCTTTGTTTTTCCTATTACCTGAACTGGATGTTATTATATGTATGCAGCTGGGCTTAATTAGATGGCAACTTTAGTAACAGTTATTGAATGATTTTTATTCATTATAAACAAGAAAATCATTTATAATATTTCCTACTTTATTTTTATGAACATTATTAGATAACTTAAGTATAAAAATTACCTAATAAATCAAACAAATTATTAATACAGTGCCTTCATTAGTATATGTGATGAGCTCATGCATGACATGCATGAGTTCTAGAATTCTGCTGAGCTCATGCATGACATGCATGGCTTCCAGAATCCCTCCCATGTGAATGCATTGAGAGTCAAATTAGTTAGGCACCTCCAATTTTGAAAATCAAAGGAAGTAGCCAAATTTGATTTGAATTTGTATGCAGAATTTTCCCTATAAATATGGGACGAATTCTGCCTTGTTTAAGTATCACAGAGATTCCAGAGAGAGTCCAGAGTCTAAACCAGAGAGTTTAGGATTAAGAGAGAGAGCCAGGAGAGCTCCAGAAATTTTAGGGGAGTTTTTTGTATAATTCTTGTACATTAATTTTCTCTGTTAATACAAGTAATTTTTCTCCCAAATTCTGTTCTGAGGTCTTATTACATCCCAACAAGTGGTATCAGAGCCTCGTTGAGCTCTTGGAACGTCAGAACAGAAATGAAAAATTTAGAGAAAATTTGTCCCCTGTTTCTTGAAAATTTCGATTTTTCGGAAAGTCATCGAATTTCGAATTTGAAGTGTCCAGTGTGTTCGTGACGTCGTCCTGATCATTCTGCAATTTTTCGGCGACTGATCCGACGTCCAGAGAGGCCTCACGCGCCTCCGACCTGGTCTGCGAGTGGGCGTCACTCGCCCCACGCGCTGCACGCGCCATTCCAAGGAAGAAGACAAGTCAGCGCCACGTCACCAGCCATGTCAGCGCACTTTTCGCCACGTCAACAGTCCACGTCAGCGTGCCACGTCATCATAGTACGTGTCGCCACGTCAGAGCCACGTCAGCATAGTGGACCCCACCTGCCACGTCATCAAAACGTTGGAAAATAACCTTTTGGCCCCTGTATTTATGGGTAATTACCTTTTGACCCCTGAATTTCTGAAATTTACATTTCAGTCCTAAGAAAATATCAGTTTGGCCCCTGTAATTCTGATAAATACTTATGCCCCTTTTAGTTTCTGAAATTTCAGTTTAGCCCTTAAGAAATTTCAGTTTAGTCCTTAAAGTTTCCAAGCTTAGTATTTATTGTATAAAAAGAATTTTTGAGCCCCGGAAGAGGCTATTCCACCTAATTTGACCGTTCCGGATGTAACGGTGGGCTTGGATTTTTGAAATTTAATTTCCATTTTAGTGAATTAATTATTCTAAAATGGAAGAATCATCCGGAGCCATGATAAAATTGACTACTACAAATTACACACTATGGAGGCCTAGGATGGAGGATCTCCTTAGTTGTAAGGATCTATATGACCCTATAGAATTTGAAGGGCAGAGACCTGAGACAGAAAAAGAGACAGAGTGGAAGAAAATTAACAGAAAATGCATCGGTCAGATCAGACAATGGATCGATCATAGTGTCTTCCACCATGTAGCCAAAGAAACAGATGCATATACTCTATGGAAAAAATTAGAGAGTATGTATCAAGCCAAGTCAGCACGAAACAAAGCCATCCTGATGAGACGGCTTGTGAACTTGAAATTGCGGAGCGGAACTCCTGTAGTAGAACATACAAGTGAGTTCCAGAACTTGGTGAATCAGTTGACAGCAGTCGAGTTACAGCTTGGAGACGAAGAACAAGCACTTCTACTTCTCAGTTCCCTTCCAGATTCATGGGAGACGTTAGTGGTCTCCATCAGTAATTCAGCACCCGGAGGCAAACTTACCTTGTCAATGGTTAAGGATGCCTTGATGAACGAGGAGGCAAGAAGAAAAGATGCAGGCACCAGTCAAGATGAAGCCTATATCACAGAGAATCGAGGAAGACAGTCTCGAGGTGAAGACTGGAGAAGAGGTAGAAGCAAAAGCAGAGGCAGATCAAGGGGCAGGTCATCAGATGGGCGGAGACCCACATACAAGTGCTACAACTGTGGCAAAGAGGGACATTTGAAGAGAAATTGTCGCAGTCTTCGGAAGCAGAACCAGGAGAGTTCACAGGCACAAAGCAACGAAGAACCACGAGTTACAGTGGTAGAAGATGTAACCATCTGTGCAGAAGAGACGTGCTTCCACACAGCAGACCAAGGAGTAGAATGGGTAATTGACACAGCAGCTTCCTGCCACGTCACTCCTTGCAGAGAGATCTTCACCACGTACAAAGCAGGAGACTTTGGGATAGTGAAGATGGGAAACAACAGCACCGCCAAAATCATGGGAATTGGTGATATTCAATTCCAAACGAACGTCGGATGCAAAATAACTTTAAAGGACGTTCGTCATGTGCCAGATCTTCGACTCAACTTGCTCTCGGTAAAAGCCTTTGATCAGTAAGGTTATGAGAGCTGCTTCACCAACGGTACATGGAAGATGTTGAAAGGGGTCATGGTGGTTGCTCGAGGTAAATTATGTGACAATCTTTACAGGACTCATGTAAAGATAAACGGAGAGAGCCTTCATGTAGCAGAGCACATGGTACCTCTAGATTTGTGGCATAAAAGGCTCGGTCACATGGGTGAAAAGGGTTTATCAACCCTTCAGAAAAAGAAGCTGATCACTGTTTCCAAGGATGCAGCGTCTCATCCTTGCGACTATTGTTTGTACGGAAAACAACGGAGGGTGTCATTCAGCTCCTCATCAGTGAAGAAATCAAAGCTGTTGGAGCTAGTACACAGTGATGTATGCGGACCTCTTGAAGTCGAGTCCTTAGGCGGTAAAAGGTATTTCTTGACCTTTATTGATGATGCATCTCGGAAAGTGTGGGTGTATTTCCTCAGAACGAAGGATGAAGTTCTGGAGAAGTTCAAGGAGTTTCACGCCATGGTAGAACGTGAAACGGGTAAGAAATTAAAATGCCTTCGATCAGATAACGGAGGCGAGTATACCTCCAGAGAGTTCAATGCCTACTGTCAAAAATATGGCATTCGACATGAAAGAACAGTCCCACACACACCACAACACAATGGAGTGGCCGAGAGGATGAATCGAACCATCATGGAACGAGTCAGAAGCATGCTCAGATTGGCTAAGTTACCCAAGCCATTATGGGGGGAGGCAGTTCGCACCGCTTGTTACTTAATCAACAGAGCACCATCGGCACCACTGAACTTCGAGATTCCAGAAAAGGTATGGTTTAACAAAAAGCCCTCCTATAATCATTTGAAAGTGTTTGGTTGTTTAACCTTCGTACATGTATCCAAGGAGCTCAGACAGAAGCTCGATGCAAGAACTGTTCCATGTATCTTCATCGGTTATGGAGATGAAGAATTCGGATACAGATTATGGGATCCCAAAGAAAAGAAAGTCATCCGGAGCAGAGATGTCGTATTTCACGAAGACCAAACATATGAAGACGCTGAAAGGACAACAATATCTACAAATCCCACTAGCAGTGCCCCAGATATTGTTGCAGATTCTACCCCAACACCAAATGCTACAAGAAATGACGAGGTACCAGACGAAGTTCCAGAAGCAGATCAGGAGGAAGAAAATGAAGATATTACTGAGCTGGGGGAGCCACAATCACCCATAGAAGCTGCTATACCTCCTGGAAATGAAGAACCTCAGCTACGACGATCTGAGCGAGGTCGGATTCCGTCGAGGAGATATCCGGAATCAGAGTACACACTGCTTACTGATGAGGGGGAGCCAGAAAGCTTTCATGAAGCTTTATCTCATCCAGACAAAGAACGATGGCTGCATGCAATGCGAGAAGAGATGAATTCTCTTGAGAAGAACAAAACTTATGAACTGGTCGAGCTCCCACACGGAAAGAAGGCACTGAAGAACAAGTGGGTATTCAAGCTCAAGAAAGATGGAACAGGGAAAGTAATGAAACATAAAGCCCGATTGGTGGTAAAAGGATTCTTTCAGAAGAAAGGAATTGACTTTGATGAAATCTTTTCACCGGTAGTAAAAATGTCCTCAATCCGCGTCATCCTCGGATTGACAGCAAGTCTTGATTTGGAGCTTGAACAGATGGATGTGAAGACAACATTTCTTCATGGAGACTTGCATGAAGAAATCTACATGGAGCAGCCAGAAGGGTTCGAGGTTCCAGAAAAAGAACACCTCGTGTGCAAGCTCAAAAAGAGCTTGTATGGCCTCAAACAAGCACCAAGGCAATGGTACAAGAAGTTTGACTCCTTCATGGTTAGTCATGGGTACAAAAGAACCGCTGCCGACCAATGCGTCTACTTTCAGAAACTTCCAGGTGGAGACTTTGTTGCATTAATGTTATATGTGGACGACATGTTGATCGTCGGAAAAGATGCAACAAGAATAAAGCAGCTGAAGAATGAACTATCAAAAACCTTCGATATGAAGGACTTGGGACCAGCTCAGCAAATCTTGGGGATGCACATTCGTCGAGACAGGAAACAAAAGAAATTATGGCTGTCTCAAGAAAAATATGTTGAACGTGTGATCCAAAGGTTCAACATGGATAGTGCTAAGCCAGTTAGTGTACCACTGGCTAATCACTTCAAGTTGAACAAGAGATCATGTCCCTCATCCAAGAAAGAGATAGAGGACATGGCGTCGGTACCCTATTCTTCTGCTGTAGGAAGTTTGATGTATGCCATGGTGTGTACAAGGCCAGATATTGCTCATGCTGTAGGAGTCGTGAGCAGATTTCTTTCCAATCCAGGGAAAGAACATTGGGAGGCAGTCAAGTGGATTCTCAGATACCTTAAAGGTACTTCGAAGATATGCTTGTGTTACGGGGGAGCTGATCCAATCTTGGAAGGCTATACAGATTCAGATATGGCCGGAGATCCTGACAGTAGGAAATCTACATCAGGTTTTGTTTACACTTTTGCAGGGGGAGCTGTGTCATGGCAGTCAAGACTACAGAAGTGTGTTGCGCTATCCACAACAGAGGCAGAATACATTGCCGCAGCGGAAGCTGGAAAAGAAATGTTGTGGTTGAAGCGGTTTCTCCAAGAACTTGGGATTGAGCAAAAGGAGTATAAAGTACACTGTGACAGTCAAAGTGCTCTGGATTTGAGCAAGAATTCAGTGTACCATTCTCGAACGAAGCATATCGACATCCGCTATCATTGGATACGAGAGGTGATGGACAAGCAACTGTTGAAACTAGTGAAGATCCATACTAAAGAGAATCCAGCTGACATGTTAACAAAAGTGGTCACCAGAGACAAGTTAGAACTATGCAGAGACATAGTTGGATTAGAAGCTGTCTAATTACTTTTGTTGTTACTCCCTTTCACATGGGATGGAGGGGGAGAATTGATGAGCTCATGCATGACATGCATGAGTTCTAGAATTCTGCTGAGCTCATGCATGACATGCATGGCTTCCAGAATCCCTCCCATGTGAATGCATTGAGAGTCAAATTAGTTAGGCACCTCCAATTTTGAAAATCAAAGGAAGTAGCCAAATTTGATTTGAATTTGTATGCAGAATTTTCCCTATAAATATGGGACGAATTCTGCCTTGTTTAAGTATCACAGAGATTCCAGAGAGAGTCCAGAGTCTAAACCAGAGAGTTTAGGATTAAGAGAGAGAGCCAGGAGAGCTCCAGAAATTTTAGGGGAGTTTTTGTATAATTCTTGTACATTAATTTTCTCTATTAATACAAGTAATTTTTCTCCCAAATTCTGTTCTGAGGTCTTATTACATCCCAACAATATGAAAATGTATTTAAGACAAATTGTTTTATTTTGCCTTTTCTAATCAAAGTTTCTTGCTCCCCCACTGTTGAGGAGATTGCAACTTATGAGGAGACTTGTGCTAAAGGACTCAATTTAGGTTCCTTCGTGCTCTGCTGTTTTTTATTTTGTTTATTTATTTCGTTACATATATACATTTGTTAGATTCATGCTTTTCAGTTAATGCTTTCATGGTTCCTTAAACTGATAAAGAAATGCTGTGTCTGTGGTTTTCTTTTTAATTTTTTATTAATTGTTCTTATGGGTTTAATGCACAAAATTATCATTTCCTAATTGGTCCGAATCTACAATCCTCTTCTAGAAGCTTCTGCAAATCTTCTTGCTGCTTGTTGCTTTTTATTACACTGCCTGTCTTCTTTGTATTTTAATTGATTTTGCTAAGAACTCAGGGGCGTTATTCTTCGAGTTTCATCTTCTCGGACCTGCCACAGGTCTTCAAATTCTTTCCAAAGTCTTCTTGTATGTCTTCAGGCCTCTCCTCCTTTATGGACTTGACATATTATTATTTTATTCCATCCATAGCTTCACTTTCTATTTTAACTATTGTCGATCCCATATTAGACTTATCCTATAGGTTTGATAACGCTCTGTGGGCTACCCTTTACTACTGCCCCTGTTCATGGGCTACCTTACTCTTCTCAATGAGAAAGTCTGTGTTACCCGGAGGCAATGCCTCTGGCCAATCAGGGAGTACATGCTAAGTACTCGCGCTCTGATTTGACTAGAGGCATTGCCTCGAGGGTACCACAGCCCCTCTCCTTCTCAATATAAGGCTTGCCTACTCACTACTCATGTCATCTCATATAATTGTAGCTACTCACTTCTCCTCTACCTATTGGCAAACCTATTCTTCTCAATACCTTGCCAACTCACCTCCACATGATTGTGGACTTTTGCGTTGGCTGTAATTACCACTACAATTGTGAGATTGTAGCTTTTCTGATTAATTGGTTGATGGATGCCTGTATTAATTCATGCAAATCAATTTTTTTTTCTTTATTTGTTTAGTATCTTGGTAAGAGAGTGACCTTTTACTATTGCTCTTTAATTGACACTTTTAAATTCCTATTATTTTCACTAGTTTTAGAGTCATTTTTTTTTGGTTCTAGTTTGGAGGAGGCCAAACAAAGATTTATGCGATTTCCATAGTTTGTGAAGGCTTTAAGGTTGCAATGACCCAAGAAGAGTCGAAGAACTTTCGTGGTAAGTGCTTAATTGTTCAATATAACTTACACAGTTGTTATAATTATGGAAGCTGACTTTTTCCTTCATTATCACATAAACAGGTCTCCCTGGAGTTCTTCGTGTCATTCCTGATTCTTATGTTGATGTAGAGAAAAAGGATCTTGGAGGTCTAAAATTTTCTCCTCAATCCTCTCATTAATTAGTTATTTCAACTTTCTGTTTTATTTTGGGCTGGCTGGCATTTGACTTGGCTAATCTAAGTTTCTAGTGTTGAACATATAACTAACATTGTGTGTTTACCACGACACAAATTAATACTTTATGGGAACATTCACACCAAGAAGACCTAAGAGGTAGATTGATATAACATGTATTATCAATTTTTTTTTTGGATAATCTATTTACATTACCAAGTTAGTTATGTGAATGCTTTTTCTTTTTTCTCAATCTAGTGTTACTGATGATCTGCTTAAGAAAATCAAGTATGCATTTGATAATGAAGTTGATGTGAAAAGATTTTTGGCTGATGTTTGCTCTTGTTCTCCCTTTTTGTTCCTATAGTGGTATATAGATTTATCTGAGTATATATTTTCATCTGTTTAATGTCTTGTTAGTTGTCACGTATTCAAGGTATGATAATGAATTAATGACATGAATTTTTTATTTTGACAGATTTCACGGACATAACAGACCCTGCAGATTCAGATTTATGTTTAGAGTGTGGCCTAGCAGCATGGCTTGATGATTTTGATAGGGTATGATTTATGCAGATTTAGAGGCAGATAATACGTCCAAAATTATCTTCATAAGTATCCTAAAGTGGGCCAACCAAAAGTCATATCTGGCTAATTAGCAGGCAGTCTAACTCCATAAAACTTCCTTGATCTGCATTGTTTGGAATTCTACTTATTAAAAACATGATTTGAACATGTACAATTTCATTTCTATGACTTGGCCACAACACAAAGCATATAAATAAGTAATTCTAATATGTTCAATATTATATTTTTATATATCCTAAAGTGGGCCAATCCAAAAGTCATGTCAGACAGTTTTGATACCGGTAGTTCCATTTGGATGGATCCACTTTAGGATATATATAAAGGTAATTTTGAACATATTAGAATCACTGATTCATATGCTTTGTGTTGTGGCCGAATCATAGAAATGAAATTGTACATGTTTTTGTAAGTAAGGCTAGCATAGCACACAACTAGATCAAATCATGTTTTTGAAATTATACAAAACATCTAACTCCTTGTATATCCTGTAAATAGCTGCAAAAGTCGTCTTTGTTTGACCCACAACACACAGGAAATTGTTCTCTGGAAATTGTTGTCTGTTATCAGGTTTTGTGAACTGCATTTTTTTGATTTTCAACATTTTGGTATCGGAAGTCTGTTAATTTCCCATCCCAGTTGTGTTAAAAATTGTATTTTTGGCTTTTATATGTCAAGAGAAACTCATTTTCTCGGTCTGTCATGCATTTTGAATGATGTTAATTGTTGATCTTACATAGAAATAGAGGATGTTGTGTAATTTGATTGTTAACCCATGCATTAGCATTGTATTTGATCAATTCTTTCTAAACTGGTTTACTAAATATTCCTTCTAATTTTGTCGCCATTATTTGCGGGTGTTGAAGCATAAAGACTTAAGTTGTTGTTGATGTTATAAATATAATAATATTCTCTTTTAATTATTTTAATATAATTTAAAAATATTATCTTAGATTAATTTATATATTATTATCATAATAAATCTTGTACAAAATCATGTATATTTTAGTCTTTATGTTGACAATTAAGTTTTAAAAATCTCAAAACATAATTGTAACTTTTATTTAGTAAATAATTTTAAAAATCTATTTTACCTGCACCACCACCACGACAATGACGACGAGGTTGTTGTTGTTGCTGTTATTATAAATACATTAATATTCTCTTTTAATTATTTTAGTATTATAATTAAAAAATATTATCTTAAATTAATTTAAATATTATTAGCATCTTCTCACAACACAACATTGCTATAATAGATTTTTTCAAAGTTAGCTATGGCTGAGTTTTTCCACAAGATAGTAATCCTAAATAGATCGTAAGTTTAATTATGTAATGTATCTCTTACACATATATTAGAGTGATTTTTACTTATTAAATTACGTTGAGATGGCAAATCATTCAAATGATTGAATTTAATTTAAACTGAATATCGTATTTATGGTAACTAGCAAGTCACAACTCCAAAAGGAGAGAAAAAAGACAAAGAAAGAAGGAAAGGAAAAGACGAAGAAGAAAGAGAGGGAGGAGGAGAAAAGAAAGAGAAAAGTAGGAAGGAAGTAGAGAGAAAAAAAATTAAAAAAGATATTTTTAATTTTAAATAAATATTACATCTGTTAACTCTAACGGTATGTTTTTTGTTTTTGTTATCGGGGTTGTGGTGGGTGGGTGGGGGTTGTTGGGTTTTGGCGGGGTCGTTATGTTCTGAGTATGAAGGAGGGTCCAATATGATTGCCCTTCATGTTAAGTTCTCCTTACTCCAGCGAACGTATCAGGCCCTGATCTAGCCCAAAAATCAGCTCTTGATCCACACCTGCATCAATGACCTGAGCTGATCATGGGATATGAATATGATTTCTGTTGTATTTATATGGCAATTCTTTTTATGGAAAATTTCTGATTATACTTGTAAATAAATATGTACATAAATGAATGAAGATAATTTTTTTAAGCCTTAAGGTTTTAGTTCAGAGTTAAGTTCAGAATAATGATATTTATTCTAAATTATATTTCAAATTTTGTAACACAAATATCAAATAGATGGGTTAATGATGTAATGAATGCTGTACTAGTTTTAAAAATATGTTATGTCATTTGGGATACATGATTTTATAAAATATATCACTACTTTGCGGTTAATTTTTTCTTATAAAAGTATATCATACATGATGTAAGACACTAATGCTAAAAACTGGGCAACCTTGATTCTAGGAAGCATAACGTTTGTTAAATGAAAGACAATTTACAAAGTAATTCGTTTCTATTTGCGGGTACAAAACTTTTTTTTTCTTATTTGCATTCAACTTCAATTTAACTAAAAAAAATTACCTAATTAGTAAGGCTCCTCCCCAATCATGTTGCCCGGAGGATCATAGCTGCACGTAATGAAGGTTCCCCCATCATCGCACCTGACCTTAGTACAAATTATACAAACCGACTTGCGGCAAACCGCTTGAGTGTAATGCAAACACATCTTGCCCGCGGCCAAGGTGTTTAGAGCTGTAATCATAATCTGCAATCTCAGACATCCACATATTAACAGCATCTGTGATTGAAAATTCTGCTGGGCCACTCCACGCAATGATCTCTCCCCATGTGGCCCATTAGAATGCACAAGATTGCAACGAGTGGTACGTTGATTTTCATGTGTAGTTTTGTGCACAGGCAGCTACATTGTCGTCCCAAGTCACAGGCTCAACACCTACCTCCGCCCGAGTTGCATTGTGAGCATCGGGGTACGTACTCTTGTGGTGAGTCATGTGCATGGGAAGATAGGGCCAGAACGGCTTACACGAAGAAGAGGCAAGAAATAGCAAATAATTAAAATCTTGCACAGCCCCCTGATTTGAAGATTTAGAATCTTATATATTACAGAAATATCTAGTTATTTAAACTTACAAGCTAGCTATCGTGCTAATCATACAAAATTGATGTGACATTATACAATTATATGAGTAAATTTAAAAAAGTAATTACATTAATTAAATTGATAATGTAGCAATCATGTAAAAATACTTTTTAAGATTGAATTATTTTTTCTATGCTTATGAGGGCAAAATAAGAAGTCCCCTCGTGATGTAGCAATCATGTAGCAATTTAGCTTTCGTATTTCCTAGACGTGGAGGAGAATATATGCATGGATAAAGAATAAGTAGAAAGAATAAACGCTTCAAAATTCTGGAATATTCATTTATATATTATGATACAATTCTAACATAAAACTGAATATACTATGAATATTTATAAGCAAGGTTGACCAGGTAGAGTCAAACAAGTAGAAGGTGCGTCACAATATGAAGCTATGACAGGAGCCTCTAACATATCAAATTCCATAATAGACATCTTAAGTGAAAGATTTGGCAAAGATAACCCATAATTAAGAACATGTATGACTTGTTTTAGGGAGGGTCTTAGGTTACGATCAGGATAATACACCATATTACCACAATTATCAAACACTCCATTTGTTTTATGCCGAAATTCATACACAATTTCTTGTCAGCAACATCAAGAAGCCTAATTCATTTCCATACGCGCGACTCCCAAAACCAAGGTACCATTGATACTTGATCCTTCTCAAAGTTGTGTTCTATTGACCTTCTCCCACATGCAATTTCCTATGCAACAACTCCCAAACTTAAAACAGACTTCTCATTACGTGGATAGTCAAACTCACAAGCGGAGACTTGTCAAATATTAGAACCTGAAATTTCCAATCCGTTCCATATTTGAAACAGGAATGTATTGCATCAATTGAATGATACTTCCAGCACACAGAACAACTAGGGACAGTGAGTGTACCAACATCACCCAGCTCATACCCAAATTTTTTCACAAAATTTCCCGGAATTTTCTACACATTTATGCAAGCAAAGTTAGACAATGATATGTTTGAGACAATGAAAATCATTTAATTAATTATATGTTAAATTTCTATGCATGACAAAAGAGTGAGAGACTTTTTTTTGTATATGTTATATTAATTGTGATTTTATAAGGAAATCTATTGATATAATGTATCCTTATTTATTTAGATATATAGGAAATATCACGTTCCTATTTAATTAAATTTTCAAAAAGAATATTTAGTTAATAATATAATATAATAAATAATATATAGATTCACTTATTGAGAATATCAATTATATCTTTATACGAATATATTTACATGAATTATTTGGGGAGAATGAAATAGAAAAATCACATATTATATATTATATTATTAGAAAACTCAAATAAATTTAATGATTTTATTTTGGCCTAAGGGGGCCTAGGCTAAAAAGTGGTTCCGCCATTGAATCAAAGAATTTAATGCTTCCAATAGTCACTTATAATTACTGTTACAAAAACAAGAAGATATAGTTTTAAGGTGAATTTTCCATGAACAAGAGAGCACACTAGCAAGCAACTTAACTAGTATTAGTACAAATAATGTCACTGGATATTACCAACAACCGCAAAAAAGGTAACTCAATCCAAATAATATATGGGAATCGATCCTTTGACACAAAGTTTTGATTCAATTTATTGACATAATTTTCTTGTCATTGATTTTACTAAATCCAATGGTTGAGATTGAAAGTAAAAATAGTTATATTTAATGTTATCAACTCATCAATCATCATAGCCATTGAATTTTGTAAATCAATGGCTAGAAAATTGTGTCTAGTTTTGTATCAAAAATCGTGTGGCAAAAGATCCATTTCCATAATGGGAATATATATTACTAAATAGAAACATGCCACATTATAAATAGGTCTAGTCTTTATTTTAAATTTCTAACAAGTTATGGGTCAAGCCTCTTTAAAATCCCTATGAAGTTATTTTCAGTTCCTATGAGGAACTTTAAAGTAATAGACTGTTATAAATTTTCTCTGAATTTTCTGAAAGTACTTTAAAATCAATTACAGTTAACAATGAAATAAATGATATTCAATTTTCATTTTATTGGTATAAGCTTTAAAAATATTTTGAAACAAATAATTAACTTGATTTCAGATGTTTTACGAACATATAATCGTCAAATAAAATATTTAATTAAGTAATGATTTGATAAATTAATAGTATAGGATAACTTAGAATAAAATAAATGACTACATATATCTATTTTACGAGGTATTGGTATCCTTTCGTAGGACAAATTTGTCCTTGAAAATTTTAAGTAAAATTTACATATTTTTCATTGATTTTATTTTGCTTTTTTGGAAAATTATTTGATAATTGATTCCATGTAAGGGTATTTGTGGCCTTTTTAGACAGTTTGTCGAAAATGGGTTAAGCACCCTCAAAAATTAATAATAAGAAGAAGAAAAATTAAGAAAATAAAAAAAAGCAAATGTAGGAAAACGATGTCTTGGAAAGGAAGAAAAATTTCCTCTGAAAACTATTGATCTCATGCAACTAAAATGGCATAATTTTAAATAAATTAAACATAATATAAAAAAATATTGTATAGATAAATTACAAAATAATTATTATAGTAGCACGATAAGTATAAATCATAATTTCACGTTCAAAATTTAATTAATTAAAATTGATTCATTGTTCACAATTGGTAATTGTCAATCAAAATTTTAAATATATATGAATTTATAATTTTAATTCTAATAATTTTTCCAATTTTGAAAAAAAAATTGACTAACCTATTGCAAATTATGTTTAGGTTTTATTTTACAAGCCATAACTTAAATTTATAATTTTATATTCCAATTAATAAATTTAATGTTCATAAAGTATTATTTTTATGTTATGTGTAAACACTTTCTACATAGCTTTTAAGATTATTATGTTGCATTTTGGAAAAAAAATATTGAATTAAATCATTTACATTTTGTTTATGCATTCTATATTAAATTATAATTTTATTTTACTAGTTGATAAATATAGTATTAATATGTTATTTTTATGTTTTAACAACTTGTACATTAACTTCTTGCCCTACTCAATATCAACATTTGAGTAAAATACTTTATGCCCTATTAGATCTTTGATGTCTAATTTAAAAACTGTCATTCAATTAGCTTATTATTATTATTATTATTTAAAGGAATTAATTACATTTGTTCAATCAACTTTTGAATATAAAAAGACGTAGTCTAGAAGCATGAAAGTCAAATATTCAATCTAATACATGAGAAAATACAAAATAATCACAATAATAGCACTATAAGTAATAACAGCACTTTTTTATTACTATTTAATTATATGATCCATTTAACATCTCTACTCAATAATTTTAAAGAAAGTTTGTCATTGAAGATTTTCTTTTTGGTTTTGTTTGTAGGATATGTCACGCCCTTTTAGCTTGTGGGGATCATCCATTTGCAAGAGAATTGATTTATAGAATTCAAAAGGATGATCACCATCTTCAATTGCAGATTAAGGAACTTCTATAGAATTACAGTATTAAGATTGCTTAATAATTAGCTTGATATGACTTTTGGATTGGCCCAATCTATGATATATAAAAAGATAATTTTTGACATATTAGAATCACCGAGTCATATTCTTTGTGTTGCGCCCAAATCATAAAAATGAAATTGTACATGTTTTTGTAAGTAAGGCTAGCACAACATACAAATAGATCGAATCATGTTTTCGAAATTATACAGTACTTTTAACTGGCATATATATCCTCTAAATAGCTGCAAAAATCATCTTTGTTTGACAAAGTTATTAACAGTAGTAAATAAATAATTAAAGGTGTGACATTACCTTTAAACTCTTATCATCTATCACCAATCGGTACCAACTGTAGTGAAGGTGGTGGTGCCTGAAAGCTCATAGTTGATTGGTTTAATTTATATGCAAAGAAAAAAAACGACCTTTTAATCAATTCATGTCAACTTCATGCATATTTATATGTAAAAAAGTGTTGTTGAATTTTGTTAAGATCAGGTTAAATGATAACCTATAACATGTGAGGTTGAAACTAGTCTTTATATACTGGAAATTGTTCTCTATTATCAACTTTTGTGAATTGATTTGTTTGATTTTTCAACATTTTGGTATCAGTCTCTTAATTTCAAATCCCAGTTGTGTTTCAAATTGTATTTTTTGGCTTTTGTATGTTGAGAAAACTGTTTAAATATGAATTTATAATTTTAATTCTAATAATTTATCCAATTTTGAAAAAAATATACTGACTAACCTATTGCAAATTATATTTAGGTTTCACTTACAAACTATAAATTAGATTTATAATTTTATTTTCTAATTTATAAATTTAATGTTCATAAAGTATTATTTTTATGTTATGTAAACACTTTGTACATTGCTTTAAAATTATTGTGTTACATTTTGGAAAACAATATTGAATTAAATCATTTACATTGTATATACGCAATCCATATTAAATTTATAATTTTAATTTAATTATTTATAAATATAATATTAATATGTTATTTTTATGTTTTAACAACTTGTACATTAACTTCTTGACCTAATCAATACAATATCAGCATTTGATAAAATAATTTCAGCCCGATCTTTAATGTTTAATTTAAAAACAGTCATTCAATTAGTTTATTATTATTATTTAAAGGAATTGATTACATTTGTTCAATAAAGATCTAATAGATCTGAGCTTTTTTATTATTTTTAAAAAATAATCAGTGGAGTAAATTCGAATATAAAAGGACATAGTATAAAAATACAAAATAATCATGCATGCACCCGAACAACTTTCCTCCCTTGGTTACCTAAAAAATCCTAATATATTAGGTACGTACAACTATTGATATTCCATTTCCGGTTTTTTCAAGGGTATAAGTTTTATTTTATTCCTTTTACAATATAAGTTAAGACAAAGGAAAACCTAATTAGTTCTCTATTACATGTTGTACATAAACTATGTGCCAAAGAGCATCGTGTTGAAATATAAATTCTATTTATTGGGACTTCGGGTTTTGTTTCTTCAGAGAAATTAATGTGCAGATAAAATAATATTAAGTTTAATATATTTTAATAAATGAGACTAAGATCCCATTTGATTACCTCACTTATATCTTAATCTATTTAGATTTCAGATGGTTGGAATAATTTGGATTGTTTGTTTTATAGTCTTATCATTTATTTTTAGACCAAATTGTTTGAATATAAAAAATGAAAAAGTTTCACCTTTTTTGTTTCAGAGCCTCTGAGATATCAAAATACCCAAACAACCCCTCTATTATTATTAAAAAAATTTTATCGTCTGTGCTCTTTTACCCAAGCCACCGCCCAAAACAAGCCACCGCCCACCTCTTCTTTGGGCAATGGCTTTAATTTTCCTGGCACTAGTGACGAAATCTTCTGACTCTGATCACCGAAAACTAGTATCAAAATGATCCCTATCCGAGGTTCTACTCAATGTTATAATTATCATTGGAGATGGAAGCGGATTTTTGTGGCAAACTGTCAAGAAACAATTGATGACTGGAGTTTCCAAGGCTATATAGAGAAAATACGTAACTTTATGGCCGAAAATAGTAACAGAGCGGAAGAGATCATCTTACGATGATTGGTCTGGTCTGGGCGGTGTCATATTACATGCGATTCCACCAGCGATCATCTTCTTTGACGACGTAATGGCACCAACTTCGGCGATATTTATTTTCTTTTTTTTAATTTTAGTTTTTTAATAAGTAAAATTAATACATAAAGTATTTAATCATCATAATAAATATAATTAATAAATATTAAATATATAGTTATTAATAATTTTAGTTAATTTTATTAATTATTTAATTTTGAAAGTATTGTATCAAATGTAATATTAACTATTTAATGAGAAAAGAATTTTTGTTTTATTTTATTAAATACTTAAGTTTTAAAAGATTATAACGAATATAATATATTAACTATTCATTTATTTGAAAAAGAATTTTGGCTTAATTTTATTAACTATTTAATTTTTAAAGATTGTAATAAATATAATATAAACATTTTCATTTTCTATTACAAGGGTAAAAAGGTTACATGAAACATAATTAAGAGGTATATAAAAAAGTATACAAACATGATTTTAGTGGTGTAATTTAAGTCCTCAAAAGTGTTTAAATCTTAAAATAGTGATTAAAAAAATTATCATTAATTTTTGAAGGTGTAACTGTTAAGTACTCAAATTAAACCTTTACTAATCAAATTAACGAAAAAAATTTCATCTTCTTTTGTGTACTCAGTTAAAAGCAAATTAAAGACTATTTATTTTGTTTATGTTTTAATTTATAGATTTCTGACATCTAAAGATTTATTTTAATTAAGTGCTGAGCGTCAGGGAATAAACGTTAACTGAATTTGGTTTTTGGATTCGGAGATTAAAAAAAAAAAAAGGTTGTCATAATTCAATGCATAGACGCCATAGGCACTTAGCTAAGGTTCAATAAAAACAAAGTTTAATTTTTTTGACTTTTGGTTTTATTTATATTTGCACTATCGTCCATATATTTGCAGGCTTATTAGAAAAATCTAACACTTGTCTTCTGTTTCTGAACTCTCAGGCCTCGAAGCAAAGCAACCGCGTTACTAAATCAGATAGGGTGCCCAATCATCTACTTTAGTCAAAGTCAATAGTCTTAGAGAAACAAATCTTAGATTAAAGTATAACAATTAACTGCATGCACCTATACGCAGTTTAATTATGTAACTGTCACGACCTTTTCTTATAAGATTCAACATATTAACAATCCCTTAAAATATTAAAATGATTTCACCTTTCTGTTCTTTCACGTAATGCTTTATGAACAGGTAGGTATCGGCCGGTTAACCGATTTCTAAATAAAACCGTAGAGTTGTCCATTACTTTGAATTTTTCAGAAGTGAAACGAACAACCTATTTAACATAAATTAAGATCTTGTTATACCATATAGGAAATAAAGCTTTTCAATAATTAACCATATTTAACTTGTGTTGTTTTAAACAATTTTTTATACGTTACCAGAATACTGCTTGATTCAACTTTGTTCAATAGCCATTAAAATTTGATTGTTCTCGTGAACTTCAAACAATAGATATGACTCACCTTTTTAGCAGAGAAGCCATATAGCAAACGGAGCTTACATTTTATTATTATTAATTTTATAAAATGATGATTAACGTTTGCTCAACGGAAGATAAATAGTAGTAATTCATTAATTTGATAGTAGCGCAACGCTTTATTTGTCACATTTCCATGATGCTTTGACACAAATAGAAGTTTTGCTTAGTAAGGCCTTTGCCCAATAATGTTGCCCGGAGGATCGTAGTTGCAACCAATGAAAGTTCCTCCACTTGTGCACGTTACCTTAGCACAGCCTATGCGAGTCGAGTTGCGCCAAACAACCTGAGTATAGTGCCCACAAACCTTGCCTGCAGCGCAGGTATTAGAGTCATAGTCATAGTCAGCCTTCTCAGCAACCCACAAGTTTACAGCATCTGTGCCTGAGAGGTCGCCACTGCTTCCTGCAAGGTTCTCGCCATAAGGCCCACCAGAATGCACAAGATTGCAGTCGTCAATACGTTGATTGGCATAGTTTTGCGCATAGGCAGCTACCGTGTCATCCCAGATGACAGGCCCAACTCCTACCTCTTCACGAGCTGCGTTGTGAGCATCAACGTAGTCCTGTGGTGAATCTTGTGCATGAGAGGGAAAAACTAGGGACAACCCCCCGAAACAAAGAAGAGCTAGTGAAATCTTATACAACCCCATTTGTTTAGCAATTAATTTGAAAAATTTTCCGATGCGAAGAGAAATCTGAGGTGATTGATGAACAAAATAAGAGGAGTTTGATGGGTATTTATAGTCATAAAATGTGGAAATATTAGATCAATTTTGCTTGATGGAGCAAGGTAGCTAATATAGATAAGGAAAAAAAATTATTACAATCACCATCAAGGGATACTTGAACTTTCCGTAATGTACATGCATTTTGATTAAGTCCATTTTTCATCTTTCCCCTACAATTTATTTCTACTATACCTGATGACTACTCAATCTATTTATATATAACCTAATTAATTAATTACTTATTATTATATACATCCTGCAGATCCCTAGGACATCCAACCAAACTAGCTAATTAATATTAAAAAGAAAAAGATGCTGATTATATAAACTAGTTGACACAACTTTTTTCTTTATAATTATCTTCTTCTGAAATAAGCATGAATTTTATAAACATTTCATGATTATTATTAATTTAATTATACTTTGTTTGACAATTAATAAGTAGAAATTAAATAAGTACCATGTAATATGAACATCTCCTATATATATTAGGCAAATACAATTTAAATTTTGTCTTAAATATTTAAAATAACATTTTCCCCAAAGAATTAGCTGCTATGCATTAAAGGTTTAATATTTATACATCTCATTATGCAAAGAAGTTAAAGTAATTAATTATAAAACGTTTGTTCAATGAAAGAAATTCAATTCTGTTTGCAAGTACAGAACATGTATTTGTCATTTGCTTTCAACTTCAATTTAACTCAAAAACCTAATTAGTAAGGCCTCTCCCCAATCATGTTGCCCAGACGATCATAGTTGCAAGTAATGAAGGTTCCCCCATTATCACACCTGACCTTAGCACAACCTAAACGAACCAATTTGCGCCAAACCACTTGAGCATATTGTAAACACATATTCTCACCTGCAGCGCACGTATTAGAGTTGTAATCATAATCTGATTCTGATGTCTCAGAAACCCACGTGTTTGTAGCATCTGTGGCTGAAAAGTCAGCTGAGCCGCCCCACGCAATGTTCTCACTATAGGGCCTGTTAGAATGCACAAGATTGCAATCAGTACGTTGATTTGCATAGTTTTGTGTATAGGCAGCTACATTGTCAATCCCAAGTCAGAGGCTCAACACTTACCTCCGCACGAGCTGCATTGTGAGCATCGAGGTACTCTTGTGGTGTGTCTTGTGCATGGAAGGTGATCAAGACCAGGGCTAACGCAAAGAAGAGGTGAGAAAGAGATGATGAAATCTTCCACAATCCCATTTTAATTAGTTTGCGAGATATAGAATGCTAAAAGAACTGACATCAGATGATTGATGAGAATGGCGAGACGAGTCGAAGGGTGTTTATAGGGCAAAGGGGTGTAAACTAATTGGATCAATTGGTCAAGAATTTTCTGTTACTAACTTACAGTCAGCATCCCGTAAACTTAAAACGATGTAAGAAGTTTTAAATTACTGGCTTCTATAAACAACATTAAATGATGCAACAATCTTCTTACTGTTTTCTGAAAACGATATCAAGCTTTATCGCCAGTAACTTCAATCTGTTTGAATGCGTGCAAAATACTTTTAATTAATAATAACGTAAGAATACATAACGTTACAGTATCCTGCTCCAGTCCTATAAATTAATTGAACGAATTGAAAAAGTCGACCAAACACTAAAAATTTAGATAGCATGATTCTGTTTGACAAATCAAAATATGAATAGGGCTTTTTTTTTTATGTCAATACAACTAGTGTCCAACAAAGTGACAGGTATCAGGCATTAAAACTAACAAATCAATAGGTAACCAATGGGTATCGAGATATTGAATATTTGCATCCAACATAAAAAAGAAGAAAAGGTTTGTCGGTCTATCATGATTATAGTATCTTAATTTTCAGTGCCAAACCATTTTTTAATGCATTATTTTATTTTGGATCATTTTTAATTTTCGAAATTAATTTCATGTTTAATGACTAGAAATAGCCTAATATTAGCAAGGTTAATGAAGTAAACAATAGCAGTTATATATTTCAAACATTAGGTTAATCAAAGTAAAACTATTAGTTGCAAATAAAAGCAAATTTAAATACAGGCGCAGGTTTATGATTTAAAGATGATGCTAGATGTTGAATGCTGAAATTTGATGTTTTGTTGATAAAAAAGGGTTTGTGGCGTTGTTGGGTGTGTAAGGGGTTGACTTGTAGTGATCAAAACGGAGATGAAAAAAGTCGTGTCACCTAGATGTGGAGGAGAAAGTATTGGTGGCTGTGCATGTTCCACCACTTGTCGTTTGTGGTGGAAGGAAGCAGTAGCAGTTTTAAAGTTTCTCATGAATATGCCTCATTCATTAGGGAATGAGCTTATTGACTGCACCAATATTAGAGAATATATATTTTAGTTAAACCCATATCTATAAGCTTAAGTTTTTAAAAAAGTGACAAATTTAACAACCGGTAGTGACCTCTTACAACCAATATCATTTGAAGAGCTTTTTTTTTTTTTTTCTAATGTTTAATTCTTTTGTTTCCTTAAATAAAAAAATTAACTCTTAATTTGTCAAGGACAGTTTGTGGTTCAATATTTTTATAATAACATAATCTACATATTTTAAAAGTTAAGATAATTGAACATTGCTAAAATAACATTCTTACAGTAATTAAGTTAGGCCTTCGATAGATTTTGATTAAAAATGATATATCTCATTTAGTTTAATGGTTAAAATAGTTGATAAGATTACATCACTAAAAATAATATATTTTTTAAAACTTTATATCTCAATCATGATATGAAATGTAATAATGAATGATCATAAATTTGTGTCATAATATTTTATAAAAAATTTATGCTAGAAAATTCCAAACCATACAAACACTATATTTTCTATAATAATTTGAATATTTACAAAACATCTAAAATTTTGTATTTCAAATTATTGGGATTGATTCATGATGCTAAAGACCATTTTATCCTACGTTATGATTTCTAGATCAATATATAAATTCGTTAATCCATTATATTATTGTCTCTGTCACGCTAATCGTTAAATATGGGACAAATTGAACAAATCTGTCACTTTGCGTAAAATATTAAAAATAGCCATAACTATAAGTAACTTGTATAGTTAACACTGCGGTGGAAACTTAGTGACGAATGCTTTATGTGGATTGTAATAGTAAGTATAATTTTCTTTTTTTTTTTTTTCATATCGGGAAATATTGATAAATAAATTAGTCATAAACTTGGATTTGGAGACTGAAAAAAATATAAATTAAAGAAGTTTGGGGAGTCCATGTATGGACATTGAGGATTGCATAGGCACATAGCTAAGGTCAATTTGCAAACGTAAACGTTTGAATTTTATTTCATTTTTCCATTTATTTATATAGGTAGTATCATATTGATTCGTAGTAGGTTAATTAAAATATTCATTGGAGAAACACTTGTATACATTCTCTGAACTCTTGGCCTTCGAAGCTAAGCAAACTCCCTATAGCACCGTAAATTGAGCTTAGTCATTTAAAATATTAGGCAAAGTCAATAGTCAAGACATGTAAAAATATTAGATTATCTTACCACGTAACAATTCTTCTATTTAATGGGACCCCACCCATGCGTTTAATGCACCAGTAGACAATTCCATTACGCTAACTATCATCACGGCCAAACGCACCCTTAATTAATATGATTTGCTTCCCTCTTTCCTTTAACGCAATGCATCGTGTACAAGCATCAGCAGGTTAAGCACCGATCATTTCTATAGACCAATTCATTCTGTTTGTGATCAATTGAAATCAACTTCTATTTAATTGAAAACCGTCATTAGTGAGTTTCTCCCCAATCATGTTGCCTGCGCTATGGGAAAAATAACTTTTTGCGATGAAAAATTTCATTGCAAAAGATCAAAATTTTGTCGCAATAGGTTTTTCCGACAAAAATAAATTTGTCGCGTTTCAGTCGCAAAATATGAGTCGTAATAGGTTTTTCTGCGACAAATCTTGCATTTCTAGCAAAAAAACTTTTTACGAGGAAATTTATGTCGGAAAAAGAGGCATTTTGAGACAAATATTTTGTCATAAACAGGATCACATCATGTTAGTTTTTTGTAACAAAAGAGAATTCGTCGCAAAAGAGCATATTTTGAGACAAATTCGAATTTTGTCATGAAAACTTTATTACAAAAATCATATTTAAAATAAATTATTTTCATTGCAAATATCTTTCGGGATCTTTTTTTGTCACTAAATCTGACCTTTAGTGACAAAAAATTCGTCGCGAAAGACCTAATTTTTTTAACATAATTGATTTTTTTAATAATTCATAAAATTTATTTTAATTTGTATAAATTTAAAATAAAGTAGCAAAATTGTCTCATTATGCAACAAAATTCTTTGTAAGAATAATTTTATTAAATAATAAAAAATTACAAAAATTTAATACAATATATGAACTTTGGTTGTACATAGAAAAATAAAAAAATAAAAATACAAGATAACACAACAAAATACAAAACTTCGGGATAATATCAAATACTACCCCTGAGTTTTGCCTTAATCTCACTCGGAGAACAACTATGTTATTTTCATCAAAAACACCCTTGAACTTACATTAAATTCATCATCACCTATTCCGTTAAAAAAAACACAAACGAAACAGTAAAAAGACTATTATATCCCTTTTCTCATGCTTCTATACACCTTGATATTTTAAAGTCAAGCTTTAAATTGTAATGACCAAAATACCCATAGACTAGAAAAAAGAAAAAAATAAGAAAAATAACATTTGGGCGACACAAGACGAAAATAACCTTCATTTTAACTGAATTTGGATAGCAAAGAGGGCATGCATGACTGTTGGGATACAAAGGCAGCAATGCATTTGGCTTGTTAAAAAGCTTTATAGGCAGCCATTTTTAACTATATCTTGAAACTGAATCACACAAACTGATATAGCACATATAAGGAGCTTAAAATGAACTCCAGCAAGTGAATGGTTGCAGACACAAACTCCAAAAACCTCTTGGAAGTACACAGCACACAAACACAAACTTCATCTCCTTTTCCATACCACACAAACTCCTGAAACTCCATCACCCATTTTTGTTCACACAAAAACAATCATCACCACCACCCATTTTCAAACACATCACATATTTTCAACCACAAACAAACTCATACTCTAGCCAAAAATGCACTCAACTTCCAAGATACTACATAGTTAAACCAAAAAACCAAATTACCATACACCCATTTAAAAAAAAAAAGACAAAAAAATTGCATAAGAGTAGTCATTCACCATCTTGATCCCACCAAAATAAAGGAAACTCTCAATAAGGTCATGTTTACTTCCAAAAAGGTTGTAATTCTTCAAGACAAATAAGAGAAAATAACATATTTTCAGTCTTTGGTTAATTTTACATATGTTTTGCTAAATAATACAACTAATAAACAATGTTTGATATACCTGTCAATCACTCAATTGATGGTGGTTGTGAGCTACCAACTTGAACAACATCAACTCCTTGCCCATTTGGATCCTAAAACATGTGCCAGCGCTTCTGTTATTTCGGAAGTTGACCATTAGTCTTTCACTTTCTTGACACCTCCCAGCCGATTTCCCTAATTAAAAAGTTAAGATTTACTTTAAAATTAAAGTATTGCCTAAATCAATGACTTGTTTGGAGCCAATATAATAAAACAAAAACGGGACAATATCAATTTCACTTTCTTGACACCTTCCAACCAATTTTCCAAGTCAAAAAGCTAAGATTTACTTTTAAATTAAAGTATTGCATAAGTCAACAATAGCATACAAGCAGCATCATTGGTAATTATCTCACCGAGCAATATTTCTACAAAGTTCATAACTAAAAACTTCTATTCTACCCAGATATTTGACCATAATCTCATATTAAATTAATGATGATGATGACATTTGTACATGAGTGATGACAAAACAAGTAATTACAGAACCTTGACAAAACAAGTAATCCAGATCTCGCCAAGGAGCAAGAAGAAATGATAAAGAAAAAATGGAAATTGTCAAAAGAAATCTCCAAATATAAGCAATGAAATTTCTCAAAATGCAACAAAAACCTTTTCCATTATAATAAGCATGCAAAATACTACAGCGAAGCACAAAAACAAAAAACGGATGTGTGCTCATGAGCAATCCAACACAAACCAACTAAAAACCAAACAGATCAGAACGTGAATAACATCCATTACCGCATTCCTTCTCTTCATCACAACACAATAATAAAATAGACCATGAATAACAAAAATAAAAATAATCGAACAAGAGTTCATACATTTTACATTCAATTTAAGAACACCCATGACAAAACCCCCAAAACAAACATAATGTAGAGATGAGGGTTACGATTTTGTAATGGTAAAAAAATTAACTTTCCCGTAATAACAATATCATGCATAAAATTAAAGCCATCAACTGTTATTTCACTATATATGCAAGGAGAAACAACGGACTTACCAGCTTGATGTGCGTCCTCCACAACTAGATCTAATGATACTGCCGTGCGAACTCTTCCAAAAATATGGGATTTAGTTTTTCTTTTGGACTTCCCCAATAGCTTAGGGTTTTTGAATTGTTTACCCTTTACAAGAGATTGTGTATGTCGTTTTACCATTTCGCCCCTCACTCACATGTGTTATTAGAAAATTACGTAACTGCCCTTGATGTTGGCAGTTTTTTTAACGGAATAAGTTGGATGATGAATTTAATGTAAGTTTAAGGGTGCTTTTGATGAAAATAACATAGTTGTTCTCCGAGTGATATTAAAGCAAAACTCAGGGGTAGTATTTGATATTGTCCCCAAAACTTCATCGTCCAATAAATTTTTTTGTTGGTTGGCATTGTATCAATCTTCAAGTCTTCAAATGCACCTCATCTTCAATTATACCTGTTAAAAACAAAAAAAAAAGACTAAAATATCAATTAGTCATAATTAAGGATATGAGAGATGAGTGTATACAAAAAAAAAAATGTTAAAAAAATAAAGAACTTGAGAATTTTCAATTGCATTCCCTCTTCCAAAATACCTATTAAACAAAAAAGTTTAATATTAATTGACAATTAAAAAATAAAAAATATATGAATCTTGTAAGTAAATATATTACAACCTAAAAGAAAAAATTACTAAGAATATTTACCTAGATAATAGTGTTAGGGAAAGAAGAGAAGTAAATAATCAGAAGAGGTAGAAGAAAATGAAAATGTAGTAGGAAATTAGAAGAAATGGAAGAAAATAAAGTAAACCAAAGAATTAAGTGGTGTATATATAATAAAGGCATTGATTTTTTGTGATGAAATTCGGACATTTCGCGACGAAAAATTTTGTCGCAAAAGAATTTAAAAAGTATGAAATAAATCGGAGCAGGTAAAAGTCTGCCTAAAATTTCCTTTTTTGTGACGAAATTTTGGTCTTTAGCGACAAAACTATAACAATTTTGAAATTTAATGGGCGGGAAAACGTCTGCCTAAAATTTAGTTTTTATGACGAATTTATATTTAAATTTCGTCGCTAAAGGCCCCATTTTGCGAAGAATTTTAAAGTGGTCGCTAAAAGTTTAAAAAAATTTGTAATTATATAATTTGCCATGAAAGATACTATTTGCAACAAAAATTTTGTCAGTTAAAGTTTTTATAAAAATATGAAAATTAAAATCAAAATCTAAAATTAAAAATATTTAAATGAACCATACTTAGACTTGGATAATTATAAATTTATTTATTAATTAAATTTTTATCCATAATTAAATTTATATAATATTGGATTGATATTAAATAATTTGATGACAAATTAATAAATAATATAATAACCATATGCATTAGAAATATAAAATATTATATGATATTTAATTAGTTTTTATTGAATATTAAAATGTTAATAAAATAGGGACAACAACTCAAGAATTATTTAACAAATGTAAACAGTAGTTAGCCATCTATATATATGTCATAGTTGTTATGTGTGAGGAATTATAAAAAAGTTTTCTTCAGTGATCAATAAATAATTAATTATTGATATTGTAATCATATATGTAACAAAAAGATTGCATTCATTTTAGCTATAATTTATTTTAATTATCTATTTCTTTTAAAAACACTAAAAATATGTTTTACAACTGTAAAAAAGTAATTTGTGATAGAGGTAATTATTGACATATAAACGTATGTCATAGTTGCCATATGTATTAAAGTGTTAACAAAATATATACAAGTCAACTATCATTAGCAATGTAGAATGGTTATAGACATCTATACATATGGCATAATTGTCATGTGTGAGTTATTGAAAATAAGTTTTTTATATTTTGTTGAATAAATGATCAAATATTCATATTATAATCATTATGTAACAAATGCATTTACTTTTAGTGAATATTTTTTATTATTTATTCCTTTTACAAATACTAACAATTGATATTTAAAGTATCTTTAACAAATGTAAACCATAAGTTTGTAATAGTTATAATTTAATAATTAGACATCTGTATATGTCATCATTGTTATTATGAGAAATTGAAAATAAGCTTTTCTAATTTAATTAGTAAATGATTAATTATTTATATTATAATCACATAAAAATGTAACGAAATTGCATTTATTTTCAAGTATAGAATGTATTTAAATTAATTATCCATTTCTTTAATATAAATAACAATTATTAAAAATATCTTTTAAAATTATAAAAAATAATTTACTCATAGAAGTAATTTAATTATTAGAAATATATGCATATGTTACAAGTATCACATGTATTAGAATTGAAAATTAGCATTTCCAAGTTATTTATAACTGATTAATTATTCATATAATAATCAACATGCAACGAATATATTTATTTTTTATAATAGAGTTCATTTTAATTATTTATCTCCCTTAAAATAAACTCTAATAATTGTTTAAAATATCTCAACAATTTACTCAAAGCTATAAGACAAAAATTAAAAGTCTAAGAAAAATATACTGTTAAATTCATATATATACTCTATAACAAAAAAGTGAAAAATAAAAACATAATTATAGGCAACATTAAATGATTATTAATTAATTTAATATTTATATTTATTTGACATATAATTAAACATTAAAAAATAAATTAAATTTTTACAAGTTGGGTTTTTTTTTTCAATGTCATTTTTATCAATTAAAAATTAGTCATAGTAATAAGTTTATCATAATTGTAATTTAGTAGTTGGACATATATAAATCACACATAAATTAGATTATATCTAAAGAATTAGCAATAAATTTTATGCTTTGATTATTAAATTATTAATGATTCATGTTTCATAAATATATAGATAGAGAGAGTTTACTTTAATTATTTATCTCTTTTACAAACACTAAATTTAGAATATCTCAATAATTTTTCACATTTAAGAGCATGGATGGAATCACAAAGGGTTTTTTTTTTTATAAAAATTTAAATGCATATCCAAATGACCCTACTATATTAAAACTTCTCAAATTTACTTAAAATCAAATTAAATTTTTAATACTTTCTTTATTCTTTTCCTTTTATCATTCTTCGAACAAAGACTTATATATTAGATGGACCACAAACAAAGAGAGGAAAGGAAAAGAGAAAAGTTATTAAGTTTTCATTTAAAAAAAAAAGACTTTTTGCGACAAAATTTATCTCGCAAAAGGTAAATTTTTGCAACGACTGCTATTTTGTATAAAAAGTTGTCTTTCTCAAGGAATGTAATTTCGTCGCAAAAAAGTAACATTTGCACAGGACTTTTTGAGACAAATTTTTCTTGCAAAATGTCACATTTTGTGAGAAATCATAATTTCATCACAAAATGTCAAGTATTGCCACGTGTATGTAATGAGTTAGAAGGGTTTTACTTCTTTGCGAGAAATTTTTTCTATCAAAAGGTCATATTTTGCGAGGAATCTTAATTTAGTATCAAATTAATGTCAAGTATCACCACGTATGTGTAATAAGTTAGAAGGTCTTTTGCGAGAAATTTTTCTCACAAAAGGTTACTTTTTTGTGAGAAAAAAGTTCTCGCAAAAGGTCACATTTTGTGAAGAATAATATTTTCGTCGTAAAATGTCTAGTATTGCCACGTGTGTGTAATAGGTTAGAAGGGCTGTTCACGAGAAATTATTTCTCGCAAAAGGCAACATTTTACGAGGAATCATAATTTCGTCCCAAAAATGTCCAGTATTACCATGTGTATGTTAGAAAGGTTTTTCACGAGAATTCTTTCTCGCAAAAGGTCTGTTTTTTACAAGAAATTCTTTCTTGCAAAAGGTCGCATTTCGCGATGAATCTTAATTTCCTCGCAAAATGTCAAGTATTGCCACATGTGTGTAATAAGTTAAAATGACTTTTCGCGAGAAATTTTTTCTCACAAAGGACATTTAGTGAGAAATTTTTTTTCCGCAAAATGACACAGTTTGTGAGAAATCTTAATTTCGTCGCAAAATGTCAAGTATTGTTACATTTGTGTAATAAGTTAGTACAGCTTTTCGCGAGAAATGTAATTTCCTCACAAAAAATGTTCATATTGCTACAAAATTTTTGTCACAAAATCCTATCTTTGTGTAATACCTTTTGTGAAGAAAATTTTGCCGCAATAGGTTTTATCTTGTTGCAAAAATTCTTTTTTAATTAGTCACTCAAGTTTTTAGCAAGGAAATAAATATTCATTGCTAAAGGTATTATTTTGCGACGAAAAATTCATCGGAAAATATCATTTTTCTTCAAATGCTAGCTTTTGTGACGAAATAAGGATTTTGTTGCAAAAGGCCACTTTTTGTGACGAATTTGATTTCGTCACAAAAATACTTTGTCTCAAAAAACTGTTTTTCTTGTACTATTGGAGGATCATAGTTGCAAGTAATGAAGGTTCCCCCATTATCACACCTAACCTTAGCACAACCGATACGAACTAACTTCCGCCAAACCGCCTAAGTATAGTACAAACACATAGTCTCTCCTGCAGAGCACGTATTAGAGTTGTAATCATAATCTGCAATCTCAGAAACTCACATGTTTGTAGGGTCTATGTCTGAAAAGTCAGCTACCTAGGCCTGCTCCACGTAATTTTCACCCCACACGGCCCATTAGAATGCACAAGATTGCAATCAGTACGTTGATTTGCTTAGTTTTGTGCATAGGCAGCTACATTGTCATCCCAAGTCACAGGCTCAACACCTAGCTACTCTGCCTGAGCTGCATTGTGAGCATCGAGCTACTCTTGTGGTGAGTCTTGTGCATGGGAGGGCAAGGCCATGGCTAACACAAAGGAAAGGCAACAAAGAGCTAAGGAAATCTTGCACAGGCCCATGATTGAAAGATTTAGAATGTGAACTAGAGAAATATCTAGTGGCTGATGAGAAGAGGGAGATTGTTGAAGGTTGTTTATAGGGCTGACGAGTGCAAAATTAGACCCCATTTATTAGGAAGTACCGTAGAATGTGTTGGAATTTGACTTACTTTGATACCACTTTGTTAGAGAATAATTACTCAACTAATCAAGCAACACAAGAATATAATGAAGAAGAAGATATTGACTCTTGAACACTTATCAACTCTTTATTACTTCTTCTTAATAAAATTAACAAACTACAAAGACTTATATAGTAGACTTAATCGTAATCCTACTCAAACCATAAATACTAATAATTCTAAATAATTAATCATTATTCATAATTTACTATGATTATTAATCCTCCCATAACATGTCTTCTAATCTAATTAGGACTCTAATCCTATTTTAACTTAGACTTTAAATTCTAAATAAACTCTTAAGTTTTGTTTAAACTTCCAACAGAATGGCCAAGAAAATTTTGCTATTGTCACTATGTAACCTCTAGAAAGCTTAAAATGAGTTAAAAAGTTATAAACTACTGGTTCATTTATACTTCAATAAGATCAACTTAATTTAGGGTTTGAATTATACAAATCTACAATAGTTAGGTGCCTAAAAGTGACAAGAATCGGTCCAACAATCTTTAGTCTTTTGTTATAACCACTATAATCAGTCTGTGTTCATGCTCGCAAACAGACTTTTAATTAACAATTACTTATTGTTATCCTCCTACCGTACTAATTAATTTTCTCCTTTGGCTAAAATTATCCTAATATTATTAGATAAGTTACGTTAAAAGTAGCAGTTTATGTATAAACATTCTACATTTAGATTCCATTCCATCGGTGGACTTCTTTTCACTCCTAAACTACCATAAATATGACTTTTGACAGCATCGGTTTATGGCATTTTATAAAAAATGATGTAAAAGGAACACCAGGCAGCACCAACACCCACTAACTGCAATGAAAATATGTGAATAGCTAAATAGGAACTATTTCACAGCATTTTTAAGGCGCTGTGAATTTTTTTGAAGTCTACAACACCAAACGCTGCATTTTGGGTAGAAATATTAAATTAAAAAAATTCTTTAATTTTTTTTCTTTTTCACGGGCTGCTAAAAATTAGGCGCGACACCACTCTCAATCCTGCTCAAAAATTCCACTCTCAATCCCTTGTAGCCCTAATGTCACTCTCAATGCTGCTCATCGGTTTCCTCTCTTCATCCCTTTCACTCTCATTCCCGTGCATGAAGCGATTAGGTGCTTTGTAAGGCAATAGCAGGGAAAGAGAGATGTTGGTGTCTTACCTCCTAATAGAAAGAGATAACAATTTGGTAAACAAAAATTTGGGTTTCGGCTATTGAAAACACGGGTAAGCAATTGCACTTTGATTTTTCTTTTTTGGCCTAAAATTATTGTTTTGCGAAAGCAAAATGCGTTTAACTGGCTTCTTCTTGACATGCAAACAAAAGTTTGGTCAATGGGGTTTGTACTTTGAAATCAAAGCCGAAAGAACGAGAGTAGCTTGTGTTGACAACTGAGGTTTTAGAAGGTAGAAAAGAACGGACATTAAAGAGACAAGAGAGATGGAGGAGAACAATGGGGCGTGAGATTGATTAACGTGAACAAGAACATGTTTCCATTGAGCATTTAGGAGGTCGTGGTGGCGTCAACAGTGATGGGTTTCGTGGCGGGGCTGCTACTGTTCACCTGACTATGCCCGCACCTGATTACAGCTTCTTCAAGCTCTGCAAAAGCCTGAAGGATCTTCAAATCCTTGTGTAATTTTTTATCTATTTTATGTAATTTATTTTCTAGGTTTTAATTGTTTCTGGGGGAAAATCGTTGCTTTCTTAATAGAGAAAAGAAAGGTGAAATTTTGAGGGTAAAGTTGCATTTTCTTTTTAGGGTTTATTGAGGTGATTGGAAGTGCGTGATTAGTTTTCAGTTTAGATTAGGCTAAGTTTGTAATGCCCATTGGGCTGTGAAGAAGGCCCCGACCCAGCCCAATTTTTTTTTTTAAAATAAGAAAGGGTGAATAGGAAAAGGGAGACGGGAATTCAGGAAAATTTTTGGGAGTTTTACTGTTCATCATCGGTTACTGTTCACCGCCGCCTTTGACCGGCGATTCCAGCCAATTTTCGGCGAGTCTCCGGCCCCACAATATGTCATTTTGAAGCTTGTAACGTCCTCTTTCTCACCATGTATGCCTTGGCCTTGGGTTCTTCACCGTTATTGCGGATCAAAGCGTGGAACCTGACGGCTTCCTATGCCTTTTTCGGCCAAAATCCAGTGAGTTACCGGTAAATCTTTACATTAAATTAAAGCTTGTTCCATGCTCTTTCTAACCATGCCAATTTTGTTACATGTTGATATACGAATTTTGCAAATCGGAGAGAAATGAAATTCGATCACTAATCACTCGCCGGCGACGACTTTCCGGTGACTTTTTCGGTTATGCTTTCCGGCCATTAAATAATTATTATAACATTATTCATCCGTAAAAGAGCTTAAATTCAGTGAGTGGATTATATTTTGAGAATTTCATATTATATTGAAGAGTATTAAATTTATGTTTTTTTTCATATGGTTTAAGTTATTAGTTTGATTGATTGAGTTATATTAAATATTTTTAGGACAGATAATGATGATGTATGTATTTGAAAATAAATACGTGTAAATTATTAAGTGTGAATGAGAGAGATAGTCATGGGTAGTGCTAATAGATTAGTTTTTGAATATATATAGTAAGTGTAGTCTTGAAGAGTTTGAGTACAATAGAAAAAAATAAATTTAAATTGAAAGATGTAGAATGAATGTATGTTATATGTCAATAGAAAGTAAAAAGTTTTTTTTTTATGATTGAAAAAGAGACAATTATAATTAAATGAATTTGTAGAGAAAAATTGAAGTATTTAGATATTTTCTTTAAATAAATACACATGTGGAAGAAATGATGTTTTGATTTACAAAATGATGAGTAATTTTATATTTAAAATAATAGCAAATTAGCAAGAAAAAGTTTTGGAAATTAGAATTTAATGCTGTAGGGGTGATAATGTCAAATTCTAAAACTGCCCAACAGTAGGGGCTGATTTGTAAATTTAAAAAACTATTCCAAATTTACAGGGACCTGAATGCAGATTCTAAAAAATTTTAGGATAGTTATACATATTTCAGTTAAAGCATGATATTTAAGAATTTAAAAATCTTTGAAATTCTGAATTGAAATATTTGGGAAATTTGTTAAATTTTGAAGTATAATTTTATGGAAGGATGTTATATAGTATGTTATTTGGAAAGTATGAGATTTTGAGATAAAAATATAAACTATGGATTATAGTGAGATGAAAAGTATTTTATTTTATGAATAGTTTAGAAAGTCTTAGAAAGAGTAGAAGATTTATTTTTCTGGATAATTAGAAATATGTTTTAGTGTTTACTTAGTGATGTTTATTTAGCATTTTATAGAATTTCTAAGAATTTTAGCGAATTTAGAAGAATTCAAGTTAGTTTCTTTTGTATTTCTCGAGGATAAATAGACCCATTTATTCTACTTGTTTCAATTATTAAGATGTTTCAAAATTAGTTTTCAAAATAGTTACAGACATAAATTTTAGTTTCAAAATTAGTTTTGAACAAAGATATAACAGTTTTAAAGAAAGATTCATAATTTATATATATGAATTGTTTTCTATATTATTATAGATGCATATTCTACTATTTTATAGAAAGTGTAAGAGCATAATAATTACGATCTTTTTTTTTTATATAGTAATCTGATTTTTGATGATTTCTTAAAATATTTGCAATTATTTTTTTAAATATTTATCATGGATTTTCAAGGATTCGGATATTATCAGTTTCAGTTTATATAAGTTTACAGATTTTGACAAATCTGTTTGAGAAGTAATGATGCAGCATATGAAGCAAATTTTGAAAAGAAATCAGTTTTAGTAAAAATAAGAAAGTTTAATTATATTATACTAAGCTAGTACCCAGCTCACTTAGACAGTGAGACAACAGATTTCAGATAGAAAGATAAAGGCCTTTGGGGCCCGTTCAGACACATATAGAGGCTTTGGGCCATGTGATCTGGGCGCTTTAGCCCTTTGGGGGCAGCTCTGCGCATGCATATGACCAGATAGTAGGCCTGTGCGATGTTAGATCTCGCCAGGTCAGATAGCTCTGCCTGTGTGATGTAGATCTCGCCAGGTATGAGATTCAGATAGCAAGCCAGTGCGATGTTAGATCTCACCAGGTAAAGATAGTTCTGCCTGCGTGATGTAGATCTCACCGGGTATGAGGAAATATAGATAGCTCTGTCTGTGCGATGTTAGATCTCGCCAAGCAAGATCAGACAGATTCATGGGTACTTGTTTAGTATAATAAAAAGAGTTTTAAATACGTTTATATGAGTTAGTTTGAGAAGGAAGCATTATTAGTAAAAGTTTCTTTTGCAAGAAGATTTTAAAGAAATTATGTTTTGTTTATTAAAAAACTGAAATGATGATTTTAGCACATCATCATGAATTTTATTTTATAAGAATGAGAAAATATGCATTCTTTTCACTGCTTTTAAAGAGTATAGAATCAAGCAATTTTATTTGAAAATTTTTAATTAAAAGTTACTTGTTTTGAAACTTCTATGAGAGATTTGATGATATTTTGACAAGTACGATAGATTTTTCTTAAGTATAAATATGATATGAGTTTCTAGTTAGAAATGTATTATATGATTTTATTATGAGATAGTCATAGTCATGCAATTTATGATTTGTTTAGAGAACAAATTTAGCAAGTGATTGAGTATATAATGAGACGAATGTTATTTAAAAGTTCTATGTTATTTTAGTTCTTTTGGCATCTGTTTATACATTTTTTTAGAAAAGAAAGAGATATAGTGATATATTTTGCAGTGTATACGAGATTAAATAAGGGTGGTTCAAAGTAAAGGTACGCAACTGATTTGCTTATATAGTTTAAGAATATTAAGTTATTTAGGTAAGTAAGTTGAAGAATTATATAAAGTATTTTCTTTACAAAGGGTAACTAAATTTTTATAGTTGTATTATAAGAATGAAGTTTATAAAGAAAGTTGAGAAGAAATAGTCGTTTGTACGTTATTTTGAAAAGAAGAGTATACTGGTTCCCTTTTTAAAAGAAATTATACATTTTATTTTGTTTTAAGAAAAAAATGAGATTTTAGAACACAAAGTTTTATTCAAGAAATGAGTTGTAGGAAATAAAGAAAGTAATATTTTATGTAATAAAGGTTGTCCACTCACTGAGCCTTTAGCTCACTCTTTTCTTATTTTTTTTCCCAACCAGGTGCTACAGGTTTGGTGCTAAGCTGTCTCTGATGCTAGGAAAGGCCACACGATGTATAATAATTTTTCATGCATTGAAAGTATTTCATTTTTTTTATGTATTGTATAAGCTTTTAAATATTAAGTATGTTGAATATGACTTATTTATCTTTTAGTATGTTGTGGTTGATAAGGATGAAAGTCCCAAAAGAAGTTGGGATGAGGAATAGTTTAGAAGTGTATAAATGTGTGTTTTTGCAGGGGGTTTTCTTCAAATTATAGGGGAAATTCTGCCGGTTTTTCATTAAAATTTTAAAAGACCTGAACTAGAAATAATTTTTTTATGAATAGTTTTATCAAAGTGGCAGAGCAAAAACTGTAGGAAAATAGTTAATTAAGGATTGTTTTCTTAGTGAACAGTTTTAGGCATGATTTGCCCGTGTAGCTAAGGGCGGGTCGTGTCAAAGTTCGTTTTCTAGGAAAAAAGTGATTTTCTGGGGCAGAGTTTTCCTTCGAGGCAAATGAGTTTTTGAGCTGATTTTGTTCCTTTTTTTAGCTGTGATTTTTTCCCTTTTGGTTGAGTATCTGTGAGTCATTGAGTTCATTGTTTCTCCCTCTTTTGGGACATAAAGCAGAGCCAGAGCTTTTTTTCGTTTTGGCAAATGTTTTTGTGGATAACTATAGCATAATTTTCTACAATTTATTTTCCTTTTATTTATTTCCTTTAATTCACAGAATTTCGATTATATAATTGGAAATGATGCTCGGTTTAAAGAAATTTCAAGTAACTTTATTTTAAATCTTTGATAGCCTTATGAAGACAACAAACAGACGTTGTTTTAATGCATTTGACGATCATTTCTCACCACACATATTAACATGAATACATGATCCCATTTTATTTTCTATGTTATTTTGTGTTAAAGTAAAAGCTTTTGTAGACCCCTTGTAGCTCTTGTTAAGGATTTTTTAGAGATTGTCAATTATGGTGGCATGTGTTCCAGCTGATTAACACTTTTAAGGAGAGAGACACAATTAACGTAGAGAGATGCAGAGGGAAACAGAGATGGCAAGGGAGTCTGAGATGTAGAGAGAGATGTAAAGTTGGTTTTTTATCTACTAGATTTCACTAGTTTATGCGCTACTATTGCTAATTTTATTGGACTTAGCGGTAGTTTCATTGCTAATATTTCTCTAAGCCTTAAGATCATTTTTGATAATGGACCTCAGTTCATAGTTGTGTATGACATATACCCCTTTCTTAAGACCCTTATTTAGAATAGCCCAAGGTAAATGTGTTAATCATATAGCCTTTCATCCCGACTTCTCAACATGAATTATGGAAGAAAGATCTTACCCTAATTAAGCGCAAAGAGCACTACTATACAGAGCTTCGGGATTTAACAGTTTATTTATTTATTTTCTGTGCAAGGTTGCATCTTGGTGTATGGCACTTTATAAATCCATGTTTTGCTCTGGATTCTCGGTAGAATTTTGAAAATTGTGATATCTTACTAGTAAATCTTTAGCTGATTGCTAAGATGCTCAGCCTATTGTTGTCTGTAATTTGGAAATGTAATTTTTTTTTTCATTACCAAATGGATGTGGGACCTAAAAAAAATGCAGTGATTCTTTGGGCTGTAAAAAATTTAAACTAATCTTTCATACAGATGCAAAAGGCTTCCTTATTCAATATTTGCATCTGAGGGCCTTGGACACCATGATTTCATGATACTTGTGGCTATCACTTAGCTGCTATCATCTGAAGTTGTTCATTATGATATCCTCAATTTCTCAGGAAGCCTTATCCAGGATATAAATTGAAGGAATAAATGGAAGCGACATAATTGCACCGAATGGTGAAGATGGTGCATCAGAATCTGTTGTAGTTAATCACAATAAAATAGGAATGCACATTATCAGGTAGTTATTTGATATCTCTATGTGGAAGTTTAATAGATGCATTCTTAGAGATTGGAGTTTATCATGATTCCAACTCCTTTTTGAGCTTTTGGTGGTGGAATTTTCAGCGAGCATAGAATAGAATGAGCCAGATTTCATTCAGTGTCAAAGAGACTAGCTATTTCACCCAAGAAGCCTACCTCTCTTTGTTAGCAGATTTGAATTGGTATGGCCTGGTGAATTGGCATGATGAAATTCAATGTTGAGAGCGAATGCTTCACTTGGCTCAGCACTCTATTTGTTATTGCAATGTGATTATTCACTTTTTTTTTTAACAATTAATTTTAATGCTAGTGGAAGACTTTTAAGTATTTTCATTAGTTTTAAGCCTGTAGCTGCTTTATTTTAATCCTCCGATTACTCATATACTTTATTGGCATTAACTCTTGCCATTACATCTTTTGTACTTAGTTTTATTGATACTTTTCAATTATTTTCAAAGTATTTATGTGCAATTCAAACTATAATGCTTTTGATTATCACTAGGAGAACTGACTGGGACAAATAGGTATTAACTACTGCAAAAATGCACATTGATGAGCGTTGTTAGGACACAACGATGACAGTTTTAAACCCTCATCTATGTGCCTGACATCGTTGAAGCACTATGACACTACAAGAAGAATGGGTATTTACTGTAGTTTTTAACGGCGGTTTTTAAAAACCCCCGTAAATGGTGATTCACGAATACTATTTACTTTGGTTTGTCAAACCGCAATATAAAGACACAAAAAATCCCAAATATGTTCTACCCTAATCTCGCTTGTTGTCTCAATTTCCATCTCCCCCATCTCTCTAAACTCTCTCAACACACCGTCTCTCTCTCTCTCTCTCTCTGTATCTTTCTTTCTCGTGCTCTCCTCGCAACTTCGCAAGACTAACAAGTGTTGGTTTCATTTTGTTTTGCTCATTAGATTGGAGAAAATAATGACAACTTTGGACTTGGCCATTCTGATGATACCTGTTGGCGAGGAGTTCAGCACTGTTGCACCTTCTTCATCTGCCTAGAAGCCTAAGCGATCCAAGATCAAGAAGTGAAGCATTGTAGCATTCTGGTTCTTGATCTCTGTCTCTATCCCTCACTTTCAATAGATGTGTATTATGTGATTCCTATTTTTGACATTTTTGGGTTTTTTATTTTATTTCTAATTTCAATTAGGAAAAGACTGTTTGTCGGTGCCATCACATTGGATTTCATGGACATTAGAGCTGTGGATGTTGAACAGGGCGGTAAGGAAACACCTCCATTGGTCGTTTCATTTTGTAAGTTATTTTTTTTTCATTTGAGCTAAATTTGTAGACTTTAAATCTTACAACAAGACACCCTAATGTTCATGGTGAAAAACTCTTATTTTGCTTTCTCTGAGGCCCAACATCCTCTCTTGTTCTCCACCGAACCTCTCCATTGTCACTGTCGACCTTAACTAGCCTGTCTGTCATCACTGTTAAAATGAGCTTGACTCTCTGTCATTGCCACTTGTCGACAATTTTTGAAATTCCAGTGCTAAATTACCAATAACATGGCTATGAAGGTGCTTGCTTGGTTGGGGTTTCACTGTGTGAATGCAGCATGAACAAACCAATACAAAGACAAAAGAGGGTGAGAGAAAGTTGTGGGGAAACGAGGAAAGGAATATATATATAGAGAGACAAAGGCAGCAAAGTGAAAAGCTTATAGCTTTTGTGTGTGTATGAGTTTCCACTTCTCCATTTTTATCAGATCTTGGTAAGTTCATTCAATAGCTAAATATCTTAACTTGTTGTCTTATGGGTAACGGGTATCCATCAAAGATCAATTATAATGTTAAAAAAAAGATTTTATTTATTTATTTATTGATAAATTGGGGGTTATATTCTGTTGTTGTAATCGAAGTGCTTTATTTTGTCCACTGTCCATTGTCCACGAGCATTGATTCTCTTTCACTCTCTGCATTGCAACTTAAAGACTGTTTTTAGCTCATCTTTTAGCAGTTGATGTGCTTCGATCGTTTGTAGATTCTTTGCTAACAAAGAGTGATAGCTTTTTTTGTGTTTTTGTCCCTTTCTTTATCTCTCCCCTACCTTTTTTTGGGTGCGGGGTGCCTTTCACTTTCTTGATAGTTTCTTTGGAAGGTTTCAGGCAGTGTATACCTAGCGTAAGTAACAAATAGTAGATGTAGATTGGTATGTTATAATTCCATTTTCACCCTCCTAGAAATTTAACATGCTTAACAGATTTCTACACTTTTGTAATTTTTTAACTGACTTGTTGAGATTATATATATATATATATATATGTATGTATGTATGTATGTATGTATGTATGTATATGGTTGGATCTAGTCCTCTTATAACTATTTAATTTCTATATATGCAGCATCTTAATCGAACTTTTTATCAATTAAAGCTTGCAGGTTGTAATATTAAATTAATTATTAATATAATAAGATGAATGCATCATGAGTTAATTTCTTAATGAATAATAACAATTGCTGGCATCATGAATTGATTTTTTTTATTGATTACGATTTTTATTAATTAAATTTAGCTAGGGATGGCAAAACCTGGGGTCGGGACCGGGGCCGATGGTCCCCGGCCCCGGCCTCGGCCCCGACCTTCAATTGCACTCCCCGGCCTCGAAAAATTACCCAGAATTTTTTTTCCGGGGCCGGGTTCGGGTTACCCCAGGCGGGGCCAGGTTTTCCAATAACCCGGGATTAAAACCCGGGTTGCCATTTCTTTTTTAATTCTGATGCTTTTTTTATTTGTATATATATATGTGATAGCAAGGTTTTATGTAAAATAGTTTGTGGCCCAATGGTAGCCCGCTGTTTTTATATATATTGTGTGACGAGTTCGAACCGCAGGGCCTGCAGATAATTTTGAACATAATTTCCTTGGACATGCGTTGCAAATATATATAGATGGGGCAGCCAAGTTAAATGAGAAATGATTGCGGCCCAGTGGTGTCGCACCCTTTCTATCCATTGTGGGAGGCGAGTTCGAACCTCGGGGACAGCAACAAATTTTTGAAAAAATTTTCTTGGAGATGGGCTAGGCTTAACGCTTCTAATGGGTTTGATATAAAAAATCTTATCAAGAGTTGGGCTGGGCTTGGGTAAAATTTAAATAAGGGGTGAAAGTGAGAATTAGAAACTGATAGGACTTAAAAAATATTTTTACATGACATAATTTTAAAATTACAATTGCATCCCCTGGGTTTAATTCCGGGTCTCCGGCCCCGGTCCCCCCATCCTGGCCCCGGCCGAGGCAGAAAATTTCTTCCCGGCCCCGGCCAAAGTTCCCGGTTTTCCGGGTTATTGCCCGGCCCCGAACGTCCGGATTTTTCGGATCCCCGGCCCTGGCCGGATCGAATTGCCATCCCTAAATTTAGCAATTGCTAGCTGTGTGGTTAATTTAGATATTCATGGTCATGAATGAATATTCCTTATTGTACTGTGGGTTTAGCTTCACATGCATATACTGGTTAAGTTTGTTGGCATTAGTTGCCGTTGCTTTTTTTGATATATATTGTTTTGTATGTGGACAAAATATACACATTAGGTGGCCTTTGAAAACACAAGGCAGTAAACACCAAACATCATCTGATCAATTAAAGCAAACCCCGCTACTCAAAACAAGCCCACAATAGGCCCATAAAGAGTCTAACCAGCCCACTAAACCATAAAAATAAACAAGCCAGCCCATTAGCCCAAACAAGTCTAACCAGCACACTAAAGCATTAAAAAGATGCCAGCCCACTACACCGAAATTAAAGCCAAACCAACCCATTAAACCCAAAATAAAACCAAACCAATCTATTAAATAAAAAAGAACCAAACCAGCCTACATTAACCACAAAATAATAGAGTAAAACAACTCATTAAACCATAATTTCTAATCTCTTTTGAAACAGCTCTTTAATTTTTTTTGTAATTTAAAATATATGTAATATAAATTAACAAAATCTCTTGAAAAACATAAACTTCTAAGAAGTTTGAAGAAGGCTTCATCAAATAGTATTTTCATTCCTTTGGTACAATAATAGATGATTCAACGGTGGTTAGTGGTCAAGGAAATATTGAAATCTAATAATTTTTTTCATTTATTTTCTTAAAATTATATATTTAACAGACCTGGATAATGTTTTTATAATTAGAAGTAGTTTATTAGTAAAGAGAAAAAGATAAAAAGATTTTTAAGAATATATAAATAAATAAGTGTTATAATTTTTTAATAAATATTATTTTAAATGGTGCTTTAATAAAATTTTAGAAGGGCTTGAATAGCAGTGCTCAAAATAAAAAAGTAGACCAGCCCACTAATCATAAAAATATCCAAGCTAGCCTACTAAACCAAAATTAAAACCAAATAAAAAATGGTTGTTTTGGAGTTGGACCTTTTCTTGGTATATGTGTCATTCTTGCTTGTTTTGGAGTTGCAGATGCCCATGTTCAAGGTGGAATGGTTGGTGACTTATCCTTCATGTGTCCTAAATTTATCCAGGTTATCTCCTACTTCTAATTTGAATTTATCTTATTTTATTTTTCTAAAGTTCTTCAAAAATTGTTCCTAAATAAATTTTCAAAGAGATTGGCTCCCATACTACATGTCGATTTTCTGTTCTGCAGTCCTTGCTTGCGGGGTTGGCTGCATCAGGGCTATGACCTCTGCTTTGAGGCTAATAATAGAGCGGCCTTTGAAAAATATGATAATGGTCTTCGCAAGGGAGTTAGTATGTGATTATTTTGTTTTTATTCTAAACTAAATTGTTGGTTTATACTGACATTTTTCAATTATCGAATAATTGCTTTAGCTCATCCACATCTTATGAGAGGATCTAGTGACTCATATATTATCGGTATTTATACCTTTTTGCTTATCCCTATTTGCTTTGACTGATTTATTCACTTAGATTTTCATTGCACATCATATTTCTTATACAGACTTTGAGAAAATTATTGAGCTAGCTCGGAACGATGAGGTACTTTTTTATTTACCTGTTGTTTCTGAATATTTGAAGCATTACTTCACTGGGGTTTGAAGGAGATATCTATTAACGTTTCCTATATGACAGGTGGAATCAGTTATGTTTAAAAAATTTAGGAGGGATGCTTATAGGATATTCAGGTTTCTGTCAAAGGCTGGTTATTGCCTACAGGGGACTGATAAGGTAATAATTGTTAATTGATGGATCTGTTTTGAAATTTGAATTCTGCTCTACCAATGCTAGATGAAGGAAAACTTTGCTGGTTGCTATACCACTTGATTACTTATTCAGAATTAGCTTTGCAATTTTATCTGATTGTTGATAGATTCATGAGTCTTGGAAAACATTCATTCTGAGAATGCTTTAAATCAATTGCTTGAAATCCTAATTAATCGACATATAACATCTGTCTTCATTAAAATTTCATTTTCAGTCATAGTCAGATGAAAGCATAGATCCGTTGTCCATTGGTATTTGATCGTCATGAATGGTTCTAATGTGAAATGGGGATTATTTCCTATGTTGGGAAGGTTGCTGGACTATGAGCTCGTAATCAGTCTTAAGAAATATGAGATTTTTGGGAAGCAAATGCCCTCTGAAGAAGTTCTTGAGTTAACAAGAATATGTTTGCACATTAATGATTCCATTAATTAATCTTATTATGAATTTCTAGATTTCAGATACCACATTCGTTGAAAAGAAGGATACATCGAAGATCCTTTAACTTATGTTTCATTTTTTTTTTTTGTAAATAGGTCCCAGATGCTTTAAGTGGACACCATAGTCGTTTCCAATTTGATAGTTATGGAACAAACAATATCATAGATCGTGAATCAAACCAAGAGAACGAATAGGTATATAAATTAAATTAAACAATTTGTTTCACAATATATAATGTTACTTAATGATTATGCTCTTGGTGCAAATTGATTATTGCAGGTTATTTACCAAGTTGGAAGTTGTTTACCAAGTTGCAAGTTGTTTACCAAGTTTTGTGTAAATTTACTTATCAGATGATTAAACTATGTGAAGGTTGAACTATCTAACTGACATGTTGTTTAACTGTTTGATTATAACATGTTGAATAGTGCAGATGATAATTGCGTTATATTTGGTTTTCTTGGATTATGATTGAACCATTATATGAGATATTTTTGTATTTGATTTAATTTCATTATATTCATTGAATGAATGATTACAAAATTATATCAAAACATTTTTCTGAGACAGGTTAATTATTTTGTAAACAGCAAATAAATATAGAATAGCACAAGCAGCGAAACTTTGAAAAATTTTTGCTAACTATTTACGGTGGTTTCCTGGTCGACGTAAAAAAATTTCCTAACTATTTACGGTGGTTTACCATCAACCCACAACAGTTGTACAAAAATTGTATAAAATTTTTTTATGGCGGTTTTGTGACTTTTTACGGCGAGTTTTTGTTCGTCGTAAATATTTGACTTTTTACCGCAACCGCCGTAAAAAGTTATAGTGATTGCCAATCCTGTTTCGTCGCTTATTTTTGCGTCGAACAACTAAATTGCCGTAAAAAAGTTTTTACGGCAGGCCAAAAGCGCCGTAAAAGCTTTTACTGCGATTGTTTTTACGGCTATTTCGATCCGCCGCATAACCATCGCAAATGTATTTTTACGGCGGTTTTGGCCCGTCGTAAATAGTCTTTTCTGTTGTAGTGTGAAATAATGAAAGTTGTCGACACTCATCTTTTATATATATACGATGATAGTTTGTCTTATTAATTGTCATTGTTTTATGTTTAACGAGTTATGATTTGGAATATATAATGACAGATGTTTCATAATAACACTCATCTTATTGATGCTTAAAAAAAAATAAATAAAATTCAATTTAATCTCAATAATTAACAATATTCAAGATATTGTGTATATTTCATTGCACAAAATTTAAAAAAAATCAAATATAATCATATTTTATTTATTTTCATCAATTCAACAAGTATAATACATATTGCTAAATACCATAAAAATTGACAAAAAAATTATAAGAATTGTAAGGAAAAGAATAGCCCTGCTTAGCTAAATCTTGTTATAATTATAATGCATTTTTCTTGTTCAAGTCAGGAAGTACTACTGCGGCAACTTATCATGTTCTTCCTCCATATGATGTCATCCAACTCTGGGATCCTCTTATATAAAGAGAAGCCAGATAAGTAGAATTAATCAAAGAAGAAAAGAAACGTAGAAATTTGAAGGAAAGACAAACGAAGCCTTGCATTTGAACCAGTCACATCAGCTGATTGAACAAACACAGTTTACTCCTTTAAGTTCAAATAGAATATTGATCTATATATAAATTAAATATATATAACTAAATTATTGTGCATATATTGTTTATTATTAATGAAGTATTGGGTTTATCTATTTCAGTACTTCAATCTATGGCTGGGCGACTCTTGCCACTTAATTAATCAATCTCTACAATTGATTAGTATTATAATATATCCACATGCCACACCTTCGTTAGCCTCATCTACCATACTTCTTTTATTAATTAATTTAATAACTATAATATATTAATAGAGTAACCACTCTAGAACTCTCTCAGCAATCAATTTTAGTTCATTTGTAAGCAGTGCTAAAGGATGAGTCTTCTCTACTTTAGATTCAAGATCTATGGTATTTGCAACCTATGAAAAAACAATATGAAATTCATCTTAATTGTGAAAGTCAATTCAATTTTGTTCAACATTATAATGTTTAATAGTCAACAAAAAAATGAATCACATTCACCTAACATCATTAGAAAAAATAATCAGCAAGCCAATCTATGAGATAAAAATTTAAAAGCCACTCACCTGACTGTAAGCAGCTTCAATGGACCTCTGAATATATCTTTTAAGTTTCCTAGTAGCGCCATCAACTGAAGTATTTAGTTTCACTAATTGCGCGCATAAAGATAAAATAAAATTAATTTAAAAAAATTAAAGAAGAGAACAATGAGTGTTTGCTTAATGGGATACCATGCCATTAGAAGTTGATGGGAACTGTTCCTCATAAGTAACAAATGTGCTTGAAGTAGTTCAGCTTGTGTCTCCCTCCCTTGTTTAAGACAACAAAGTCCCACGATCTTGTAGTCTGCAATGAGCACTTCATCGGTTTGCCCGATGCCACTTCTTCCGATTTTTGTAAAATGTGGTTACTTACTTTGAGTGATGTGCAAATAAAGATGGAAATGAAGAGATTAATTTAATTCTAACCCAGATGATGATTTTGCTTAACAGAAAGTTCGAAGGCTTCGTCTAGGGTGAGCTCTGCCGCAAATCCATTGATGCTATGTTGATAAATGTAAAGACGAGAAGCTCTCACTTCTCCCTCACTGTTTTTCACAGAGAGCAGATACAAATGGTAAGTGTCTTCTATGAAAATGTATATCAATAAGTAGTATTTAGCAGTATCGTGTTAATTGTCATACTATGTTAATCGTAGCTTACAACTGGATTGAAATGAATCTCATCACTTTATAATGTGTCATTGTCAATTGTAACAAGTTATAGAAGTGTCAAAAAGAATTGTAAATTATACAATGGCATATTAAAAAATTATTAACATGTGATAACAGTTATATGTACATAGAAGTTTATGAAATAAAAAAACCTAAAACATACGGTCTAAGTCAATGACGTCCATTCTGTACCCGGTATATTTCGCTGCTATAGTGGTATCAAAATGGGGCGTTCCTAACATATGTCTTCAACAATGGAGGGTCATCCTACGTTAGAATGTATCCTCTATGAACGCCTTGATGTTGGTGAATGAGACCCCTCCAGCCAAATACTTCATGAACTTTAACATGTATACCCCACATGCCCTACCACCAAGTTCCTGCTGTGTAACTGCATCACGATCCTCGATCCACTCTATGTCAAAAGAATCACTTGGATAGCCATGGGAGCTGAACACACCTTGTGTCATAAGTCGGGGCATGATATCAGCTAGACATCAGCAAGTGTCCCTCAGCGTGTCTATGGATGTCGTGGCAATATACGAATCATAAATTACAATCACCCAAAGGTTCAAATCTACACGCGCCACCACCCAGTGCTGATCCTCAACATTAACGGGTACATATAACTACACATAAGAAAACGGTTTTAGAACGAAATTCGGGGTGACATGTCTTTTCGTAAATTTCTACATTCAACTAAATTTCAAATTTTTCTACATTTCATATCTTTTCCATCGTTTTCCTACAGCTAACATGATTTCCATGTATTATCATCATAACAGAACAACAAAATAACAACATAAACAAGACTAACCGGTTTGATTTCACTCTTGAAATCGTCAGTCTCTTATTCCCTCTCTGTCTCCTCCTTTGCTTTGCTGCCTTTTCGTTGGAGCAAAATGCCAATGTCAGAATTTGTGTTGGATATGGAAGCAGTTACACAAGCGCTTCAAATTTGAAGGGCTAATGGAAGCGATTACGAAAGCAAATGCCAAGAGGTTCTGGATTCATTGATGAGGAGTATGCTGCTTTCAGTTATGGATTGGGGGGAATGAAGCAAATTAATAAAATTTGAATAAATTAAATTGATATGGTTATTTAAATAATTTCACAGTCAAAAGAGTCATTGCATACAAATTTTACGGGACTGGGTTATATTCATAAGAGGACCCTAAATTTGGGTCATTATTTAATTTTCCCTTAAAGAATTTGTTAACTGCGAAAGAATCTTTTGTAAATACGATTCTACCCTCTTTTAATCTTGTTTTAAAATAATATCATAACGGAAGTCCCAAAACTATGTCGTATGGCATAAAGAAAAAGTCCTCTGTCTCCCCGCTATGCCTTATTCTCTCTCAGCGCCTTTACCATCTCCGGTTTTGCTTCTTCTCCAAAATGAAAACCCATAACTTTCGTCTCTCTAACACGATTATACTTTCATCACTAATCCATCTCTACATCATTCTCTCTTTGACCGACAACGAATACGAAGGCTATGGAGTGGTGAGAAGTAATGCTTTGCCACTACTGTGTTTTTTGTCTTTTGGTAGTGGCGATGTTCATAGATTCGAGGAGCGACGATTGCCAGTGCTATATCGTTTGCTATGTCATTTGCGTTTTGGCAGTGGCAGCGTTTTAGATCAGGTGGTTAATAATGGCAGATAGCGCTACTGGCGACTGGATTAGAATGAGTATACCAATGATTTTGATGACGTAATTGGATTCGGTGTTAAGTAAATGTTGCAGATTGGTGGGTGGATTACAGTTCGTGATCGACACAGTGCCTTATGAAATGGCCAGTGGGATTCTTGTGGTTCCGACAGAAGACGTGCCGGCAACTTACATTTTGATTTTTTTGTTTTTTCAAAATAAAGTTGTAGTTGAAATGGGATTTTTGGTTTTGAAAGATTTGACACTCTACTCTCATTATCCAGTATACTTATAGGTTTGTTTATTGTTCCTCTTAAGAGGTGGCAGTAGTAGTGTTGACTGGGTTTATTTTTAAGAAAACTAGGGTTAAGGTTAGGGTTTATTATTTCATGTACTGTAAGATTTTATTATGATGAAGAAGATTGAGTTGTAGATATTCGACGATTTGATTTGGCTTGTTGCGAAGAGATGGAAAAGGAGAGTGGAAGATACGAAGAGAGAGAGATGGAAGGGTAGAGAAGGTAAGTCCAAGAAAATAGAAGGAACCAAGGGAAGAGAGAGAATTTTACTTTTATTATTTTTTTATTTATTCTATCTTATGTTTATTGATTTTTTTAACTGAATACCTATATTGCCCTCACGTCATTATTATTATTATTATTATTTTTAACGTGAGCTTGAAATCTGAGGGCAGTATGTTACTGTCCGATCTTGGGGGGACAGATTATTTAGCCCAACCCTTGATTAACGCTTGGTTATGCCGTGACCGTGACCAGCCCAACCCTTTTTACATGTCTAGTTTTTACATAACATTGCTCATTTCGGCCTTAACATCACAGAAAAGATAACATCTCAAGCAAATGAAGAATTTTATCAATTAAACGAATTTGGCTAAGGCCAGCATCTTAACAAAACTTTCATCACACAAGCCCAAAAAAAATAAACTGCCCATATTTAAGATCATATTTAAATTTTTTTTTCATTTTTCTTTTAAATGTTTATTTTGTTTGATTTTTTAATGTATGAGTGACCCCTCACTATGGAACACTAAAACTTCTGAGGCAGAAAATATTAAAACTTTTGAATAGATTCTTCGTTTCGGTTCTGCATTCTTATAGCCGCGTTTTGTTCACTTGTTAAGGGTTCTTTGTTCTGTTTTCAGGTATTTGGGTTGATAGATGGGGTGTGAAGTGAGGATACATGAAGTTGGACAACTCCTGAGATGACGGTCATATGTTAGACACAGTTACATAGAAAAGGAAACACCAAACAGCTTCATCCAAATGAGAACATTTCAAGTCTCCAACTTATAAGTTAGAAAAGTAAAACTGAATTACATATACAACAAAACATTACATTTTGGCCACTGCACTTACAGGAGTCTAAGGTGAACAAATATTACTAAGTTGCAAAATAAGAGAAAAGGGAAAAAAATGACTAGACAATTACTTATGTACTTGCATACTGAGATCTAAATGGATACCAACCATCAAAGAAGACAGCATCTGAACCAAAATTTACTATTAGAGAGTATCACTACAAGAAAATGGACTTTTTACTGCGGGCCGAAACCGCGGTAAAAAGCCTTCTACGACGGGCATATGGCGGTTCAAGCCCGCCGTAGAAAATGGCGCCGTAAAAACTCATTTTACTTTTTACCGCGATTTTGACCCTCAGTAAAAAACCTTTTACCGCGGGCTCTCAGCCCGCCATAAAAATTCATGGTCTAAAAAATTATTTACCGTGGGGCGTTGGCCCGCCGTTAAAAGTCCTTTTATCGCGGGCCTAAGCCCGCCGTAAAAATTCAAAAAATTATTTACCGCGGGCTCTAGGCCCGCCGTAAAAAACTACTAAATTTCAAATAGTTAAATTCGGGCCTTTTTGCCATTTCAAACACTCCCAGAACCCTTTTTGCAATTTATATAAATCTACTGCAGTTTCAGTTCTGATGAAGCTTGTGCTAAGATTGGTATACAGCAGAAGACATGATAATAATTGATTTTAACAATCGGATCTAAGGGACAAAAAATATCTCACTTTATGCAGCCATTAGAATACATGCAGCTAGGATACTTGTATAAGATTTGCTTTAGTTTCAGCGTACAATAACAGTAAAAGGCATCAAAGTGATATAGCTGAACTGAATTATTTAGAGTGAAACAAGTAAAAGAATTAAATACATAACGGAAGGCTAAATTACAGATATAAATTGATGGATTGACTGAATTCAAAAAATATACACCTATTATTAACACATTGAGGCCTAACAGGATAAATCAATCAATCGGATTGGAGAAGCACCTTGTCAATGATACTCTCTATGACATCATCTGAAAGATTCATACCAGATTCAGTAAGTGTAGCCACTACCATTTGTTTTACCTATGTTTAAAAATTTACAGTCAAAAGAAAATTTGAAAAATATAGAAACCAAGAAACTAAGTAGAAGAGCAAATTGAAAAATTACTTCCTGTCTCTCGATGAACCCTTGCTGTTTGAGATCATATAGTTGAAATGAAACTGCAAGAAGAAGTTGCGGATACTCATAAATTTATTTTTATCAGGATGCTATCCCCAAGAGAATGGAGAGACCGTAGCATGAGAAAAGCTAATAGGAAGAAACTAAACCAAACTTTTCATTTGATAACTAAAGATAAAGAAGTAACAATAATTCTAAACACTTACACTCAATTTTATCATCAATTGGTGTATTGGGGTGAAAGACAGAGAGAGCACGTGCAAACTCTTCAAAATCTAGTATCCCATTGTGCTTGATGTCGAATAGGTCAAATACCTGCAAAAATTGAAAGAAAATGGAGCACATATAGCACAAAAACTTGCTCAACCTCAGGAATACAAACATACATGCATGTGTGTGCCATTTGATTTCAAAACTACTAAAAAATGGCGAACCAGCAAGTCACTAAAACTAGTTCAATAACACAAGTCAAAAGATAAAAACAGTACAAAGTTCAAAATATTAAGCCATAATAATCTTCCAATCTTTAAAAGAAAGGAAGATCTTATCGTTCCTTAGAAACCAAAGCACACTGTCAATTGCAAAATTTTCCTAAGTACTCCATACCCAAAAACTAGCCACATACAGCATTTTGTTAAGCCTAAGTAAGAAACATCAGCATTAAATATCACAAAATTTAATGCTCAACAGAAAATATTAAGCCATAATAAGTTACATGAAACATAGAACATCTTATTAACATAAAATTTACATGAAACATTCACATGCATACAATATTCATATATTAGCATACATTTTACAAGATATCATATGAGATTGGCTATGGAACATGTTAAATAATAGAATAAAAGATAGTTTTAAGCACTTAAGTACTAACCTGAAAGAAGAAAGGAAACTAGCCGCTAAACTGTTGAAGGGGCAGTAAAACAAAGCTTAGGAGGAAACTAGCGAGAAATCCACTATCGTGTGCAAAATTATCCAAATGTGGAAGAAACTATGGCCAGAATATCTGCAATGATGACCAGGGTAGTGAACAATGTGTCCGCCTACAAAAGCAACCAACAGGGAAGCTGAAGATCTTCAAACATGAAGTTAATGGCTTTGAATCTACTACAAGCTGACTATTTCATGCAAGGTTATGAAGAGAACCAGATTATTCATACTTGCAGATCATCTATGTACACATTCTTTGGTGATAATTCAAAAGGAATGCATTTGAAGCACCCAACCCAAAATCAAAATATACAAACATCAACATAAGTTGCTTGATTAATGTTGTATCAATATGAAGTATATCCAGAAATTAAGTTAGTTTAACATGAGGGAATGCTATGATTACAACCCTTGATCAGTCTCAAATTTCTAGCTAGCTTGTAAATGCCAAAAGCTTCAATTTGCAGATATGGTCATCAAGTGGTTGACTTCAACAATAACTAAATACTTAATATATATGTGATACAAAAGAATTGAATAAAATAATAGCTTGTAAATGTCAAAAGTTTCTAAGGTAAAGGTGACTGTTTATTTGTTAATATATATGTGATACAAAAAAAAAAAAAAAAGAAATGGACCCATGAGCCACTGTGAGTAATCGGAAGAAAAGAATGCCTATAGTTTATTTGTTAAGTGATGCTATTTGAGCCCAACTCTCAAGCTAAACAAGCCACTTAAAGTGAAAAGTCAAAAATTGCATAAAAGTTCTTAGATACAAAATTCTTCAATTAATTAACTACTAACACACAAGTATTTCTTTTATTATTTTTTGCATACTGTTATAACACTGTCCATTACCACTGTCCATACTGTTATTTTTATACTGTTATTTTCATGCCAAAAGCTTCATATTGTTATTTTCATACTGTTATAACAGTGTCCATTACCAGCAGGTAGCAAGGTAGCAAGAATCGATCTAATGGACCTCAAAACAAACTGATTTTGCAGTAATAAGCTTATTTTATACCAACTTAAGTATCCTACCTTTTAATTATGTAGTGTATGCAGCACAACCATTGACAACAATAAAATTCAAATTAATTGCCCATGTAGGTCATAGCCAAAACAAAAATTCAAATTTCTAAGCAGATTTTCCTTTCATATTCAATAAAGATGAGTTTAGCTTGATGTCTAATCGGATTGTAATATAGAAAGCAATTCGGTAAAATTATCAAGTAATTATCTATAGCTCGTATTATATATATCAAGCTAATGTTTAAGGAAATCTAATGTTTAAGAGAAGTTATAATCACTTGGGTTCAACTCTTTTGAGCTGCCATCTAATATATATATATATAGATGCAGAGGAGTAGGCCTTAGAAGTTCATGCATGTGCTGATAATTTGAAGAAACAGGAAAGAGTACTGCAGAAGTTAAAAGATGAAGTTATAATGTAAACGAAAATGGTGCAGGTAAGAGAGATGCAGTCCTAAGTTAGGAAAATTTCTGGCTTGAACATGTTTAAGTTTCTGGCTTTGATGGTTTTGATTGATAAAATTTTATCCTTTTAACATCCAGGTACTACAGATTTATGACTTTCTTTTTCTTCTTTAAGTCATGAAACTTAATACATTTGAAAAATCATCTAAAGCTTCTCAAAGTCCTGGACTTGTTCCACATGTCAATCTCTCCAGAAAGCAACAGTCAAAATTTATCATCACAAGAGTTAACCTCTTTGTCAAAGCAAATTAACTCTATATTACCAATAATCATGGACCAAATCTAGATTAGACTTAGAAGATCATTGATCATTATCAATCAAAACCATCAAAGCCAGAACCTTGAGACTTAAATTTCGTCCGAAAACTTAATCAGTCAAGAAAGGGAGATAACTCCTCTCACACAATTCCTGCAGTTCCAGTTTTTTTTTTAACTGAATTTTCGTCATTCACCATTTACCTAAGAAAACTAGCAGCTTTGTGGTTTCAGTTAAGCTTAACCATTTGCATAGAAACAAAATGCAATGGGCACACATTGTAAGAAATAATAACTAACAACATTTCAAATTAAGCTCTTATTATAAATTTCCAAGTGAATCATGCATGCTCAAAGGGTAAGTTTTTGGCATCAACATTAACTGAGGCATACATGCTAGTATTTTTCAAGAATTTCAAAATCTGTATAACACTTCTAATACTGACAACTCATGATTACTAGGTGAACTAAACAACAAGCATCCAACAGAACCATTACTTGATCAAATCATTCTACTTTTCCTATGAGGTTAGCAGGCAAACATCTAGACATGACGGTCAAGGTCAAGAGCAGAAATTCATACCGGAAGAAAATATGTTGCCCGTCAATGAGCAGAACTGCACAATAAGCTTTCTAGCAGAGACTGCAATGGGGCAGTCAAGCCAGTAACCCTTACACGAAAACTTCTGTCTAAGTGCTGCATACAAGCCCACAAGCCAGCTAACATGTCCACTTGAAATTAAACTATCACGCCATGCAGGACCAAGCTACATTCAACATAGATATGAATCACTAATATGAGTAAAGGTTAATTCCAACGAGTGTTTAATATGATTCAATGCATTACATCAAAAACAAAAACTCAAAAGTCAAAAACCATTTTCTTCAGAACAAGCAGTAATGTAAGAGGTGGTTAAAATATTCTCAAAATTAGTTCCTTTTGGTTGAAAGATCAAGAGGAGTGTGTTAAGCAAGAAGATGAAATCATATCAATTATAATTAATAATATAATTGATATTACCAAAAAAGTTGTCATCATAATGCCTAAAAACAAAATTCATAACAAAAACATAAAGGAACAAACAAAAATTCGTTAAAAATGAAAAAAACCCAGAAGCCAGAGCAACTTACCTAAAGCTGGCTCAGAGAAAAACAAGAAGCCCTCAAGTTCCAACAGATGCCAGGTTCCGTTCACTTAATCAAATCACATCTAAGCACAAAACAACCATATCGATACACTTACAGAATTGAAACCAAAATTGAACCGAAATTGAAACCAGATTTTTAATTATTTCAATTATATTAATAATTATATCAATTGCAACCGAAATCGATACACTTACCGAAATCGAAACCGAATCTGAGATTTTCTGCTTTTGAGCGGGCGAGACAGATGAAGGCGCGATGAAGGGCGCGACGAAGGGCACGATGAAGGGGCGATGGAGGCTTCGGGGTTGGTTGATGTAGAAGCGGCGATGGAGGCTTCGGGGTTGGTTGATGTAGAAGCTGAAGCTGAAGCTGAAACTGAAAGCTTTGGTGCTCTTGTTGGTGGCGAGACAGACAAATATAATGAAAGGGACTATGAAAGGCACGATTGAGGAGACGATGAAAGGCGAGACAGGCGGGATTTTAGACTAAAATTTCGCATAATTAGGGATTTGAAAGGCGGGAGCGCGAAAGAGGGGGAATTAGAAAATTGATTTATATACCAGAACTTTACTGCGGGCCAGAAACCGCCGTAAAGGCCAAAAATTTTACTGCGGGCCAATGGACCGCCGTAAATTTCGAAAGCTTTACTGCGGGCCACTTGGCCCGCCATAAAATTCCAATTTTTACTACATTTCTTTTGGCCCGCAGTAAATGGGTGCAGTAAAAAACCCTTTTTTTGTAGTGTATTATCCTGAGAAATGCTGCAACCAACATTTAAATATTACGACTTCGCCTCTGGATGCCACTTTATGTTGCATCCAACACTATTGGCAAAATGGAAAAGAATGACTTTGAGCATGTAATCATGGAAAAAAAATGATTTAAGGGCATCTTAATAAAAGGCACGATTACAGATAACTAAGTAGATTGCCTGGGTTTCTGAACTGATGATAATGGTTGTCTGCTCAGAACAGATTCAATTGCAAGGGATATGTCCCCATGCAATATGTAAATGAAGCAGATAAGTTACCAATATAAGGAATTAAAAAGGAAGAGAAAATAAATAGACATGAATTTAGAAGAGTATAAACTAACCTCCCAGTAGCCCGGATATTATTACTAGGTCTGGAATCATCAAATTGGCCATGATACACCAGTTCAAATGGCCTCCAACCATCCTGTAGTCATACATATACTAATATTAGGAAATGAGCAGTAAAGTTCTCAAGTATATTTAAAATATAAAAATAAAAAGATAAAAGTTTAATTTAAAACTTAAATCAAATTGTTTGGTCCAGAGGAGAAAGTTGCTCGGATAACTGAGAGGACTGCGAGGAGGTTTCATGCTAGAAAAGTCAATCTAACTAAAATCATGAATCCCAACACGGGATCAGCTACATAAATCCTTTTGCACTTCACAATTCTAGGATTCATGTTCATGAGATCCATCAAAGGGCTTCTTTCTTCTTTTTTTTTTTAACATGCTGCATGTCCGGTGGTAGAACCCTCCCTTATCAAGGTTCACGCCCAGCCAGATATGAAAGTTTTGGCATAACAAGACAATAAGCTGAAAAGTGCGAGGTTGAAAGAAAAAAAAAAAGAACAAAAAGGCTTTTGCTCATGGAAGTCACTTTTGAAACAAGAAAAATTCTGGAGTGCAAACAGCTCCAAAATCTTATGCAACATCTTGTGTCTGAAATAGAAGAACAAGGCACTTTTAAGACATCGAGTACTGAGAAAATAGCAGCATTCACATGTTTCACTAATATAAAAGCATCATGCAACAAACTGAATAATACTTCTAGGATCTGCAAAGGTTGCACTGCTTGTTGGAATTTGACTTACTCGGATACCACTTTGTTGGAGAATAATTACTCAACCAATCAAGCAACACAAGAACATAATGAAGAAGAAGATATTGACTCTTGAGCACTTATCAACTCTTTATTACTTCTTCTTAATAAAATTGAAAAATTATAAGAAATTATATAGTAGACTCAATCCTAATCCTACTCAAACCATAAATACTAATAATTCTAAATAATTAAATAATTAATCATTATCCATAATTAACTAGGATTATCAATCATCCCATAACATGTATTCTAATTTAATTAGGACTCTAAATTTTAATTTAGACTTTAAATTCTAAATAAACTCTTAAGCTTTGTTTAAACTTCCAACACCCCCCCTTAAACTAAGCTTAACCAAACAATAACTTGAAACTTTTTCTTGAACATTATTGATCTCTTGACGAACCTTTCTTGTCTTCACGAGTATCTTCATATACCTCTTGAATAACTTTATAAATATTATACTCTCTAATTAACCAAGTAAATACAAGATCCTCAATAAGACTATATAGTAACTTTCTAATCAACCTTACCTTCATGTTTTCCCATACATCCTCATATGGTTTTCTTGCATAATTTATCAATCATGACCATAATTGTTTGTCTTCTTTCTTTTCTTTCCATATGTCTCCATGATCATACCCAAACTTTGTTTTATTTTTATGTAAAAATTTGACTCCATAAGCCCTTATAGACAAAATCTTTAATATAATTTCCTTTTGTTCTTGTGTTAACGTTGCTTGATTTGCTGATACTTCAAAACCTTGATTTACAACTTTCCACATGCCTCTGTACTCAAACTCGGCTTGCATTTGAGTTCTCCAATACTCAAAGCTGTGCTTGTTTCCGTTAAATCTGGGAAGTTCTTTTTCCATCTTGATTTGTTTCCTTGGCTCTGCCTTTCTGGCAACTCTGACAGGCTCTAACTGGCTCTGCCAATTCTGGTAGGCTCTTCCTAGCTCTACCAACTTTGCTTTAATAGACTCTGAGACCTTCCTGACTCGACTCCATCTAGCTCTTTCCTTGCGCCTGCTTCTCCCACAAGTCTTCCTTGGATCTTTACGTTGTGCCTAGCTCTGAGATTGCTCCTCTCAAAACTTTTCAAACTAGCTTTGACAGGTCTTCCCTGGAACTTACTACCTAGCTTCGAAAGAAATTTGATGGCTCCTCCCAGATTCTTCCAACCTAGCTCTGATATCACTTTATTAGAATTTGACTTACTTTGATACCACTTTGTTGGAGAATAATTACTCAACCAATCAAGCAACACAAGAACATAATGAAGAAGAAGATATTGACTCTTGAGCACTTATCAACTCTTTATTACTTCTTCTTAATAAAATTAACAAATTACAAAAAATTATATAGTAGACTCAATCCTAATCCTACTCAAACCATAAATACTAATAATTCTAAATAATTAAGTAATTAATAATTATCCATAATTAACTAGGATTATCAATCATCCCATAACATGTATTCTAATTTAATTAGGACTCTAATCTTATTTTAATTTGGACTTTAAATTCTAAATAAACTCTTAAGCTTTGTTTAAACTTCCAACAGCTCTTCCTGCAGAAAATATTAGAGAAACCTTAGTAGTGAGCTATATATATACACATATAGACTAGAATCAAGTATAAATAGAGAGAAAAGGTGGATACAAAAGTTAAAATGAAGAGGAGAAGAGAAGTGGAGAAGGGGTCAGAGATCAGGTCTGCCATTGAAGAGCTGTCCATGATGATCAAAACGAAGCGTAAAGATAATCTTGAAGCTGCTCATGTTCCAACCAAGCCTTTCTTGCATGTCTGCAGTTTGGTTCTTCGAGTTCTTAGTTAGTCTCTTTCTTTCTTCTCTTTCCTTTTTTTTCTTGCATACTTGATAAGCTTGTTGCTTTGCTCATGTCTTTGTTCTTTTGCAGATAAGATGGGGCCAACTATGCCTGTAGTAGGACAAGACATTCATCAGAATATTCAGGTACAAAGAAAACCAAACCAAAGCCTATGCATCTTTCTTCCCATTGTCTCACTTTCATCCAATTTTTTGTATGACAAAAACACCCCCATGATTTTTAAAATTCTAGCATTCCTCGGTTTTCTTTCCTAATTAAACTATGGGCATTTCTGTCACTGAGGAACTGTAAACTAATCAGTCTCTTTAGCAATAGAAAATTGAAATTGGTTGAAGCTACTTGATTAACTTTGTTGACCAAAATTATTTATAGTTGGTTCATAGAGATTGGAGAAGTTCTGTGAATTGGATTTCTCATTGTATTCAAATTTTCTTGACTATTATTTTTTATTGTTGATTCATAGAGATTGCAGAAGTTCTGTGAATTGGATTTCTGATTGTATTCAAATGTGGTTGAGATATTGAAGAAGGAGACCAGTGAAGGGCACTGCTAGAAAGGGTACAAGCTGTAGTAGAGCCCTTTCTTGGCTCATCACCAGGTATGCCAATGTATAAAAACCTATATCTTCCTTCAATAAATCATGCCCTTTATATCTTTGATATCTAATGGTAGCCCAAAGGTCTTATGCTTAATAGAAGAAAAATGCTCCATACTTCACCTAGCTAAACATGTATTTTTATTTTACTGGCAAATAATTTAACCTTATTGGACTCATGAGAGTGTCTGACCCTCTCAATTCTTCTTGTTGATTTTTCCTACCAAACTTTTTCCCAAATTGAAATCTATCACAAATGTAACTGGGTATATTAGTTTGCTAAACCCAGTCATATTTGACTTTCGAGTTTTTTTAGAGGTTGAGTACTAATACAAAGTCACAAACTTTAGTGGCTTGTTTTTGGTTTAGGCAGACTAACTTGCACTTGCGCCACTAACTTGTACAATTGCAGGATTGTAATGTTAAAAAGTTACATAAACTACTTGCAACCACTAGCTGATCTCATAATTTAATAATTGAAATCAACATGTGAGAGGCTCAACTTTCCTACAAAAAATGAATCTGTTTAACATCCAGATCGATTGATTTCACGGTGGCCTTCCTGCAAGATTATCTAAAAATCTTGAGTAGAAAACGGAGCAAGCAGTTGAAGAGTCCTATAACATTACTTTGAAGCCATGGCATGGATGGATTTCCTCAGCTGCTTTCAGAGTAAGATTTCCTACTTTCCTACTCTTTTTTTCGCTACTGCTTCAATTTTATGCAGGTGATGTGTCAATAATCCTTCTTTTGGCCTCACTGATTATGTACCAAAGCTTTATGAGCTGATAACACATAACCATCCTCTTGATTTACCGTTTTGTACACTTGAGAATCCAAATAGTTTACAAGTATCCCATATACCGTTATTCCGAATACTTGATCATGATAAAAAATTCGTATGAACCATTTTGTTTAGTCTGGAAGTCGTTTAGATAACAAGAATTTATAGGTAGGCAAAATGGCTTTGTTCAATAGCACTATTGGCACAGGACATATTTGTGATCTCTAGTTCATAACACTATTGGCACTTTGTTCAATGGATTTTCAGGATTGGTGATCAAGTCAACCTGTGCAAATGCTTCCATGGACCCTTCTTGAGGGACATAGTAAAATTCAGACTTATTTCTGCTTTCTTGACGATGCAAAGCTAATGGAGCTTTGTGTAAATGTTGGTGATCAAGTTCCCTCTTTTTTTAAAGAAACACTATCAAGTTCCGTACAATTAACTTTAGTCATTGATTTTATAGATGAATTTGCATTGCTTTATGATGTCTTTATATAGATTTTATTTTATTTTAATTCAGGTAGTCTATAACACAAACAAATTTGCTAAGTTGGTGACACAAAGAGATAGGCTCCAAAATTGGTTGGACTATAAACCAACTAAAGTTTGAAAGGGATCCAGACAAATGGCCTACCAAAAAGGTAGTTCTTTCTTATGAACTTAGTATAGATCCTACTAATATTTTCTTTTATTTCATTAGGATTTTTATTTCAAATTATGTATATATATATATATATATATATTCCTTTGATATATATTTCTTTGTGGCTGCTTTGGTTCCTTGTATTCATCAACTTAAACAACAAATAATCATGATTTACTTTGATAAGTTTGTTAGTCTCTTTATTTCTTGTTTCCCAGATGCACGTTCCAACAAATCCTCGTGGAGCAGAGTTATTACTTCGAGGAAATATTGAGGTAGAATCTGATTTTTACTTCCGCATATTATAGGGTGAACCCAGCAAAATATGATAAACAATGCTCTAAGATTTTATTATCTTGAACTGATGTGACATACTTGTAATAGTGAGAATGACATACCGTATGCACTAGTTTAATTTAAAAACTGATTCCCTTGCTTTGCATGCTGCTAGATTTCGATACATTGCCTTTATTTTTGTGTTGGATGTGTTAATATAAACTTCACTGGCACTATAAGACGGTTGCTAAGTTGTATAGTCATTTTTTTTTCCTAAGTTACTTGTGATTTTTTCTTTCTCACTACAAGAATTTTTAGAACTTTACCCTATATAAGATCTATCATCAATTTATGCAGAATTTTTATTGGGTTTCCTAAAACCGTAATCGTTAATTATTAATTTCTTTCTATCTAGCAATTAGGCCATGAATTTCTTGGTAACCACTCAACATTCAAATAGATCGATGCGGATATCTAGTCCCATTATCAAGCTTTGAGGCCTGATCAATTTGCTTGACCCTCGAAATTTTGAAAATTCAAGTGAAGTTTTTTATTAAGTATAAAAGCTTTTGATTTTTATAAGTTTTTTCTTCTGTTGGAATTTTTAATTTAATGCTTGTGTGCATGCTAATTAGAGTTTTATTTAGTGATAAATTAGTCACTTTTGAGCTAATATTCGTTGTTTGTTTATTGCATGTATGTGTGTGTATATTATATGCAGCTGATGGATATTTGTATTTTTTTAGTTTGATACTATGAATAGTATTTGTATTTGTAATGTTATTAATGTATTATAACTGATGTTAGAGGCCTACTGTACATGTATCCCGGTCGTTTACAACTTGTTATTTTATGAAACAGTTTGAGCAACTGTAGGGAAAATAAATTCTTGTTATTTTATAATTGGTGCATGTCAACTGGTAAGTTGATTGTAGTTCAAGTTCAAACCATTGGAGTTATACATGCAATAATTTAGTTGATGGAGATCATAATTTCAAAAACTTGCATGGTGATTTTTTAATCATTTTTACTGTAAATTTAGGAGCCCATTTCCATCCGAACAATGTGACACATGGTGGTCCTCAGGACGAAAGTAGTTTTATTAAGGGACAGATTTGTCTGTTTATTAATTACATCATTGAAATCATATTTAATTGATCCAATTGAGGACAAATAATTTTATTATTAACTTATGTTAATTAATTTGTTGTGTTGCTGCCATTTTCACAACATGGCATCCTTGTACAATATCTATTAATATATTACACTTATTTCTTTTCATATATTTTTACTTGTAAAATACAATCTTAAAATTATTTATGTTTACTGATTTTTTTATTATTTTGTTTTGTAGGAGAAAGATATTGCACAAGCAGATTAAAGCCAACTTGATGGCTATTGCTGCTAGTAGGAAGGACTTGGTTAAGTTGTCTTCTTTTTGCTAGTACCAGCTGTTTGCTACATTGTGAGCTGATTACTTGAGCTATTTACTAGTACCAACGAAGCTTGGTACCATGGGCTAATGATATATGAAGTAGACATGCAAACTGTAATTGTGGGATTATTTCTTGATTACATTGTGGTATGCATATCTTTTGAATGTAGACAAAGAGACTCTAATTGTTGTCTCTGTGTGTGCTTCAGTTATGTGTGTGCATCTTTTGAATCGGTATAGTTTTTGGCAATGTTGGAAAATGTGGTGTTTTAATGAGCATAGCAGTGAAGTGAATTTTTTTGTTTGATTTGTATGTGTTTGGTGTATCTGGGATCAAATTTATAATGAATCAATTTCTAAGATGTGTATGTGTGTGTATGAATATAATACTTGAGTGATATAAAGCCCAAGTATTATATATTTATTTATTTAATAAATACATGTCAGTTTAAAACACTCAACTAAAATAATCTTTGGAATTACTCTTTTTCCAAGAAAAAATATATGTCATTTTGCGACCAACATAGAACCAACAAGAGTGACCGAATTAAATTTGTGTCGGTTTGACCAATTAACACATATGGAATATAGATTGGGTTTGTACATGTCAGATATAAAGTGATATGTATCACATACATGAGGTGGAAAATGGACATGTAGAGGAATATTTCTTGTAGTGCGGGTCTACCACCGAGATCAAATGAAAATTGCTAGATCTTTATGTGATTGGCACTATCAACACCAACGAAAAAACTAAAAAATCGAAACTGACCTTTGCAAGATCACTGAGATGCCTCTAATCACAATGCAAATGCCTGAACTTTTTATGGAATACCCTCTATATTAATGTTACTCTCTCTACCTTGTTTCCAATCTCTTTCATATGCGTTGCTTTCAGGCCGGCTCAAGCCTTTTCGAGGCCTAAGACGACGTTTGTAAATGAGGTTTTTTATACTTAATTAAAATAATTATAAATTTAATTTTTTTAAATATATTTTATCCAAAATTAATTTTTTTCCTTTCAGATGCAAAATTATTAATCGAACCTTTATATTCAAGTTTTTCTAATATTTCTTTTTTAATAGACAATAAAGCTAATCTATTTAATCTTTATTATGACATAGTTAATCTTAGATATAATTTTATCCATTTTAGTTTTGAAAAACTTCTTTTTGCTAAAGCCATTTTTCTTTTTTTCTTTTTTTTCCTTAGCTTTTTATATCCCGATTCATATTTTCCAGTGGCCATTTTTAAGGCTAAATTATTACTTAACAAGTAACAACAAGCAAATACAAAATAAACAATAACTACAAACAAATAAAATATAAGTAAATAACAAATTAAGAACAACTATACACAAATATGAATAAACTAAAAAATAGTATAAATAACAATCTAAAATTAATAAAAATATTAAAACATGAAAGATGGAACCTGGACACTAGATTGCACAAAGAATGTTGGAGATGGAGAGGGGAGAGCTTAGAGAGCAAACAGCTTAGAGAGTGGCAAAGAGCTTAATTAAGCTTTTGAAAATTATAAGCACAGTGACTGTTGGAAGAGAAAAAGAAGAAGCTGCTGTGTGATAACAAATGAAGACAGTTGTGACTAGTTAGGAAAGAAAGGCTTTTAATTGACATGATATATTAATATTATTATAAATTGTAAAATTATTATTTTTTTATTAATAGATTGTGTAGAAGAAGATGAATTGGGAATAGAAAAAATTATAAAGGAAGAGAAAACTTTTTTATTGACGTGACATTGATAATTAATTTTGAGTTTTAAAAAATAATTTTTTAATCAATAAATTGTGTAATAAGAAGATAAAATGTGTGAGAATAGAGAAAATTGTTAGAAAAGAGAAAATATTTAATTGATATGATATTAGTTATTAAGAATTTTATAAAATAATTTTTTATTAATAAATGATGGACCTAATTATCTATATGATATAATTTTTATTGTATGAATTTTTTTAATTATATTAATTTTTAAAATAAAAAATTATTCAAAAATTTGTATATGGGCCTTCCTAAAATTTGGGCCCTTAGGCAGTTGCCTATTGGGCCTAATGGTTGAGCCGCCCCGGTTGCTTTCCGTGTTACGCTTTTAACAAGCAGCTGGGTGCGTAACTACGGAAGCAGTTGCATAATGTTCAAATGTGCAACTACTCTAGCAATCATGTACTCCCAACATGGCTGGACTCCGGCGGCCCGATCCGCCCAACAATTCCAACATCCCCACTGCACAAGATGGGACTAAACGACAACAAATAACGGAGAAAGGCTAGATTTTAAGTCATAACAGAGTTTTTATCTGAGCAAATGCATCGTGTGACCCATGAACAAATAATGTATAATGGTATTTGGACAAGAGTTAATATTCTCAATTGTAAGCGTATAGAAGAGATTTTTAAATTTGTTCATATATTCCTGATTTATTTTGTTACATCATATTAATCACTTTGTTTAGAACTATCCTTAACTCGTAGTACTCCATGTATTCACAATTGTATCAATCTTTAGTATGGGTTACACAATTGGTCAACCAATCCTTACAACTACTTATTTTAAGCTCATTTTATGCTTTTGAATGCAAAAAGTATGAAAATAGGATGAAACAACCAAGATAAAGTACAATTTCATAGAACTCAAGAATTGAGAGATGTTTTCTTTTTCTTAACGCTTGAAACTTACGATGTTATATGTCTTTTGCGTGGTTAGGGTTACATGATTTTCTTGCAAAAGCAAGAATACGAGAAAAGTAGAAGACCACTCAAACCATTGTTGTTGTTCTTAAAAGTTAGAGAAGGGCATTGAAGTAATATTCATGGTAAGAGAGTGATAGCAAATTTTTTGGAGAATGGTTATTTTTTTAGTAGGCCCTCAATTTGGGTCAAAGTGGGACTTCTTTTTTTTTAAAAAAAAGTTAATAACATAATAATATTTTGCTCTATTTTTTTTAGTGTTGTTATTTAAACATCAAAATCTCTCTTTAGACCCTACTTTAATTAAAATTAATATTAAGAGAAGTTTTAAAATGTAAATAACTAAAAAAGAGATTACCAATTTTAAGTATACCTACATAAAATATTCTAACGCTAGTTAATTTATTTTTTTCCTTCAACCATAAGCTATTGTTCTCTTCAAATACCTAATTTCAAACATTTGAAATTGATATTCCAAGTTTATAGAGTGATTTTAAAATGAGGGAGAATGAATCGAAGCATCGAGTACTACAACCATGAAGAAGAAGTGAGTTCTGATTTAAAGTTTGTTATACCTTTTTTCCTTCAAACAAGTTTTGTTTAATTCCTCTTCTCTATTTGAACAAGATCTTCCAATTACAATCCGACCTATTTTAAATCATCCAACAAATAAACCAATTATAGGCTAAAACTTAGAGGTGGCAAAACTCGGAGCCGAGATCGGCGGGGTCCCCGACCCCAAAAAATTCTCTGGGGATTTTTTTTTAAGGTCAGGTCTAAGGCCTCAAAATTTCTCAGGTTTACAATTAATTTTTGAGTAATGCTAGACTTAAAACATTCATACAACCTAAACTCTATAACTTGATATGACAACCCTAATGGCAAAAATTCACTAGAGAAGGAAAAAACATAAATGAATGAGAAAAGTTAAATCTCCAATAGAATTTTACGACTTATTAAAAAGAAATTAGAAAGATGATTCAGGTAAAAATGACTAAACAATATGTATGAGTTTAAATATATCTCATGTTTTCACATATATTTCTTTTACTTTTCTTTCTTAAATAATAAATGTTTCTTTTCTCTTCCAATATCAATTTGAAATTGATGAAGATCTATTTGAAATTGATGTTGTATTCTTGTATTATATTTTAAAATGATTTGAGATGAATTTAAACATTTAGAGTAAAATAACAAAGGAAAGTACATTTAATGTTTTTTGTTCAATCTGTACAAACTATACATCTTTGATTTGTTTAGTTTAACATAATTGAACAAGTATACTTCTTACATTTTTAAATGAATTCATCTTTGATCTATTCAATTTAATGTAAATGAATAAGTGTACTTTTTATATATTTAAATGAATTCAAATTATTAATCTATTGTGAATAATTAAAAATATTTAGCATATTAGTTTAATGTATATAATTGCATATTAGTTTAATGTAGATAATTAAATATCCCAAACTTATGTTATTATTTAATTTTTTTTTAAAATTCAATTTAACAAGTTACGAAGGTAAAACAAAAAATCAAAATTTGAACTTAGTATATTTAATATATAATAGCAAAACCCTAGAAAATAATATAGTTTTATATACTTATCTTACCAAAAAAAAATTTGACAAGCAATATGAAAATAAATAGAAGATAATGAATAAAAAAATTTATGATTTTTGGATAAAAGAAGAATTGAAGTCTTGACAGCATTATAAAAGTATGTTTTAGAAATAATTGACAAAATTTGAACTTAGTATATTTAAGGAAAACCAATTATAATGTATATAAGAAAGGGTATTATGGGTATTATAAAAAATACTTATAAGTTTCAATTTTTAACTATATATTAATTAAAGTGGGCTTTGAAAGAGATTTAAAGGGGCTTAAATAGCAATACTCATTTTCTTTTAGGCATGGTCAACCCAAACTTCAGGCCCGATTATTTACTTTTAGTTATCGCTTAATACTCATAGGTGTTCAAATTTCAGTCTTGATTATTGTTTGTTTTTATATTTACTATTTATTTTAAGTGATAGACCACTTAAATGAAAAAAGTGAAAATTTATCACATTTTCTCCTTCCAAATGTCTGAAAAGATTGAATCACCTAATACTTAAAAGTGTTCAAATTTCAGTCTTAAATTTTTGTTTGTTTTTACGTTTAGCATTTATTTTAAGTGATAGATTACTTAAATGAAAAAGTGAAAATTTATCACTTTTTCTCCTTCCTAATGTCTGAGAAGATTGAAATACCTAAACTACTCTTCTATATAAATCAAAATTATTCCAAGTTCAAAAAAGGTTAAGGGAGGTCAACAGACAGTTATCATCACCATTGTCAGAGTTTCGTGTCTAACGACACCTCTAGCAGCACCATGACTAGCTTTACTCAATCTATAAGGCTATTAGAGTATTTTTGGAATATAAGACAGCGTTTTTCCAATAAAGGTCAAAAAATCTTTGAGCACTCGCCTTTAACGATCAAACACTGTCAAATCTTCCAAAAACAATTCAATGTCCTTATAGATCAAGTAGAACAAGTCATGTTGGTATTAGAGATGTCTTCAGACATGAGAGATTAAGTGACGGCGAGCAACGGTAGGCCATGATTGGCGATACGACAATTGCTGGTTTCGATGGTTTATTCATAACTTTTTAATTTTTAAATTTCATGAAAAAAATAAAATTTTTTTATGTATAATATCCATTTAAATTGATGATGAGAAGGATTTAAATTAATAATGAGTTGGCACCATATGACAATTTATAATTTGTTGGGCCAAATCACATAAGCAAGCTAAGGTGGTATGCTAAGTGCATGTAAGTATTTTTCTCAATTCATATATTAAAATAAAAAAACTAAACATATCATTCAAATTTTTGTATTTAGACCTACTTAAATTTCAGTTTAATTCAGACCTATTCATATTTTAGATAAAAAAATCTTGGATATTTGCCTAGCCTCCCTATATTTTGTCTTCTTATATCTACATCCTTCATACTTTATTTTCTATCTTTTATTATTCGTTACATAATAGTAGTTACAAAATATACATTTTCAAATACCAAAACCACCATTTTAAGGCTTAAATAGTAAAATCAAACCATTAACCATTAATTTTATTCATTGTAAATTTTTTGTTTTATCTTCGAACGATTGTGTTTCGTTAAAACACAAAGGTAATTCTTTGTATTATTGTTGACTTATAAGTTGCGGTATGTAATATAATCATCCAATTTTTATGTAGTAATGCAATATAGGAAAAAAGAAAGAAAAAGTGTGAGTAGTAATTGGTTTGAAACCAATTAATTTTATTAAATCTTTTCTAGATGTTGAACCACACAATTAGTCAAAATATTGATCAATATGTTTAATGATCTCATTTGATTTGAACAAAAAGTAAGATTTTCACGATACCCTCGCTAATTGAGTGAAAGATCTTAGCAAAAGAACATATATACACAAATATGAAATTACTATTAATTTTCTAGACATATTTATTACACTTAAAATATTTCTTTTTTACACTCATTATTATGATTATTCCATTATTAAAATTTTGAAATTTAATTTGAAAAATGACATCAATTAATCAATAATATTCAGAAACACAATCTTAGCATGATGGGAAGAAATTACAATTAAAAGAAATAATATTTTCAAAATTTCACTAAAACTACTATTACTATTATATGTATTTTACCCCATTCTTAAATAAATTTGTGAATTTTTTTTTTTGTGTTTTAATCCATTTAAGTTTTAATTTATTGAGTATTCTTTGTTAAATAGATAAAAATAATTTTGAAATTTCAAAATAACGTAGAAAAAAGAAAATAACACAAGTTTCACTTATAAATAAATAAATAATATTACACCTACAATTTATTTATAAGTTTTTAATCCTAAATTAACAAAATATTAATAAATAATCATTCATTCATAATTTAATTAATTATTATTTTTTATTTTTTACTCATCCAACAACTTAGGATGTATGAAAGATTGATTATAGATAGATTGTGAACGCAACTTTACTGCTTTACTTGTATTCATAGATAAATATATCAATTTGTTTAAACAGATGCTAACATATGATATGCTAGGAAATACTTTGTCACCTTCTTGAGTTCATAAATTGAATTAATTTTGAATAGCTTCCCAAAGATAAAGCGTCTTATTATCATAGAACTGAGAACGGGCATGCAAGAGGAGGGGTCACAGAAAAATTATGCAGAAAAATTGCCCTCTAAGAGAACAAGCTTCCATTTTCACATGAAATCCTAAAAAAGAAAGAATTTACTCAAAATCTCTCCAATCTATTTCTCCCATTCTTTACTCTTTTGCCTTCTGCACATAGAGGGTCCAAGTGTCTGGCGGATGCTTATAATTGTGACCCCCTTCTCCCGGAACATGCTCAACCCACAGTATCATATTGTTTAATATAAACATAGCGACTATACTTTGTTCCTCTAACCAGTATGAGCATCCCATGGTTTTTCAAATGGTTTTTGAAGTCTGGATGCATCATACCGTCCATCATGGCAGTTGGAAGACTGGGAATCAATAAACCACGTTCTATATCAGAAGTGAACAACAGTTTTCTAAATAGGAACTTCAAATTTCCAATAGGAGGGGGAGTAAATTGGTCTGGTATGCTCATGATTTTCGGTTAAAATAATTATACAGGTGGTCAATTCAAAGGAATGTATAAAAGCTTGGTGATAATTGTTTATATAAAATATAGGCTTAAGTCACGTTATTTTTATCATCTTGCCTACACAAAAACAAGAAGCACATTGCAAACCAGGCCGTGGGACTAACCAACTTGTTTGATAAATAATAAATTTATATTATTTATAAACGAGTGACGATTTACTGTAGATTTGTAATAATATTGAAAACCCTGCATGAGCATGCCACTATGAAAACTAAAGAAGCCCCCATTTTGAAAATAGTTTTTCCTTACCAAATTATCTTGTCAATAAATGACCTAAAAACGTAATATAGTAGTGGAACATATTTTTTCATTTATAAACACATTTTGCAGGCCACCTCCATAACACATAATTTATAATATTTTTTAAAAGGAAAAACTTTAGTTTAATATAATTTCGATACATTCTATATCTAGGAAGCTGTTTTTCAATGTAGAAGAAAAAACTATATAACAAGATATATCAAACTATGAATATTATATAATCATCGGTTTTAATGTTTTCTAATGTTTTTGTTAGATGATATAAATGTTGTTCCAAAATGAGTCACAACATATCAAGAAACACATGTATATATAATCAGATCTTTTTAAAACATTAATTGTCGATGCGCGACTATTTTTTTTTTCCTTTTTTTTTTCTGTTTTACGTTTATAAGAGAACACCTGGGAAGTCAAAGTTGATAGCTAGGCTTTGATCTTTTAAAAACAATTTAAAGAAAAGTTAATCTTTTTATCTTTCTTGTTCAACCTCTCTTATTTCTCCACCTTGTATTGTAATTGGAAGAAGAATTATATATTATGGAAGACAAACTCCATGGTTGAGATGATGGAGCTAATGCAATGTGATCTCCTAATGAAGAAAATTAAAACAAGATCATTTGTGGAATTTAAGGGGCGGAATAAAATAAAAAAATATTTTAAAAGCTGTTAGATGGGATATTATAAGAAATGGGTTCCTTTAGCTTGATAGTGAGGGCAAATAGCATCACTCTTTTAATTAAGATTCACTAAATTACTTTTCATCTAGGACTCTCTCCACCTCGTCACTACCGTTTCCATCAATTCTATCCGGACATGGGCCTCATGGCTCTCATTGAATTTCCCACCGCCTTCATTAACTGCGCTTTTGAGTTTGGAAATTGGCTCACGGAAACACAAGTTTTTTTCCCCATTAAAATACAAAGAGGTTGTTCTTTCAATGAAAATCGCATCATAGCTAAACACAATTCGGAAAAAAAAAATTACAAGTAGATCCACATCAATGAATATTCCACTAAAAGACTAGCATATAAGAACATAAAAGATTTTGTAAGTCATTTTTTACTCGTTTCTCAACTAGTATTATGGTTCAGTTTGGAGTCCATTAAGTTCAATGGGCAAAAATAAAATATTTTGATTGAATAATTAATGTAATTCAATTTCACTTCCGTAACTTATTAAATGTTCTCATTGGATGAAGCTGTTTAGAGCATTCTGATGGTTATTTTCTACTTTTTGGTCAATCATCGTGCAATAATTTGATGAGAAATTTTGGAAAACTGAACTTACAATATTTGGCAACATGAAAAACTAACGATTTTCTCTTGCCAAATTATATAATGCACACATAACCTTAAAGAAATCAAAGTGAAAAGGGTTGAGCGAACAAAAGAAGAATCTGATGGATTACTATTTAGATTCTGAAGAACCCCAGAAAAACTGAATGGTTGATACAAATACAGCCAGGCATGTAAGGATAGCCTTGACGATCAGTCATCTACTATGCAAGATACTTACAGCCGTCAACTGTAGTGTCTCCTTTTCTATGTCTTTAACATATTATTCTGTCTCAGAAGTTCGCAAGCTTTAATTTATATATCTTCACTTCTTTCCCCATTAATCTACCAAAATACTTGAAAAGAAAACGAGGAAACCGTAAGAATTATGCACAAATAGGGTCTATAACAATGCTGAAACTTGATATAGGACCTATGCAAAATTTTAGTATTTGCTGCCTCAGAATTTTTATTGCTTTGATGCAAGTTAGGTCATGTGATATATATCTCATATACTGACATGTCTACCGATCTAAATCAAAGGTGCATTACATGCAGTGCTGTCCTCTTCTTGTGGGCACAGCATCGGAAGGTGACATATTCTCCAGTTCTTCCACTGCTTAATTTCAACTTCATAAAGGAAAATGTCCATGCAAAACAGTAGCATACCCATAAATTTTCCTTAGTCTTACACACACGCATACACACACAAAACATTTATTCTAAATTAATATATTATAATTTCAAGAAAAAATTTTCTAACATATGTATAAGTTATAAAGTCTTTGACTATAATTAAATTAGTATGTTTTAAATAATATTGCTTCAACATCTTATATGAGAGCTAACCCTATTTAATTTTGGATTTTGATATTATATAACTAGAGAATTTATTATTTTGTACTATTTCATTATCTAAATCTAAGATTCCATGTAAATTAATATATTGATGATGAAATGACTTCAAAGAATACTTAAAAAAATTTAGATTACTTATAAAAATTTAGATTGATGTAATATATTGCAAAGAATCTTTCAAATATATTATGATTATGTACATTTTAAATGCCTTTCAAAGAAATTGTGTGAGTACATATATCATGACATTTCAATCATGCAAATAGCATTAAATATTGGAGACACATAAACGAACCTACTTTAAACTCTAAAAGGATTTAACAAAACACCACCTAAAATTAAGGATAAACCTAAGGGTAGAATGATATATTTGTTTAAAATTAAGTATTTTTTATATAAGAGAATATTTGCAACTATTGAAATTTAAGGGGCATAAAAAATTTCAATTTTTCAAAGGCGGCCTACGGTGCAAAACCTTATGTCAGTTTCTAAACATAGACATGCACATGCCTGCATGAATACACAAAATAAAAATTGTGGAACTCCATTTTGATATATGTATGTTTGCGTTTACATTTCATTATACAGTGCTAAAGGGACCCTATTAAATGATCACATAGAACTTTAACAAAAAGAAGTAGCCACTCCCAGTGGTTGGTCTGTGGTTAATATGTCAGTAGCATATTAGACTTTCTCTGTGGCGTGGGTTGAGCCTCGGCTTCGACATTGCCCTTACATTTCTTTTAGGGAAACTGTCATAAATGACTCCATGTTTTGCCCTAAGTATGAAATGATGTCAATCTTTTTTTTTTTTGAAATACGAAGAGATGATTACGTTACATAATTCAGGGACCAATTGGGAGTTTGACAAATGAAAAATATCATAGATGACCCCATGTTTTGCCCTAACTATCGAATGATGTCCACTTTTTTTGAAAAGAGCAGAAATTACTATCATCACACAATTCAGAGACCAATTATTGAGTTTGACAAATGATTTTTTTTTTTTTTTTTTTTTGCATTCCATAGGATTCGAACTCAAGCAATTGAAGGACCAATTATTGAGTTGGACAAACGAAATTTTTTTGCATTATGTAGGATTTAAACTCAAGCAATTGAGGTAGAAATGCTTTACGCACTACCAACTCAATTTAATATTAACATGCAGAGTAATAAATTTATGTTGGAAAATTGAAAATTTATAATTAATAATTTAAAAAAAAGAATAAAAGATATCCGGCGTCTAGCTTCCCAGTAAATGAATGGGAGAGGTCCAGATTTCTTAGGGTCTTGGTAATACTTCCTAATTTCATTCATGTTTCAATGTTAAAAGAGTATAGGCCACTGTTAGAAATCAAAATCAATACCAAGTTTAACATCTTTCATTATTTTCTCAGTAACCAAAAATCAAATATCAGTAAAGACAACCGAAGACTAAATTAGTTTTCAACGTCATGAATCGATTCACACTCCTCCGAACTTAATTCGCCTTAACAACATTTTTCCCCCATAAATTCCAACAAATAGAAACCATAAAACTAACACAAAACGCTGAAACAAATAACTAAACTAATGACAAAGAATCTAACCAACAATTCCTCATCACTTTTTCTCAAAAAAAAATTTAATCAAACTGAAACCTCAGAATCTTCGGTTCTAGCAACAACCTCAAGATTTAAATCCTTCTCAAATTAAAAAAAAATGAAGAAAATCTGCAATTAAAGAAACAAGAAACGAAGTTGAAACAGAAATAAAATTACTCTTTTAACTGATTATTGATGACAATAACATTTCTATAAACGGCATCTGAAAAATAAATAAATTCAATATTCATTTTATTTGTTCTATTTAAAATTGAATACATTTATTTTTGCTCACCTGAAGTCAAGAGTAAAAAAATCAAAAATAAAAATAGAAAAGGAGAAAAAATTGATGCTGATGAATGCGGTGGAGGAGTGAAGGTAGGAGATGATCGAAATGGAATCGACGTCCTTGCATTCAACGGTCATGATCAACGGCTCAAAGCGGAAGGTGAGCTCGCAGCTTGGTGGGTTCGGAAGGGACGAAGAGGAAGGTGAGTAAGAGGGGATGAGGAGGGAGACGAGGGAGTTGGCTTCGGCGGGGTTGAAGAGGGAGGTGATTGAGAGGGAAAGCCTTGATGAGGAGTTGAGGGGAAGGAGGCGTGGGCAAGAATGGAAGAAAACAAGGTAAGACCATAAGATAAATTTTTTTTTTTTTTATCCCCCCTAAAAGTTTTATTATAATAAATAGGGAAAATTTAATAAATGCCCTTATTTCTTATTTATGGGGCCTCTTTAAAAGATGGCCCCATCCCCAAATATTTAATACCATGACCGTCAAACTTCTTATTTGATCTAATTGAGATGCGACTTTGGCATTGGGCATTGCGGAGAAGCCTGATTTCTCGGTATCTGGGAGCGAAAAACACAAATCGGACAGTGGAAATTTGAGCTAAAGTGGAGAACGCAAGAGCAATCCATCGTCGTTTCGAATGCTAAGCAGAGGTGAGAACAGGCATGTGGGTTTCTTGCACTTTCTCTCTGTTAGTCAGTGACTAACTTTTCTTTTCTTTTTTTTTTTTGTGAAAAAGATGTTCATATATAAATTAAACTTCTGCAGTTGTGATATTATTTGACTGGTAATGCATTATTTTCAGGTTGCATATTCGTTTAAAATTGAGAATTTTAGGATTAAAAATGTTGCGATTTGCGGTGTTTTGTGATTGATAATTGTATTAGGAATGTTAATTCATTGATTTGGTTGTTAAATAAGGTAGAGATTGTTATGAAAATGCATGCGGTTGCAAAACAATAGTGGTTGGTCAGAGGTTGAAGAAGACACTCGATGCTTGATAGATTTGAAGACATCGAGTGTCAGATAATATCTGAAGATGATAGGCATTGTCGGATATAAGTGGACACTTGATGATTTACAAACGTACTGAGTGTTGAATAATTGTAGTTCGATAATGTCTGATGCTTATTAATTTTGTCTGATGATTGAATTGTTTCCAATGGTGTTTGCCATGGTCCGACTGCTATATATCTAGATTAGCTCGATGTCCAATGCTCGATTTTTTTAATTGAGCAATCCGATGGTCTCCGATGCTTATTAATCAGTCTTGCGATTGACTTATATGTTTGATGGTGTTAGACATGTCTGATGTTTATGTTGTATCGAGCATTGCTAGATGTGGAGTCTAAATTAGGGTCATCATCGAGTGTCTGACAACCCTCGATAGTTTTTATCGAGCGTTGTCGAGCAATCTAACAGCAGGAGTGATGTAGGACATATTAGGAATAAATTAGGGATTTTAATTTTGATTTTAGAGATTTTAATTAATTAGAGATTTTGACTATTATTAGGGATTTTGACTTCCTAAATTAGGAGTAATCCTAATTTGAGTTATTTTCCTAATTAATAGTTTACTATTTTATCTATGATTTAAATTTTAATATTTTTCTTGTTTAGTTGGAATTAGATTCTATTTTCTAATAGATTCTATTTCCTAGTTAAGTTATGATTGTCGACACTATAAATAAGTGTCTTTAGTTATTTTATTTTTTAGATTTGGTTGTTATTGGTTTTTGATCTTTTAGTAAAAATATCGTCTTCTCCCTTAAGTTCACTCTATTTCTCCCTAAATTTCTTATATTATTTCTCCCCTTTCCTCTGTCTACATCTCCCTCCCTTTCTATTAATTTGAGGAACCCCGTTCCTCATCAATTGGTATCAGAGCGTGATTTTGATCCCCTCTTATACTATTTATCCTTTATTTTTTTTGTTCAACCCATAAACCCTAAACTTCCTACCACCATTAATTTACTTTATCTCAATTTCATCTTCCATCACCCCTTCAAAATCAAAGGGAAAAAAAAAGAGTTACAGTCACTATTCACAGACGAGTACTGTTCATCAGAGTCACTGTTCACAAACGAGTACTGTTCACTGGGGTTACTGTTCATCAACAAATACTGTTCATACCGAATCACTGTTCACAAGTTTTGAACTTTATCTTCCAGGTTTTAGAATTTTCACTTTAATCCATTAGTTTAGATCCTATAGCCAACCATCTACATCTTCTCCTTAGTTTGGGCCGTATGACTAATCGTATGGAGAATAGATTTGACAGATTGGAGAAAAAATTTGATAGAATTGAAGCTCGATGTGATGAAATCATTGCAATTCTTATTGAAACGTTTAACGTTGATCCTGCATACTTTTCCTCAAGATGTTGTGCGCAAAAAAAAATTATCACGGATGAACATATGGTTACATCAAGTGAGGACGAGCATGAAAGTGATGAAGCAAGTGATATTGATCTTGAAGATGGACATGAATCTAAAAGTTCTATCGAAGTCAAGGGCGAGACGAATTTGAAGAATGATATAGAACCTACATGTGAAGTTGAATCCATATGTGAAGAAGAATCTCATGAAATCATTCAAGAAATTGATTTTATAGGTTATGAGTCATATTTGGGTTCACCTACTCTTATCATTGGGTCTAAGTTCTTGATGAATTCTTTCACGATAAGTATTATTTCTACACCAAAATTGGAAGCTATTGAAGCATCATCAATGTTTCTATCATGTGTGCTTCCAATATTGGATCGTTAAGAAGCGAATATATGGATTGACATCTTTCCAATGATCGTGCAAGATAAGATGTGGCATTTTCTTATGTATTGGCAACTTCCTCCTTGAAAACTCGCCAGGAGTCGAGTTCTTTCAAGCGGAGAAGAATTGATGTAGGACATATTAGGAATAAATTAGGGATTTTAATTTTGATTTTAGGGATTTTAATTAATTAGGGATTTTGACTTCTTTAATTATGAGTAATCCTAATTTGAGTTATTTTTCTAATTAATAGTTTACTATTTTATCTAGGATTTAAATTTTGATATTTTCTTGTTAAGTTGGAATTAGATTCTATTTCCTAATAGATTCTATTTCCTAGTTAAGTTATGATTATCGGCACTATAAATAAGTGTCTTTAGTTATTTTATTTCTTAGATTTGGTTATTATTTGATTTTTTGATCTTTTAGTAAAAAGATTGTCTTCTCCCTCAAGTTCTCTATTTCTCCCTAAATTTCTTCTATTATTTCTCTCATTTCCTCTGTCTACATCTCCCTCCCTTTCTGTTAATTTGAGGAACCCCGTTCCTCATCAAAAAGGTTTTTTGTCTTTTTTTTAATATTTTGCATCTTACACAACTTCTAATTGGTTTTTTTGGTTGCAACATGGAACCCCCGACAGTTAACATTAGTTTCGACTTGAAGATCACCATTGACCGAGTATTATAAATCCACAATCACAAATTTGGCTACTTTAAAGTGCATTGAATGAGTGAGGTCAAAATTATCAGAGACACAAAAACAAATGTTTAGGGAGACTTGTTTTGGATACCTATTCGACATGCAAGAGCTCGTTTTTTCTTCTTAATTGATCCACCGCCTACTGCTACATGATGTTGAGACAACTTATTTGGAGGGTCAAATGTGGTTTCTAGTTCATGGTAAGAACTTTGAATTCGATTTATGCCATGCGATAACTATAAAAATTACATTATGTTATTCTAATTTCTATTTTTATTCTTCAAGTAGGAGAATCCATTTTTCGGCATACGAGTTTCGGTTGGTAACAGCGTTGAAGTTTGGACAGAACCTTAAGTTACCTAAGGCATCCGATAGTAGGTTAAGGGGTGAGTATTTTGGAGGAAATTACATATGGCTCAGATATTTCTACCAATAGCTGAAAACTTTTGACTGTTCTACAATGCCTGATCGAAATGTCATTAGCCTAGCATTATACTATGTTTTGGAGAGATTTTTGTTAGTTTGTGATAGGCGAAGGTTGATATCGGTGAAATGGTATTGAACTTCACAGAGGCTTTGACAGAATTCAACACATATCCGTGAAGTACTGAGTCATTTGGCATGACCATGAGGTCATTAAAAGGAGTTTTAGATGGAAGAGTAGAAGCTTATAAGCAACGATTGGAGGACAAAGAAGGAAATCATGTAGAAGAGAAGTACAACTTGGAAGGGTGTCTTTATGGATTTCAAGTATGTACTATTAAGACTTTATTATAGTTTAATTGTTAATGAATACTTTACACGTCCTTATTATGTTATCACTATGTCCAATTAGGTTTGGTTGTATGAGGTAGTATCATACATTGGTGGTTCATACAGGGGAGTTAGACAGGATTTGAAAGATACAATCCCTAATATTTTGAAATGAAAGACATTCAGCATCCCACGCGAGGATAAGGTGCTAGACGCCTTCTTCAAGGCTAGGAGGATTGTAAGTTAATTAATCATTATATGGAGTGGTCTATGTTAGTCTTTTTAGTTCTAACCATAACCAACCAATACACCTAACACACCACCCCCCTTCTGATATATTGTTAGAGCCTACTCCTGCTAAGGAAGCAATATAGTAGCATTTTGTTTTACTTAGGACCATAGAAATCGAGAGAGGTGTCCATGTTGCTAATGCCTTACAGGAAATCTTGTCTTTACAACTGCTTGAGCTAATAGAATAGCCAACATCTAAAAAGAAAAAGCTTAAAGAAGTACTAAAGAGAAAAAGTGGCCCTAAGACCTCAACATCTACCGCAAGGCAAGAGGATACCAAGCAAGACACAATTGGTCATGATTAGACATCATCAGTATTATATCCTTACCCTCTCGACATATATATATTTTTTTGTTTATTTTGATTACATGTTCATATAGGAATAATTACAACTTTCCATTCTAGGACTACCATCAGGATATGATCATTTCATGGAGACCATTATCCGTGAGCTTGGTCGATTGTATGAAGATAAAAAATACATGCGTTTTGAGATTCAAGGCCTCAAAAAAGCTATGGAGGAATTAACCACTCCCCTTGATCAATTAATAGAGGTAACTACATAAATTAATTGTACCTACAGTTAGTGTGGGATGTTAGCCTCTCATTTTACCTCTTATTTTACAAATTAAGTCCTCATGCATTCTTCATTAATTTCAGGATTCAAGCCCTTTTGATGATAAGTTCTAGCATCCATGTGCTAAGCCATCTCTAGCCAGGACACACGTTTCACAACTGCCCATAGGATCTGCACATGCCACTCTTAGGCCAACCCTACCTTTGGTCCCGGGTGAGAGGGTTACACCACATGTGATACATTTGGAGGACTCGGAGCCTCAATGTAGGGCTCTTTCAGTTGTTATGCGAGCACCGTTAAGGCTCAGGACTAAACACATGAGGAAGGTTAGAGCTGGCAGGTACAAGTCTAGTTCCATATGTGGATCCCCTAGAGCAGAAAAAATAGAAAGTGGACATGACACTATAGGGCATTAAAGATACGGAGATGCAGGATGCAAAGAAGGATGACACTGCCATCGGTCATGACCCGACACCCCATACGGAGGTGTAGATTATGGATATCCTACAATTGTTACTAGTCAACCCACCATCAAAGATGTACTCATAATTCAACCCATTATATCACTTTCCTGATGGTGTTAAGACAAAGTTCAATGAATGGGTTGTGTGAGGGTTTGGTCATATGAACATAGGAGTCTATGATGCATCTCCATATTTTTTAGACAAATTGATGTCAGGTATTTTTCGGCTTGAGGGACAGTTTAGTGGCAAATTGGATTAACGATTCATGATCTTGTATCACTTATTGGTTACTTGGCATGTTTGTTAGCTATATTTAACCTATAGTTGTTTCATTTTTAGCACATCAATTCATACTTATGGTTGATTCCTTAGAGAAGGAAACAAAACCCGTCTCTTTTTCCTTAGAAGTCGTTGTCTATAGATGCATATTTCCTTGTGAGTACCTCACATGGTCATTATTACTTCATGTCATGAATGTTGTAAATGTTCTATTAACAATTTGGTATATTGTCATTAGCAAAAGTTGAAGAACTTAAGGACAACTCACAAGGACCAACTAGATAAGATAGATTGGGATAGAGAAGGGACGGTCATTGCTTACATTGATGGTGCTTCTTCGTTGGATGATGATGCATAGGCGGACCTTGACTTTGTGAGTTGATTCGATGTCTATTAATTTTACATTGTCTTTATTTGATAACATAAATTGCGCAATTGATATTATCACAATGATTGATTTAATGTCATTGAAGTTTATTCCTATAAACTTAAGAGATAATAAGCACTGGATAACAGCATGGATAAACTTTAGGGAAATAAAAATTGAGTTGTTCGATTTCTTTAAGGAATTCAGGTTGGAAGAATATGTTTTGGAGGAGACTCAATAATTGGACCACCTTATCCTGATGTTGTTTCCACAAGGCACATTTTGCACAAAGGATGATTACGACACAACCTCGTTCGCTATGGTGAGTGTGATAGAGGATGTCCCTCTACAAGATGCAAGAAAAGGAACATGTAGAGTGTACTATGCCAAATTCATTGAGTATTTGGGTTTAGACAGGCCATTGCAAATAGTTTAGGCTGTGACAGAGCTTACCCTCAAGTGCAGGATGGCCATTGAGATATAGAGAGCTGCGTATAACACTTGGCCCTGAATAGTAGATCCATCAGACGTTGGTGATGATTAGATTACATGTACAACCTTTTTTTGATCTTGTACTTTATCTGTTTGTACAGTTATGTGATAACTTCATGGGTTTATACTACAGCCATTAGTTGTTAATATAACTTGTTTTACTAGCTACTGACAGGGTTCATAAATGTTGAAAGTGTAACATCCGCTATTACTAATGAATCAAAACATATAACCAACTATAAAAACAATTATATAAGTCTTCAAAAAACATCCGAGACAATGAAGTAGCACATAAATTAAGTACAGAAACAATTATAACTGTTTTAAAAGAAGATCCATCAAAATGAACCAATAGACAAGCCAAATACATAAACAAGTACGACCACTCTTCCAACCATGGTCGTCAACCGTTTAGGGGAATTGGGTTTTGACATGTTTGTCTATTATGTCCCTAGGCTCAACATCTACCACTTGTGCGTTGGACTAGAGTCTCACCTTATAAAGGAATAAGTCATCAGTCGGGTTGACTTGCACACCTTTTCATCACTGGTGGAAGCACAATAATGTTTTTGACCTTCTGTAGGACTACCCACTCATTCAATAATCTTACAGAAATGACAGGGAAAGCATATGCATGCAGTAAATGATCAACCGTATAAATCAGGCTATAGTAATCATAATAGGTCATGAGATTATTGAATTTACAAATAGCCGTTGCGTTGCATGGGCACAAGGAAGCTGGTCCAGGTCAAACACCCTATATGTACAAGTCATAGCCTGCATGTCAACTACATAAAGTCAGTTGCTATTGTAAACCTCATACATGAATAAATTAATCCCCCTAACTTGCATTTGGTCACATGCTATTTTGCAGTTAGTGAGTAACTAGTCTACCCATTGGGTCAAGTGTTTGAGAGAATGTGCATACATCTCACATCTTATGTAAAACCAATCCCGATATACTACTCGATAGCAATTAACCAACACAGTGACAGGTAAGAATCTGGCTTCATGCAACCAATTGTCTATTGACTTCCTAATATTTGTTGTCATGATGTTATATCTTCTATCCAAAAAATGAGCACGTGCCCATTTCCCCACTACTGCTTCCTTTAACTGGACGGCGATAGCCGGAATATGGGACTCAATTCGTCTCATGCATATATTGAAATCACAATCACGATATCCTTTGTCGCTTTATTGAACATACTTTGCAAGAGATTGTCCTTGTACCTACTGTTCCAATTACCCTTGAAATGACGAGTGCAAAGTCTGTGTAAAGCATCAAGGAACACAGATGTCACAACACGCTCAATACTTGCATGGCGATATGAAATGAAGATAAGATCTTGCACCTGTCCAATGCAATGATCATGTAATTTTGTCAAGAACTATATCCATGATTCATCATTCTTCGAATGACACATACCATGATATATACCCTTTAGATGAGCCCCAGTTAATCGTAATAACTAGCCGAATATATGAAAATTTTAAAATTGATGTCCCGTTGCTCATGAAAAATATTTAAAATGGTTAACTTCATCTGTCTCCAATGTAGTCACAATACCAGGGTTAGCTTTTTCAACCATATAAATGTACTGAGGGAGTGAAGCAAATGATTCTTTAGCAAAACCATGTAAATGTTCCAAAGTAGACTCCTTTGTATGCCATGCCTTGTGATATGATATTTTGATACCTAAGTCCTTTTGAATATCTTCCACAATTTTTGTAGGTCGATATATTTTGGAGGACTGGATGAAGCTATTATTGATATGTTTTTTGAATACATCGACACTTGCTTGTCTGTGGTTTGGGTGCAGTCCCGCGCCTGAACACGTGTGTTGGTCCTTAAAAGTCCTTATTTGAAAGAAATCAGTATCCATAACCTTTGTTGCCCTAACTCGCCACTTACAGGATGGTTCTTTGCATACTGCCTTAAACAAATCTGTTGATGACTTTTTAACCTCGTATTCAAAATTTCCTCTCAGTGCCATGTTAGACAACTTATCTCGAAGCTGACCTTGTTATAAAAGCAATTCATCAACAATGATAGTGGTGGTGTTGTCTTCAAATGTGGATGAAAGAAGAGGAATATGTGGCATCCATCTGATTGTAATGGCACTAAAATGTTCACAATTAGTTCTCTCTACATTAACTTGCATAATTTTTTGTCCTTTCGACATACATACCCATGAATGTCTCTTTCCTTTACCATTAAGTGCATTGACTTTAGAGATTGATTCCATATTAGGTACTTGAGACAACAACTCACTTGCACCCAAATCATCCTCTTCATTTACGACAGTGTGCACAACGAAATCATTTATACCATATTATTTAGTTTTCGATTCATTATCGTTGTCATTCCCTTCCTAGGAATTTATTTCATTATCCAGTGTCTCAAATTCCAAGATGTTATCAAGATGGGGAAAGTTAAGGTTTTTGCTTGCTTCGGTGCCTAGCCATTTGCAAGTCAACTGTTGTTGTGATTGTTGAGAACACAAATTATTGGAGATACCACCATCCAATACAGTCACTTACTTGATTACTTTTATTTCCAGAATGTAGTAGTGACGGATGAGAACAACTGTGCTTCTTAGAGGGACCAGGGTACTCCCCTATTGTTTGATTTTCCATTTCCTCAAATATCACATGAATTGAAGCATATACTAGCGAATGTGAAAGACAATCATCAATAAAGAAGGTCATCTCTTTATCATTCTCAATAGAATTTGGCATGGGAGGACCACTTGTGGTGTATTTGACTAACAACTTGATCTTCACTGAAGTCATATCCCAACCCATATCTATGCGTAATTGCTCCATGAAGACATTATATGTCAAATTTCTTCAAAAACAATATGCTTTAGAACTCTCACCAATGTACGCATAGCTGTTGTTAGGTTGCTTCTTCTAAGAACCATCAAAATATATCAATGTTTGAATCAAATCCATAGCTGTAGTAGGGAAACATGTTATACCTCGTTAAAAAGTCATCAAAAACCCCAAAAAATTACAAACTGTTAAGGACGTGGACATTCTAGTAAAATGGTAGACAAAAAAATTATTTTTTCATCGAGCACCATGGAGTGTCAAATAGACAGATGAACATAATGTTAGATACACAACTTTCTCATCATCGAACACTTGACAAAAAACTGTTGGACATTATCAGACACTGTTTGACACTGATCAATAGATTTTATCAGACATTATCTGGCTTTGTCCAACATTGTTTGATAAAATCTGACTAACTCTATCGAACACTGTCAGTATTGTCGAGTGCCATCGAGCAAATTTCCTGGGGACCTGTTTCATGCTCTATCTTGTGATTTCGTACAGAAAATGCAACATTTATACATCATACACTAACTCCTAAGCTAAATCTATGTTTCTTAAGCTTCAATATGTCAAAAACACCATATAAAAAATAAGATCTTCGAATTTAACTAAAGATTTGACATAGAGAGAGAGAGAGAGAGAGAGAGAGAGAGAGAGGATTATTACCTCTAATGTGAAGCTCATTTCAATATCCTTTGAAGTAGAACTAGGTTACCTTCGTTTTACATTGTTTTTTGATTAACTCAATAATTTGGTCAAATAAATGCTATGTTTTAGACAAAGTGACTTGAAGACATGAAGAGGTTCATAAGGAGAGATGAGAATAGTGTCAAAAAGACTTAAGGTTATTTTAAGGGCAATTAGGTCAAAGGGGAGGTTTAAGGATCACCACATACAAATATTTGGGGATGGAGTCATTTCTCAAAGAGGCCCCATAAAAAAGGGCATTTATTGAATTTTCCCTAATAAATAAAAAGATTGTTTACATCAGATGTAAAATAATGAGTTGGCCTAATGGTTGTGGCTTCAATTGTTTGTATGAAATGTGCATGTTTGAATCCCCTTAACTCACTAATTTTCAAAAAAAACATTCAAACCATCAAGGGCATTTAAGTCATTTATGTGTTTAGCATCAAATCTAATAGAAACCGATTAATGTTGAAGTTATTTCTTCATGTTTCAAAAAAGTTGAGGTCATTTCGATCTATGACAAAACATGGGGTCATTTGTGAAATTCTCTATTTTATTTAAAATTTACGTGTTATTATTATATATATGTTGTATAGTTTTCAATAATAACTTAGAATTTATTAGTAGCTGAAGTGGCTTGCAAGTGAAACCTTCCATCCTTGGGTGCTAGGTTCAAACCTTGGCTACATAATTTACGCAACTAAACTTTTGAAATCAAATAAATTGAATAGTCATGCCCGGGGTTCTACACCGTCCCCAAATCCCCTGAATATTGAAAGAACTTATTATTATGAGGCTTCGCTCATAATTTGGTTTTTCATTAGTCTTTTTTTTTTTTTGTTTGTTAAAAAATTGTTCTTATTTGAGTTTTTTGATTAGTCATTTTTTACTTGCTAGAGTGTTGTCATTTGAAAGAATTTACTGATATTGAGTCTCTCACAATTCAGTACATTGATTGAAAGAACTTACTGTTACGAGGCATCATTGATAATAAGGTTTGGTTGTGAGATTGTGGAATGATGAATGTAATTTTTTATTTTTCTGGGTGGGCTATCACCATTAAACTTCGTTAGGTTCAAGAAAGGATTGTATTTAGATTTGAGTATCATATTTGAGCCTTTGTAAATCTCTCTTTAAGCCTCATCTTTATTAATAGCAAAATTAGAAAAATGATTAAGGTAAAAATAACTAAACAATACATATATGTTTAAATTTATCTCATATATATTTTTACATATATTTCATTTACTTTTTTTCCCCTTAAATCATAAATATTGATGTTGTATTTGTGTGCCACGATTTTAAAATGATTTGAGATGAATTTAAAAACATTTAGAATAAAATAACAAAGGAAAGTAACTTTAATTTTTTTAGTTCAATCTCTATGAACTAAACAGCTTTGATTTGTTCAGTTCAATTACATTGAATTGTTAGGATGATGTCACATGTCAGTTCATTAGAATTGTTGAGTTGGCTATTTTGGAGAAAAAGAAGAAATAGTCTTCTGCATTATTTAGTTTCCTATTTCACTGCTTTCAATTAGGAAAGTCATTACTAACTATGATTTCAAGAATATTGTTTTACTTTCGGAAAAATATTTATCTAACTTTGCTTTAGGAAGATTCTTTATTCTGATTTATTATTAAATATTCTAAAGTGGTTTTGTTTTCCTAGTATTTGAAATATGATGATTTGGATAGAAGATTTTGGAAACATTATGGAGATCCACATCGAATAAGGAAAGATATTGGATGTGCTTTATTTAAGTAGAGATTTTCCTTTATGTCCAATGTAATACAAAGTTGTTTTTAAGCTTCATTAGCTTTAGCTTTAGCTTGTGTTTTTGGGTTTTAAAACTTGTGTGAGTTAAAGAGGGCTAAGTATTCACTTGGGAGAGTTGTATAATAGTCAAGTGGGACTTGAACTGTTGGGTAGTGAAGTGTATCAAGTTAGGAAGTTAGATTACTAAGGTTAAGGTTCTTGGAGAGAGAGCATGGGTTATAAAGAAAGGGGTTTTTTCTACTGTAAATCCAAGTACTTTGTAATCTAAAGCGACTTAGTGGATTATAACTTGGTTGTCCATGGATGTATGTTGGTTATAGCAAACCACGTAAAAGTTTATTGTGCATCTTTTACTTTCCTATTAGTTACTTTAGACTTAATTGCATACTTGTTATATGACGTAACTTGATCCTTTGCTTCAAAAATACTTTCATGAAAAAATATATTTTTACATATTTAAATGAATTAAGATTATTAATCTATCGTAAATGATTAAAATTATTGAACTCTTAGGGGTTGCAAAGGACCATATTTGTTTAAGGAACATTTTTCAAAATGGGTGCCATTTTAAAAATAGCCTTATTCTTAAAAGTTTTCAGACTCATAGCCTCCAACTTGTGAAATTTCTACATAACCCTTATCCCTCCCCTCCCCTCTCCGAAATGATTATCTCTCTAACCCTTCGTCTTTCTACATCTCTGCCCACTCTCTCTATCACAAACTAGAACAAACCAAAACCCAAAACCTCTATGGTTGCGTCTTCCAACCACAACAAACCAAAATCAAAAACCAAAAACGAAACTGAAACCAAGACAGAATTGATTTCATCTCTCTCTAAAAGGCCATTTAATTTTAATTAATTTTGGTTGTGCTTGTGTCTTCCACCCATAACAAACCAAAACCAAAAACCAAAAATGAAGCTGGAGCCAACGTAATAGAATTTATTTCATCTCTCTCTCTCTCTCTCTCTTTCTCTCTCTAAGACCTTCCTTACTCTTCTTTGCTTCTTTAACGCCTTTTAATTTTAATTGTAATTTTAATTGATTTTGGTTGTGCTTGTGTCTTCCACGCACAACAAAACCAAAACTAGAAACCATAAACCAAAACTGAAATAAAAACTAAGTTTAGTTGTGCTTGTGTTCGTTGTATTCGACAATTCGATGAATCTTGTTGAACTGTTGAATGTTCATCGGACTGTCAAATTTGGGTATGTCATTGTTAAATAACATTGTTGAACTATGTTAGACCATCATCGAATCTGAGTATGTCATCATCGAATTATAATTTAGACTCGTCGAACTGTCGAATAAATAGTATGGTTATTATTTTACGAAAGACTATTTGCAGGCTATTTCAGGCAAACCATTTTATTGGAGGCTATTTTTAAAAAGCCCTCCCAAAGGGAGGCTAGATCTGAAAAATTTCCTTTGTTTGAAAAATTTCCTTTGTTCAAAGCCCTTCCAAAATTAATTGTTTTCTTATTTGCCTCAAATCTTATGTCATAAGTTTTCTGTTTAACTATCGTTTTATGTTAAATTAAAATTTAAAAAAATAAAGTCAAATTTTACAATTAAATATCATCTTTCCTAATAACTAATTCTGATTTTTAGATAAAAATTTGTACACTTACCTTAAAAAAAAATTGACATGCAATAAGAAAATCAATAGAAGATAGTGAATAAAATAATTATGATTTTAAGATAAATGAAGAATTGAATTCTTGACAACATTATTAAAATACGTTTTAGAAATAAAGATGATTTTTATTTTAAGAAAAACCAACTATAATATATATATAAAGGCTATTATGGATATTATATAAAATACACTTATAAATTTCAATTTTTTAAAAATAACTTAATTAAAGTGAGTGTTTAGAAAGAGATATAAAGGGGCTCAAATATCAACACTCATGGTTCTTTTAGTTATGGTCAACTTAAACTTATTGGCCGTTTGTTTTCTTTCGCTTATCACTTAATACTTAAAAGTGTTTAAATTAGAGCCTTAATTTTTTTTTTTACAATCATCATTTATTTTAAGTGATAGATCATTTAAATGAAAAAGTGAAAATTTATCATCTTTTCTCCTTCCAAATGTTTGGAAAGATTGAAATAACTACATTACCCTTCTATATAAATCAAAATTATTCGAATTCAGAAAATGATAAGGAAGATCATCGAACATTCATCATCACTGTCGTCGGAGTTGTGTGTTCGATGACACCTCTGACACTACCATGATTAGCTTTGCTCAATCTACAAGGTTATTAGAGTATTTTTAAAAATAGAACGATGTTTTTCCGATAAAGGTGGAAAAACTTTCGACCACTCGAATGTTTATAGGCCTTTAACGGCCAAACACTGTCATATCTTCTAAAAACAATTTTATATCCTTATAGATCAAGCAAAGCAAGTCATGTTGGTACCATAGCCGTCGTCTAACGTGCGACATCGAGCAATGATGGGTGACAATAGGCTATGGTTAGTGATACAACAATTGCCAGTTCCAACAGTTTATTAAAAAAATTTTAAAATGTTTTAATAAATAAATTTCATAAAAAATAAATAAAAAACTTCTACTTATAAAATATCAATTTAATTCATCATAATATATTTAGCATATTAAAAAAGATGTATTTTTCTAATAGATAATTCTATTATTAATTATCGATTATTATTGTTACTCATATCTTAATTTAATTTTGTTAAGTATTTATTTAATTCATTATAATATATTTACCATATTAAAGAAGATATGTATTTTTATAATAGGTAATTTTATTTCAATTATTGATTATTATTATTATTATTTATATCTTAATATAATTTTGTTAAGTATTTCATTTTTTAAGTACAATAGTACATTAAACATGAATCAATAATGCTATATTTACAAAATCTATATACAAACTTTATTTACAAAGTCGATATGACATCAAATGAATAAAATGATGAATATAAAAAGTCAACATAATAAATGTTGATGAGTCATATGTCATTGAACGAATGATGCCATGTTAATTTTGTATACAAATTTTTAGGGCTGATTATTTTTAGTCTGAAGTCTGAATTTAATTTATTTTTTAGGCATTAAATCTTTTTATGATGTTTGTTTTTTTGACTTAAGCCTTATGGGGGCAAACGTTTTCTGTTCTAAAATCTGAATGGATCCGAATTAAACTGAAGTTTGAATAGATTTAAATATATAAATCTGAATGATATGTTTGTTTTTATAATTTCAACATCTGAATTAAAATGTCTGAAATTAATAGTTTTACATATATATCCTTATTGTTTGATGTTGTTTTCAATGGTGTTTTTTTGGCATATTAATAATATTTTTATATAAATGTTTTACAAACATTAATGTTCAAGCATTTAAATATTTTATTCTTATGCTATGAAATATATTTTTTAAATTAGTAAAGTAATAATTTATAGTATAATTATATATGTAATTATTTAAATATGTATTATTATATAAAAGTTACATATAAAAGGTAATAAATGAATTAGATAATTGTATAACAGTTACATGTAAAAAGTAATAAATGAATTAAATAGGGGTATTAATGTTACATATTATGTTATTAGTGCGTCGTTCATGTAATTAGATAATCAAAATTAATTTAAATAAAAATAATTAAATATTAAAGATATAATTGACACTACAACAAAAATGATATTTAATAACATTTTAATAATAGCATTCTAGATTGAATGCTATAAAAAATCTATTATTGATAGCATTTCATGGGAAAATGCTATACTTTTTATTTATTCATAACATTCTTTTAGGAATGCTATCATAGGAATTATATTGATAACGTTTACAAAAAGAAATGCTATTAAAAAATTAGTATTAATAACGTTTTAAAAGAATGCTACTAATTTTACTATTTTATAACAATATTCTAAACGTTATCCAAGATTATTACATCTTAAAACAATTACAGCATTTGTAAACGCCCTCTTTTAACTATGCTATTAAAATCATTTCTTTTATATAGCATCCAATAAAAGCTATAGAAGTGAAAATCACCCTCCAGCCAATAAGACTTGGCGAGCAAAAAATTTCCACCCTAATTTTGGGAAAAAAAAGTCAAAAAGACTTGGTCCCGCTGAAAATTCCCACCACATTTTTAGGAAAAAATCTTATTTCTCTAGCCTACAATATCATGCGTCTCTTTCCTTTATGTCTTTTTTCTCACTTTCTCTAACTTTCTATACTATGTGAGAGATCGAAAGTCCATGTGAGAGATAAAAAATCTGGGTTTATTTCTACAAGATGTTTAGCGTTTATAAGATTTACTCAACATATAACGTAATAGATTTTGAGAGAGGTAAACTGATTTGTTCCAAAATTCCGCTTTTTTTTTTTTCTCTGGGTCTCATTTATTTTAGTTAATTTACGCATATAGATTCTCGATTGATGAATATTTACGTTTTTTTTTGTTTAATTTATTACTTAATGGCATAATTTGTGGACCAAGTTGCGAATCAAAAGCTTTGCATCGATTATGCCTCAAATAACATAACAGATTTTTGAGAGGTAAGTTAATTTGTTCCAAAATTATCCTTTTTTCTTATGGATTGCTTTTATGTGAGTTGATTTATGTATATAGACCATAGATGATGAATATTTAAGTTTTTTATGCGTAATTTATTGCTTATTTGCATAATTTGTGGACCAAGGAATCAAAAGCTCTGCTTTGATAATTTCATATAGCTTATATAGTTATTATCTAATTCATGGTTCATTCACTTTTAACTTCTTTATAATTTTTTGAATCAGATTGGAACAATGGATATGTATTTATCTCTTGGATTGAAGATCCAAAACCCAACCAAGAAAAGCATTACCCAACAAGTGGAGAGGGTAAACACGATTTTTTTTTTTGGTATTTTCTCAACTTTGCATGTTGTTTTGCTTGTATTTTAATTGGCTGTATAAGTTAAACAATTCTTAATCTTAACCTAACTTCGGAATAGAGAGCAGCCCCATCAAAGGGTTCTCTTATTTGTCTAAAACTTTTTAGCTTTATCAAATATTGGGTGTTCTTAAGAATCATTTCAACGGATATATTGATAGTTTTTTTTTTAATTCCAATTTTTTCTTATGGATTTCCTGTATTTGGATTGATTTATATAGAAAAATATTAGATTATAATAGTTAGGCTAATTTTTATGTAATTTCTTTCTTCTTTGAATATTTTGTAGCATTTTGGTTACCTTTATTTTGTTCATATTTCAGTCCACTATAAATCATTGTTAACTCAACTGATAATTTTGATGATATTGCTTCTCTTCGTCATGTCATGGAGTTCTACTACTGTTTGTTTTTAATTATTTCAACATTATTTTGTAGAATATTGTTTTCATCTTAGAAAATTAAAACGTAATATTTAATTTGAACCAAAGATGGCAGGTCAATTTCAAGAAAATAGAGGAAAGTGGATTTTACATGCCAAAGGGTGTAAAAGGTATGCGATTTTAAGTATTGTGCAAAAATAGTTTTTTATAACTTTTTTTTTATATCATGCTATTAAAAAACTAACAACAATAGCATTTTTTTTTTTGTAAAACAAGAAACGTGTACTCCATTTAAGCTATCTTCTTTTATTGCTTTTTCTTTATAACTACATAACATGTAATAATAAGATGTGTCAATCATTTCTAGCTTTTTATTACTTTTACATATAGATAACTTATAATAATGCGTATGTGTCAATCTTTGTCTAGTAAAGCAACAAGTTGTAAGGCAATAATAGGCAATAAATTATTTGGTAGTAACTAATAAATAATGTTAGTATTTTTTGATAGCACTAATTGGAAATCTATGTTTTGGTATTCTTAATTGAATGTAGTTGTTTCTACAGTTGTTACATTTGCCAAGGTTATTATAATGCTTACATTTTCTTCATTTTCTTTACATTTATTATTTTGATTTCTAGTTACCAATATAATTTGAGTTTTTGCACAAGATTTTTTCATGGATCGAAATACACCTTTCAAGCTTTTGGATACAATATTAGGACATATTAAATAAGTCATGTAAAATTCATTATTAAAAGTATTTATTTTGATGAGTATGTTTTGGAATCATTGTTTTATGAGTTTTCTTGAGACGTTTTCCATTTTTCTCTTTATTATTTGAATTAATATTAGTTGTTTGTTGGAATTTTGGCAGTTTCTATAATTTTTGCCAATTCAGTTATTATCTCTTACTAATTTTTTCTTTAATTTCTTTAGAAAGGTATTTATCTGATAGCCATTCCATGATGGATAAAAGTTGGGTGCATTTTAAAAGGTTTGTAGTATAAAACATTACATTGACAATAAATGCCATGCACAACTATAAGAAAAAACTAATGCTTTTTTTTTGGCTTATTTGTAGAAATACTAAAGAGTATCTTGGTGGAGTTAAAAACTTTGTGAAAATGGCCAAGTCTAGGGTAGGAAAACAGGAATTACTTAGATGTCCATGTAAAAATTGTCAAAATTTGTGCCACGAAAAGGATGAAATGGTGGAACTACATTTGATGAAATATGGGATGGACTTGTCATATACAACTTGGATTTGGCATGGGGAACAAATGGTGTAAAAAGTATTGATATGGAAATGACTAAGACATATAATCATTATATAGATACATATAGGGATGATGAAGCCTTCTCTCAAACCATTGATGAGCAACAAAATGAATGCTTTTCAAATTTTATAGATGATGCTAAAACCCCATTGTACCCTGGATGCACAACTTACACTAGGTTATCGGCAACCGTTGTCTTATACAAGTATAAGTCAATGTATGGTCATTCTAATAAGAGTTTTGATAAACTCTTAGAGATATTGTCTGGAATGTTACCAAATGATAACAAAATTCCAAAGTCTACACGTGTAGTTGAGTCATTATTAAAATCGTTTCAACTTGATTGTGATAAGATACATGCTTGTAGTAATGATTGTTGTCTCTTTAGGAATGACCTAGAAGCAAGTGAAAGTTGCCCGAAATGTGGATCTTCTAGATGGAAGGTAGATAGTAAAACTCAAAAGATTTATAAAGGCATTCCAGCAAAGGTGTTAACTTATTTTCCAATAATACCAAGGTTTCGTAGGATATTCGAATCATTATACTTAGCAGAACAACTAAGGTGGCATTATAATCATAGAAGTAGTGATGAGAACATGCGACATCCAGTAGATTCCTTGGCATGGAAGATAGTTGATAAAAAATGGCCGTGTTTCTCATCAGATCCAAGGAACTTAAGACTAGGTCTTGCAGCAGATGGATTTAACCCTTTTGGTGATATTAGCTCAACATATAGTTGCTGGCCAGTAATGATGGTTACCTATAATCTCCCTCCATGGTTATGTATGACAAAGGAACATATAATGTTAACTTTATTGATTCCAGGGCCTAAACAACCAGGTAAAGACATAGATGTTTATCTACAACCACTTATTGATGATTTGCAACAATTGTGGGAGAATGGGGTTGAAGTATTTGATGCATTCACTAAAACAGTATTTAATTTGAAAGCACTTTTAATGTGGACAATAAATGACTTTCCAGCATATGGTAATCTAGCAGGCTGTACCACAAAGGGGAAAGTTGCATGTCCTATATGCTATGTTAACACATCCTCACAATGGTTAAAACATAGCAAGAAAACTGTCTATATGGGTCATAGGCGTTTTCTTCCTCCTATGCACAAGTTGGTTTGATGGAAGTCATGAACATAGGGGCAAGCCTAGAATACTATCCGGTTCTCAAATTCTAGATGAGATGAAGAACATTGAAAATGATTGGGGGAAAAGATCAAAACAAAACAAGAGGAAGATACAACATAATGATATGTGGAAGAAAAAGTCTATTTTTTTTAACTTACCATACTGGGAGGTAGTTCTTACAACTAAACTAAACTTTCTCTATTTTTTTAACTACTAATGCTTTCTATTATTAATTATAGGCTTTAATTTTTTTTTTTTTTTGCAGCATCTAGTCTTGCGCCATAATTTGGATGTAATGCATATAGAGAAGAATGTATGTGATAGCATTCTTGGAACTTTGCTTAATATGAAAGGAAAATCAAAACCTAACCTAAAACCTAAACTAAGTCGTCTCTCTCGTTCTCTCTAGCGCCGCAGCACATCCTTCGTGACTTGTCGATTCCAGCCTCGCCGACTCCAATAGCCCCGTGAGGCACCGATCTAGCAGCCCCGCCACTCGCCAAATCCAGCAGTCCTTCCAAAAAGGGTAAACTCAGAAGGAAGTAGAGAACACTTCCAAAAAGGGTCGAAGCTTGCAGATCAAAGAGAAGAACGAACTCAACATATTTTCGGTAATATCTTTCCTCTTCTCTTTGCTATGGATAATGAAAACATTCTTTCAGCCCTTCAAAAATGCTTTCCTTCACTCCCTCAAAATGCTCTGGTAAAAATCTATAAAGCACGATTTAACAGACTTAGGATGTTGATGATTAAGAAAATGCCTGTGGACATCCGCTGGTTAATCGAAGCTAAGGTTAGATTAGCTGGCGAATCTAAAATTGATTTTACAGCATACATGCCTGGTCTAGGAAAAAGCACTCTTGCCAAAAAGCGACGTGCTAAAAGGTTACAAGTCTGTTATAGGTGTGCTAGATGGAATTGTAACCAGAAATGTCGTTCTTTAGGATTTGTGTCTAAAAATAGGGAAGATAAGTTGCAGTTCATTAAGGATGGACTGAGTAAAGAATCGTTAGATAATATCTTACTCACTCTTGAGAATCATTCTTGTGGATTAGTGCAAAGAGAACTGATGAAATTGTGGGAACAATTCCAAATGGAATATCAACAATATAGTCCAGGAAATCTGACTCTAAATGATCCTGTTTGCCAGTTTGCAAGAAAGCTGGATGGAAAGATGTGAGCCACAATTTTTCGTGAATTTTTCATATTGTTGTTTCTCTCTTAAGTTTTTTTGATCACTATTTGTTTCTTTCTTCTTTCTTTTTTCCTCATTGTTTATCATGTTATTATTGTTATTTAGTCGTTTTTGATTGTGTATCTTTTAGTTTTGACAAACCACGCAGCTTTTCATAAAGTCAAAGTAGGAGATAAGTCAAACCCCGCCGAAAGTTTAGTGTGGCAGTTTTGTCAAACCCCGCCGAAAGTATATTTCCATTTTTCATGCTTCACGTAGGAGACAAGTGTGTGGGTTTTGTCAAACCCCGCCGAAAGCATATCTCATTTTTTCAAATCTTGGGGCGATAAATCTGCATCGAGCAACCTCCACCGAAATTATGTTCCCAAGTGTCAAATTTTGAGAGTTTTACGTGTGTATATATCCATTTTGTATATTTTCAAATGTCATTTTATAACCTGTCTTACACTTGAATAGCATAATACCTAACGTGCATCATTGTCTTACACAAGATTAGATCACTTATACAAATGGAGAAAACACCAATTCGGCGATTCCGCAATATATGCGTATTTTGCGGATCGCAATTTGGTAAAGATGGAGAGTTTACCACAGCAGCTCTTGACCTTGGTAGGACATTAGCTGCGAGGGGTATTAATTTGATTTATGGAGGGGGTAGTCTTGGGTTAATGGGGTGTGTGTCAACAGCTGCATTCCTAGGAGGGAGCAAAGTTCTCGGCATTATCCCTAAACCATTAGCTGTACGAGATATCGTAGGCAACACCATAGGGGAGGAGTTATAGGTCTCTAGCATGCATGAGCGTATTGCACATATGGTTGTTTAAGTCCGATGCATTTATAGCTTTGCCTGGTGGTTATGGTACATTAGAGGAGATATTTCAAATCACCTCTTGGGTACAGCTAAACATCCATCGGAAACCTATTGGTTTGTTAAATGTTAATAATTTTTTTGATGGTTTGTTGTCCTTTCTTGATCAAGCTGTAGACAAAAATTTCATCTCACCGTCAGCAAGGCAAATGATGGTTACAGCTTCAACTGCAGGAGAGTTAATTGACAAACTACAAGAATTCGTCTATTCACCTGATCCACTAATGGCTCGGATAGATTGGTTTGGAGAAGGCAATAAAAGGCGTAGACTAGATTTAACGCTCCATCTGTAATCTCTATCTACTAGTTTGCTTTGTTTTTGTTTTTTTTTTATTGTGTTTATTTGAGATTTTTCATGTCATTTCTTTTGAGATTTTTCAGGTTGTTTCTTTCGTCACAGGTAATATTTTCTAATCTTGGCTTTTAGAGTGGTGGCTTAAAAAGTTTAAGTCCTCTTGAAACGCATTGTGGATCTCTTTAATCCATAATGGCTGAATAAGGAGGCTAACTTCTAAACTTTTTAGACCCATTCTAACTGACTTGTTTGTGTTTGCTGACTTGTTGGACTTTGTTATTTTATGAGTAAGTTTAGTTTTACGTAATTTAGAGTTGTTATGTATTTTCGTCTTTATCAGTTTCGATTTAAAAAAAAAATTGTGTAAAAAACTTGAGAATGGCAGAATATAGGGCTTCTTTAACCCTTGAAACGCATTCTCTTTAAATAAATCTGTAGTTTGTTTATTTCATGTTGTTTGAAGTGTCTTGTTTCTTGTTTTGTTATTTCATAATAAAGGTATATAGGCTGGAAACCTTAAGTCTGCGGGCTACTGGTCCTAAGGATTGTTGAAATATACAATCTTGACTCAGGTGTAACAACGCCACGTACCTCTTTCTTGCATTTTGTGGGTCGATGATAAGATAATGATTGAATTAAGAATAACTCTTGGAAAATGATAAATGATGCATGGATCTGTGTGCTTGAAATGTATATTGGTTTTTGCTTTACTTTTGATTCCTTGCACAACATTGAGCACCGAGCCATTATCACTGAGTTATTTGTTTACTTAGAGAAAGTTTATGTAATTTAAGTGTTTCTTTATATTTCAATGAATTCTAGAACTTGTTTGATGGTCACTCGAGGCGAAATCCAAGACTGTGCAACATTAGAGAAATGATTTAGGCCATCTTTGGACCGTTTGAGCCTCTATAAGCTTTTTTCTTTGTACAAAAAAAGAAAAAAAAGAAAGAAAAAAAAAGCAATCTGTACTTATCTTCCACGTACTTAAACATTGAGGACAATGTGTTGTTTAAGTGTAGGGGAGGGGAAGTGTAGTTAAAAAAAAACAAAAACAAAAAAAAGAGAAAAAAAGAAAAAAAGAAGAAAAAGAAGAAAAAGAGATCTATACCCTTGAGTGTTCTTAAAAAGAATGAAACAACAAAGTCATATTTGATCTTTGGTGTTGTGCATGTCTACATTAGTGGAGAGTGACTTGAAAAACAGGCCTATGGAGTTCATTTATACACACATATTCACTATTAAATATGATTCATTTTTATGTATAAACTCATCCGGGTTACAAGTGATTAGGTGAAAATGGCTCTACACACACACACTTGAGGAATTGAAGTGAAGCGAAACTAATCTTTGAGATAAAATTCTTGATCAAGTGCATGATTTTGAAGTTTTCCTTAAGTTATAATTAAGTACAATCTTTGAGACCTATTTGTAAATTGAAGCATTTGTGTGTTTTCCTTTGTTTCTCGAGTGTTGTTTTCCTTTGTTTCTCGAGTGTTGTTTTCCTTTTGCAAAAACTGGACAGTCATCATCTTCATTATCAAAGATTCAACTCTCCATAACTAGTTTCTCTTCTATCCCTATTTTCATTTATGTTTAAGAACATGTTTATATTTGTGTTGTTTGTAATTTGTAATATGAACTAGTTTCCATTTTCTGGGATGATGAAGATATAGCCATATTTTAAGATGTATCAACTTGTGACTTTTTTTTTAAGTTTTCATTTGATTTAAAATAGTAATAATAATTAAACGAATCTAAAGTAGATTAATAATAATAATAAACAGGAAAATTACATGACTTGGATGCCAAAATAGTGTACACTATGGTCAAAACCACAAATATTAACACCTAAAGTAGATTAATAAAATGATGTATGCACGTGGTCATATTTAATATTTTCTCTTATTTTACTTCAGTACTTTTAAATAAAAATTTATAAAAATAATGTTAAATTTGTATAACTTAATTGACTACAATATATAATAAATTCACAATGCATCTAACAATAAATCAAAAGAAGAAAAGTGGCGTGAACGCTTTGTCAAGGTTGCAATTCATACATAATAATTAAAGTGAGCTTGTGTGGGGCTATGAGAAATATAATTACAATGATAATTACACTATTTAAAGAAGGCTATATAAGTTTTACTTTGTTAAGCCCGCTTAGAAAAAATTGGTGGGCGATAAAGCTGTGTGCCAAATTTTCTAAAAATTTAGAACTCTAAAATATAAACAAAAACCCATTCATTTTTTAGCACATGAAAAGTTTTTCCCACTCAATTATATTTTTGTCTCTAGCTGCTCTTGTTTTTAGAACAAGTTGAGAGAGTCTCTTAAACAAAGAAGAAAAAGTTATTCAACAAAAGCTACGGTTTGAGCCCAAGTTCAAGAAATAAGGTGAGATCTTTTTATATCTCAATGATCTTGTTTCCCATTTTTTCTCTTTGGTTAAGTTCTAAATCTATATTTAATTTAACTCAAACGTTTGGGATTCTCCTATTATTCTTTATGTCTTTGTTTGTTGATAGAATTTCTTGCTCACTCGGTCACTCTTTTTACCTCTTTAAACTCTGGGTTTTGCTGTTCTATGGGTCTGGTTTTTATTATTATTATGAGTGATTTTTCTTTTATGTGTGTGTGTGTGTGTGTGTTTATATGGTTTTATCGATATGGAATGGATTGAATAATTGAAGTGCTTCAAAAATAATGCGCATGGGTGACATTGATATGAGTTTGTGTTCCCATTTTCATTTGCATGAGTGACAATAATATACTGTTAAACAGATTTTGTGTTTCTTTTTTCTCTTTCTATGGTGTTGATCATATATATGTTCAGCTAATATAAAAAACAAGGGATTGTTGTTCATATATTAAACAATGTATAAGTGAATGTTTGTTGGTGCTTTTATTCTATTCGTAAGCTTTTCTAAGGCTTCGAGCTATTACATCCCAATAACACATAAAATACATTAACTTTAATAAACAAATATATGTCAACGTGCCATAATTTATTATAAAAAAGTTCATTGTTCTTATCGCCCTAATAGGCTATGTAATCAGATTGCATTAATTATTAAATAACTTGATTTGCTAATTTTTTATTTTCTACAAGCTTTGTCTTAACAGATGCATGATTTATTAATTATATTTTTTCCTTTTTCAAAGATTCTAGATAGAGCAAAAGATTGAGATCAAAGAAAATTTCTTGTTTTAATAACATGAGTCAACCAGAGGTAAGCTATGAAATTCTTTTCTTTTCAAGGCTAATTAGATATATATACATGTACAATATAAAAACTAACTTTAGACCTCTTTTTTCACATCTATTAAATTGATTTATTAATTTGTTATACAGTGCTCCAAACAAGCTTCGAAAAGGAAAAGGAAAGGAATGTTAAGAAAGGATAGGACTGAGAGTATTACATCTAATGTTGACTTAAATATATTAAATGGAGATTCAAGTGGTTCTACATCAGATAGTACCGATAAATCATTTGATAATGATGTGCCTACTTCTAATATGGAGTCAGAAAAATCTAAAAGGCCTCGAGGTCCTACAATGTGTCTAAGCATTGCAAAAGAGAATGGAACCAGGTTAGAATTACAGGTAAATAGTATGGGCCAACCTGTTGGAAGGAACTCAGAAAAATATTCATCATATTTGGGACGTTTGGCAAATGAGTTGGTGTCCATAAATGTTGATGATTGGAGGGATGTTGACAAAAAGGACAAGATGTTAATTTTGGAAGCAATGGAGGTAAACAAATATAAGCTCATTTTTTTTAAGTAGTTTCAATTAAAAAATTAGTTATTGTTACTTTTGTAACACTTGAATATTTTTTTGTAATTTTTAGCAAAAGTTTAAATTGGAAGGAACAGCAATAAAACGATATACTTTACAAATGGCTGGGAAGAATTGGAGAGCATATAAATCAAGATTGTCTAAAAAATTAGATAATAAACCAAACCACATTTCAGCTGAAGCATGGGAGACTTTTGTTAAGAAAAGGACCTCTAAAGCATTCAAGGTAAGTTATATTACTTTCTTTTCTAACTTCTTCAAATGCATTCTTAAATTCTTCACAAATTTAATTTTGAAATATAAAATTGTTATTTATCTTATAGGAAAAAAGTAAAGCTTTCAAGACAATTAGAGCACTGCAAGATATGCCATACACTGGTAGTCGGATAGGATATGCACGTATGGAAGAAAAAATGGTAAATTCTTCTTAATATCTCTATAGCAACCTTCAAAATTATCGGTTTTCAAAAACAAAATATTTATATTCAAAATATTACATTAATTAATGAAATCTTTTTTTTTAATTAGAAAAGGGAAAGTTTACAACCATCCTCAATTACTAGGACAGATGTTTGGCTTAAAGGACATACTAAAAAAGATGGTGCTCCATCTAATCCTACAGTTGCTGAGTTCAAGGTTTTACCAATTTATTTATGTCATAATTCTTTTGACCTATTTTCTTTGTGTCTTTCTTAGTAATTGTGTCATTATTTGTTGCCCTTTCATGTTTCATTTAGGAGAGGTATGAGGAAGAAAAAAAATCAGATTCTTTTAGGAATAAGTCAAAATCTGTGAAAGACGATTCACTTGCAAAATTTCTTGGCCCTGAGCGACGTGGTCGTGTTAGAGGTTATGGGGCTGGAGTAACCCAATCCAAATTAGACATGATGACACAACAAACTGAAAAAGAGGTTAAAATGCAAGAAGAGATTACTACATTAAAAGGAACTATGGATCGTATGCAAGGTGTAATGGAAGATCAAAAGAAAGTAATAGAAACTTTATTAAGCAAAATGGTAAGCATTTCCAAATATAATATCATAATTCTGATTTATATGATAATATCAAATGTATATATTTATAAATCTTTCTTTCTATTTTTTTTAAGAGTCAGTTTTTACCTGAAGGACAAAATGAAGAGCCTCCCACTCAATCTATTTATGCTTCACAGGTAAAGTATAATATAAATAACATCTCTTATCAATCATATTTTCATTTTATTTGTACTTAATTTTGAAGACATTTATTTATGCTTGCTTTTGTTTTCTTTGGTGGTAGAGTCAAAGAGAAAAAGGTCAAATGTGTAAGTTGTTGAATTGGTTAGACTCAAATGAAGTGGTTGCTATTGGGCGTTGGGTTACAAATGATGCAAACACAATGGTACATTGTGTTCCTCTTGGAAAAAATGCTTCTAGAGTATGGGTGGATGATGTTAAACAACCTTCAGCATCATTGTGGAGAACAAGTGCTGATATGGAAACAATAGAAGATGCTAGAGGAAGTTCAGTTGCTTGGCCAACTGAAGCAATCGTCATGATAGATGACTGCTGATCTTGGTAAGTTTTCTATCCCCGGTTGTACTTCATTCTTTATATGTTAGTTGTATATAAAAAGGTCTAGAGACTGTTTATGAAAGCAAGGTTCCCAAGTTTTAAAATAAAATTCAATCATAATTTTGTTTATAGTAAAATATAATCCTAGTTTTCTTATAATAATTTTATCCTTTTCTCTAAACTTATTATTCTAAGAATGCCTATTAAGGTATTATTTCTAATGAATTTTTCAAATGTTCTATGCAGTTGATGAAAAGAAGTGGATGAAGGTTTATTGCCATAGAGTACCTTTTGGATATAGCCAATGCATTGTACATATGACATAGGTCTCATGGGAGTTGAAACAAAGAAGCTATCAAATTTTTTGGAACTCTAGCTTTTGACTTGGATACAAGTTATTACGTTAAGCTCTTTGTTTAGATATCACTCTTTGGGAAAGATGGACTTTGATATATAAACAAAGTTTAGTTGAATGTTGATTACGCACTTTCAATACTAGATTTATATGTGATGACTTCTACTTGAGCAATTCATGATATATATGAGTACGTGAATGTGCCTATTATGATTTATAAATATTTAAGAATTATTATGTACATATTGGTAAATAACATAAAATTTATAACTTTTAAGAATTGATACAATATTATCATTGAAATGTCCAATTGCATTAAACCACAAATTTTACAATAACGAAGAATGCTATGAAATAAATTAAAAAAATTATATTATAACATTTTTTTTAGTGTTATATTTTTTATATTATGAAGTCATGGATATGGTAGCAATTATAACATTCATATGCAAGTTATGAATTTTATAGCATTCATGAATGTCATGTAAACATTGAAAATTGAAAATAAATTATAGCATTATGAAAACGCTAAGAATTTTATAGCACTCATGAACGTTATGTAAACATTGGAAATTAAAAATAAATGATAGCATTTTGAAAATGCTATAATTTTATAGCATTCATGAATGTTATGTAAACATTGAATATTCAAAATAGATTATAGCATTTTGAGAAAGCTATAAATACAACTTATAGATAACATTTTTCAAGTGTTGTTATAGGTATATGAAATGCTATTGTTTTATAGCATTTTTTATGGATGCTATAGAGAAAGCATAGCATGGGCAGTTATAACATTCAGAAAATGCTATGAAAACCTTACAACAGCATTCATGGCATGTTATGAAATCCCATTTTTGTTGTAGTGTGAAAAATTGATTAAATATTTTTGTGTGCTAATTTAATATTTCAAAAGTATAAAATCTACCTAAACAGTTATTCTAATAAAAGTATGAAACAATTGGATTAATTTAAGAATGTTAATCATATAGTCGTACTTCAAATACAATATTACTATTAGTTAAAATTTTATATTAATATTTTTAATAATATTTCACTTTTTTATAGTGAATTTTATTAGTATTATCAAGCGTATTTGTTTGGGCTTTTCTGCTAGTTAGAAGAGTTTTTCTAATGTTAAAAGCTCTTTTAGTTTTATTTTGTGTTGCTTAAGTGCCACTTAATAAGAACTTATAAATAATTAAAAAAATAATGTTATTGAAGCTTTTAAGAAAAACTCGTTTAAGCTGTTTTAAAGGTTTAAAATGTCAAAAATACTTTCACTTAATTCTAAATATTTTACTTTATTATCTTTTTGTAACAAAACTTTATTATAATAATTTGATTATAATAAATGTTTGCATATTTAACAAATCAAATAACCAATAACTTTTCGATAATATCTCTATTTTTAAAAACTTTACTTTAAAAATAATTACTTTAATAAACTCTAATTGAATAAACTGAAACAAACTAGCTGCAAGAAAAATTAATTGTATATCCAGAAGAGGATACTCGGAGTATTTCCAAGTAAATGATAAGATATTTCACCGTGTAGTCTATTAGTATTATTAATTAAGAAAAAATAATTGAGATATTCTTCTAAGGATTTCCATGCACATGATAAGTCATTTATGTAGCATTTAATTTTCCCCCGGCGATCAATAAGACATGCATTTTGTATACTTACCTAAAAAAAAAAATTGACATGCAATAAGAAAATCAATAGAAGATAGTGAATAAAAAAATTATGATTTTTAGATAAATGAAGAATTGAATTCTTGACAACATTATTAAAATACGTTTTAGAAATAAAGATGATTTTTAGTTTAAGAAAAACCAACTATAATATATATATAAAGGCTATTATGGATATTATATAAAATATACTTATAAATTTCAATTTTTTAAAAATAACTTAATTAAAGTGAGTGTTTAGAAAGAGATATAAAGGGGCTCAAATATCAACACCCATGGTTCTTTTAGTCATGGTCAACTTAAACTTATTGGCCGTTTGTTTTCTTTCGCTTATCACTTAATACTTAAAAGTGTTTAAATTATAGCCTTAATTTTTTTTTTTACATTCATCATTTATTTTAAGTGATAGATCATTTAAATGAAAAAGTGAAAATTTATCATCTTTTCTCCTTCCAAATGTTTGGAAAGATTGAAATAACTATATTACCCTTCTATATAAATCAAAATTATTCGAAATTCAGAAAATGATAAGGAAGATCATCGAACATTCATCATCACTGTCGTCAGAGTTGTGTGTTCGATGACACCTCTGACACTACCATGACTAGCTTTGCTCAATCTACAAGGCTATTAGAGTATTTTTAAAAATAGAACGATGTTTTTCCAATAAAGGTGGAAAAACTTTCAGCCACTCGAATGTTTATAGGCCTTTAACGGCCAAACACTGTCATATCTTCTAAAAACAATTTGATATCCTTATAGATCAAGCAAAGCAAGTCATGTTGGTACCATAGGTGTCGTCTGACGTGCGACATCGAGCAATGATGGGTGACAATAGGCTATGGTTAGTGATACAATAATTGCCAGTTCCAACAGTTTATTAAAAAAAAATTTTAAAATTTTTTAATAAATAAATTTCATAAAAAATAAATAAAAAACTTCTACTTATAAAATATCAATTTAATTCATCATAATATATTTAGCATATTAAAAAAGATGTATTTTTCTAATAGATAATTCTATTATTAATTATCGATTATTATTGTTACTAATATCTTAATTTAATTTTGTTAAGTATTTAGTTAATTGATTATAATATATTTACCATATTAAAGAAGATATGTATTTTTATAATAGGTAATTTTATTTCAATTATTGATTATTATTATTATTTATATCTTAATATAATTTTGTTAAGTATTTCATTTTTTAAGTACAATAGTACATTAAACATGAATCAATAATGCTATATTTACAAAATCTATATACAAAGTTTATTTACAAAGTCGATATGACATCAAATGAATGAAATAATGAATATAAAAAGTCAACATAATAAATGTTGATGAGTCATATGTCATTGAACGAATGATGCCATGTTAATTTTGTATACAAATTTTTAGGGCTGATTATATTTAGTCTGAAGTCTGAATTTAATTTATTTTTTAGGCATTAAATCTTTTTATGATGTTTGTTTTTTTGACTTAAGCCTTATGGGGGCAAACGTTTTCTGTTCTAAAATCTAAATGGATCCGAATTAAACTGAAGTTTGAATAGATTTAAATATATAAATCTGAATGATATGTTTGTTTTTATAATTTCAACATCTGAATTAAAATGTCTGAAATTAATAGTTTTACATATATATCCTTATTGTTTGATGTTGTTTTCAATGGTGTTTTTTTGGCATATTAATAATATTTTTATATAAACGTTTTACAAACATTAATGTTCAAGCATTTAAATATTTTATTATTATGCTATGAAATATATTTTTTAAATTAGTAAAGTAATAATTTATAGTATAATTATATATGTAATTATTTAAATATGTATTATTATATAAAAGTTACATATAAAAGGTAATAAATGAATTAGATAACTGTATAAAAGTTACATGTAAAAAGTAATAAATGAATTAAATAGGGGTATTAATGTTACATATTATGTTATTAGTATGTCGTTCATGTAATTAGATAATCAAAATTAATTTAAATAAAAATAATTAAATATTAAAGATATAATTGAAAAATTGATTAAATATTTTTGTGTGTTAATTTAATATTTCAAAAGTATAAAATCTACCTAAACAGTTATTCTAATAAAAGTATGAAACAATTGGATTAATTTAAGAATGTTAATCACATAGTCGTACTTCAAATACAATATTACTATTAGTTAAAATTTTATATTAATATTTTTTAATAATATTTCACTTTTTTATAGTGAATTTTATTAGTATTATTAAGCGTATTTGTTTGGGCTTTTCTACTAGTTAGAAGAGTTTTTCTAATGTTAAAAGCTCTTTTAGTTTTATTTTGTGTTGCTTAGGTGCCACTTAATAAGAACTTATAAATAATTAAAAAAGCAATGTTATTGAAGCTTTTAAGAAAAACTCGTTTAAGCTGTTTTAATGGTTTAAAATGTCAAAAATACTTTCACTTAATTCTAAATATTTTACTTTATTATCTCTTTGTAACAAAACTTTATTATAATAAATGTTTGCATATTTAACAAATCAAATAACCAATAACTTTTTGATAATATCTCTATTTTTAAAAACTTTACTTTAAAAATAATTACTTTAATAAACTCTAATTGAATAAACTGAAACAAACTAGCTGCAAGAAAAATTAATTGTATATCTAGAAGAGGATACTCGGAGTATTTTCAAGTAAATGATAAGATATTTCACCGTGCAGTCTATTAGTATTATTAATTAAGAAAAAATAATTGAGATATTCTTCTAACGATTTCAATGCACATGATAAGTCATTTATGTAGCATTTAATTTTCCCCCGGCGATCAATAAGACATGCATTTTGCCAGAGAAAAGAACAAATTGTGCGACTTCAACAAATTTGGGACGGAATAAGAAATCAATTTTTTTACGGAATCTTATTGGTAGTAGCAATACAGAAACCAAACATATATGAATACTAATACTATAATACCACATTACCGTCTTGAGAACACTACTTTTTTAAATTAACTATAGGTATCTTTACAATGACAGCGCTCATTCTCAGCTTGAATTTGATAGAGGGATTAATGCCAGAAGAGGGATCCCACATAAAAACGTCAGAAAAAATGCTCATTGAGACAATGAGCTTCCGTCCTTCACATGAAATCCTCAAAAAGAAAGAATTTACTTAAAAAGTTGATTAAGATTATGCTAGTTTTGCTAATATAGCCATGTCTAATACATGAACATCTAGTGTGTCAGACACCTTTACAAGTCCATCTGTACCATCCACACCAAGTAATTTTCCAGTGGCACCACGTTGTGCACCACCCGTGATCTTGATCTTGTCTGCTTTCCTCGGTGGCACTATTTCCATCTCTGTTGAGAGAGCCGTAATTGTGCCACCATTACCATTACATCCAAGGTCCACTCTACAAGATCCATCCTGCAACATGGGGGATCCTTGATCAATATGTTCATAATTATAATGTAACTATAAATCAGAGTGCTTATCAAGTTAATGCACAATAAGAAGTACTCAAAAAATTACAAGATCAATTCAACACATTTCGCAATGTAGTGAATGTGTGTATTTGTGCTTGTCAATCCTATATGTATTGATCTACAATCAAATTATTCAAAAATATAGTAAAATCATATGACCTAATCCATAAACAGCAAGAACTGCAGTACATCTATCATCGACAATCCCTCAATAAGGCAAAACTTGACGCAAAGCTTTCAATAGACTCACTACCACAGACTCCAACGTGAATCAAAAGGCAGATTACCAGAGATCCTCATCTGCCAATGGTATGACTTAACAATACAGTCATGTAAACTGGAAGATAGATAGATAGATGCTTGTTGGAAATACAACTAGCAGCAAAATTTTGGTGGGCACATATAAATATGATCTACAAACGTTTTCTGAGGTATAAATTCAGAATGTCAAAATACTGGAATGAAAAAACAAGAAGCAACTCTTAGAATCTCAACATAATGAATAATAATTCATTTTCACTTTCTCCAAAAAACTTCAACCATCTATAATACTATTCATCTGAGAATTCAGGAGTATCCCAATCATTAGATAAGCCAAATATATAAAAATACTGTTTACATCTAAGTAGACTCACAAGGAAAAATTAGACAAACAAACATTAAATCACATACCAGAAGCACTTCTCGAATTACTCCCTCACCACAGTCTTCTCCTGTCCTACGAACTTTAACCAAAATGTCTGGCATGAACCATGGTCCTTCATTATCTGTTCCTGCAATTTAGAAAATGATTTAATGCTGTAATCGGCTACTAAAAACTCATTCTTCGTAACTCGAAGACGTTTTCTTTGTAATATTTAAAATTATCACACAGGATTGTGACTCCAGCAGAAGAAGAAAACTACATGGCAATAGAGTGAAAAACAAAGAAAGCAGTATAAGTACATGGACCTGAAGCTTTGTTCAGCATACAAATATTCAAAACAGAATGATTTAATTTGCTTTTGTGTGAAACTAAACAATTGTTGTAGCTTCACTGAGAAGCTTTTCACCCTTGCAATAAAAAAAGATCCTATTTTGTATAACATCCCATATTATCAAATCTGTTGAGCATGTTTAACTTTGCAAAACGAGTTCAGTGTTCCATCATGCAATCAAGTTGAGGACCCATCAGTTTCTTTTGAGTCGATTCAACAATAAATACAATCATTTGGTAAACCAACCCATAAAGATTCTATCGCTGCTAAAATTTCTAGAAGGATTGTATAAGCCATAAAATTACTTAAAGGGCAAAACAAAACTAATATCATTTTTCATTTGTCTACAATCAGTATGATCACAGCTTAAAACACAAGCAAGATTTGCAACTAAATACATACCTAACACAAAATACAAATCTCACAAAGCCATATATAGTGGAATGGTATAATGAAGAAAATATGAAAAGATAGTTCATTTTTTTTTTAATTTTTTAAAACGTCTTCATCATTCTACCACAGCAACGGTAGGAAAGTAGTGACTGCACCTATAGCATCCAGACCACCAGTTCCAGGTGCCATAGGCTGCCCTCCAGGAGTGCCAGAAACATAGGATGCTGAGTTTGGTGTCATAGGCTGGCCATGCTGAGTTGATGGCAGATACAGGCTTGGCTCATTGGCTGCAACAAGTATCTAGTTTTACTTACATGTGCCCCAAGAACATAAATGAACAACTGAGAAAATAAGAAATTAGCATCATTAACAAATTCACCGTAGGTACTGCTATCACCAGGTTTTCCAGCCTCACTCCGGTTGCCACCAGGAGTATTAGCCAAGCCTGAACCCTGACTCTGGTTGCCACCACCTGAACCAGGAGTTGGTGCTTTGTGAGCATGTGAAGCAGGACTTCCTGACTGAAAGAAAACGGCAATGCCTTTAATCTTCAAACATGGAAAAAATATAATATTTTATCTTGTTAGTAGTGCCTAATCATGCTTGATCAATACCTGATATTGTGGACTTTTTTCCTCCGATGAACTGAAACTGTTCATTGTCACCAAAATCAAAGCAAAAAATTAGTAAAAAAATCAATCATCACCATCTTTCTCAGCATTAGAAATAGGCAGAAATCAGTAAGATTCAAGGGCAAAACCTGTATGGTGTTAGAGGATTCCATCCACGCTCTTGTATCATCTTGTCCATCTTGTCCCTGCGAACTCGAATAGGAATAGGAATTCTATTCGTTTCTGCAGAAAAAAAAAATGAAATAAGAGCGATACATATTCTAAAATAGATGTTAAATAGAGTATTTCTGAATTGATCTCATCCTTGACGAAGTAATAACTTAATCAATCCTTCAATAAAGTACTCCTGAAACAAATATCAATAATTTTCAAATAGGAAAAAGAAGTAGACATTATAATATTTCATGAATCAAGACATGAGTTTTCATATGAAAGAAAGAATTAAATTATCACTTTTGTTCATAGTGGAAATATATATATTTTTTCCTATTTATCTTTTTCCTCTTAAATCGTTCGAACAATATTTTCAATTACAATCCTACCTATTTTAAATCGTCTAACAAACAAACCAATTACAGTCTGAAATCAAAAAATAAAATCAAGAAGACGTAATAATTTTTCAATTCATCACGCTGATGGAAAGAACTTACCGTCATAAGGAAGCATCGCTGATACTGGGGTTTGGTTGTGGGACTCTGAAATAAGAGAAACAAACCAAAACGGAACCAAAATGAAAATAACAAACCCTAAGCTGCTTTCTGCAAGTTTATAAAGATTTGAGTGGGCTTTTGGACCGGCGAACGTTATCTTCGATTTTTCTGACCGGAGTGGGTTGTCGCTGTTAAACTTCTTTGGACTTCCCTTTGTTCAACTTTTGTGGGAAAGCCCTCCATAAAATCTCTTTTAAAGCCCCACTGCATTTTTTTTTTGTTTTTGATTAAATTAAATTTCTAACTAAAGTTACCAAAAACCCCATTTATTAGATTAATTTACAGATAATTTATCCCATTGCAACCTTGCCGCCCAAACATAGACATATTTACTTACTTGAACATAATTTAATTTCTCTCTAAAAAAGAAGGAATGATTAATTCAACAAAAGCAAACGAAAAAAAGTCTTTATTATTGTGAGATCTCTATAATGGCATCATGAACCTATTGGAAACAATGGCTCGATGATCGCAAGTCCCGTTGCCTAGATGATTACTTTAGGCCATAAATGGATTATCGAAGTTTGCAAACTATGCATGCTTTTCCATTTGCCATAAAGATAGTAGGTTATTTTATATAAATCTCATTATCTAGTTCTCCATTGATAAAGTTTCAAATGAAATGAGTGACAACGGTTCAACACCCTTTGGGTGTAGCCCTTTGCCACAAGTCATGCCTTATATCTTTCCATAGAACCATCCTTGCATTTGATTTTAAGAATCCATTTTTTCTCAATAGTCTTACAGCTAAGTGGAAGGTCTGCCAAGTCCAAAACTTCATTTTTTTTCATAGACTTCATCTCTTCAACCATTGCAACTTTCCATTCCTTGGAAGTGAGAGAAAAGATAGCCTCTTAATATGATCTAGGCTTATCTTCATCATGTAGAGCCCACATGAATGATTCCCCTCTCATTCTCATAATGATGACATGGGATGCTTCCATGCTTGATTCTATGTAATTGTGGATCTAGGGAATCAGTAATCGAGTGGTATACCCTACTAGGTAAGTCGCTCTTAATATCCATAATTCGATTTTGAGCGCCGTCTTCTGATTCAACCATATCAAACAACTCATGGTTTTTATCCACTTCTTTTCCCCTAGGGAATTCCTTCAAGAGAAATTCCACATCACATGACTCAATTTCAGTTACAATTCCTTCATATTGTTCACTAAGCATCATATATCCCTTAGATTCATTAGAGTATCTAAGGAATATGCAATTATAAGCCCTTGGGCCTAACTTCCCATGCTTATGGAAAGTAGTATGAACATACCCAACTGACCTGTATAGGCAAAGATGATCCAAGTTAGGCTCTTTGCCTGTCCATCGTTCGTAGGAGGTTGAAGGAACTAACTTTGAGGGTACTAGGCTAAGGATATAAGTAGCAGTCAAAAGCTCATCCTTTTAGAAGGATATTGGGAGGTTAGCCTATGCCATCATTGATCTAACCATATCCAACAATGTACGATTATTTTCTCTGTAACACCATTTTATGGCAGAATTCCATGATTGGTCAATTACCTTTGGATACATTTTCCATCACAAAATTCTTTAAATTGCTCAGATAGATACTGGTGGCCACGGTTAGTAGAGTCTTAATTGTTTTCTCCTTTTGATTCTTAACCAAGTTCATGTAATGTCAAAAGCATACCAATGCTTCTAATTTATGAAGATCAACCATAGCTTGTAAAGCCATATATAAACGTGATGAAATAGTTGGCACCATGCCTTGCCTTCACACTCATTGAGCCACAGATGTCGAAATGAATAAGTTATAAAGGGAAAGATGCCTGAATGACTTTTCTTTGTTGACTTTCCAGCCAAACAATGTTCGCATGTAGGCAAGTTTATTTGAGCAAGTTAATTTGCTTAATACGCCTTCTAACTAACCTGTTTATTCTTTCTTGCCCTATGTGGCCTAATTTAGTATGCCATTCAAAAGGATCAACATTTTTTTATAGTAGTCCCAAAGGAAACAGAATCAATAGATGAATAATCAATGTCCAAAACAAACAATCTATCATGCAAAAGACCATGACACTAATATGTCATCCCTAAATACAAAAGAACATCAAATGTAAATCCTATCCTAAGCAAATTAACTACTATGCAAAGTTTCATTGAACATCAGGAGCATGTGAGACATCATGAAGCAATAGAGTGCGTCATCCAGGTAATACCGGCTTGTAGGTGCTAATGCCTGGTACTTCTGTGCTAGTTCCATTCCCCATGTATAATCTGTGGCTTCCAACTTGCAAACAACGATATTCTACAAACCCAATGTAGTCCCTTATGACATGCTCGATTCCTCATGAATCTATAACCCAATCAAGAGATGTATGAGCAACCATAACATGACTTGAAACAAAAATTTCACAAGAACTAAATTTGGTGAGCACCTTTTTCGACTCAATGCAATCACAAGCGAAATGTCATTTATTGCCACAGTTGTAGCAATTGTTAGCCTTGCCCTTACCACCACGCTTGCGGTTGGTTTTCTTTGCCTTCTTAGACACTAGTCCATTTCTTGTCTTAGGAGCATTCCACTTGCACTTAGACCCATTTACCTTGCGCGAATCATTTTTAGCCAAATATAAGGCAGCTTTTGAAGCTTTTGCTGCTTCTAAGCGCTCAACTTTTAGCTCAAGATGATGTGACAGATCATCAAAAGTATGGATGTTAACATAGTATTTTTTTTAAAAGGAAAAACTTTAGTTTAATATAATTTAGATACTTTTTATATATAAGAAGCTGTTTTTCAATGTAGGAAAATACTATATAACAAGATATACCGAACTATGGATATTATATAATCATTGATTTTAATGTTTTCTAATGTTTTTATTCAATGATCTTGTTCCAATATGAGTCACAACATATCAAGAAACACACACACACACACACATACACACACACACACACACACACACACACACACACACACACACACACATATAATCAGATCTTTTTCAAACGTTGTAGATGCGTAACTATGTTTAATTTTTTTTTTTTTTGCTTTTTTATGTTAATGAGAGAGCACATAGGAAGTAAAAGTTGATAGCTAGGCTTTGATCTTTTAAAGACAATGAAAAAAAAGTTATTCTATTTATCTTTCTTGTTCGACCTCTCTTGGTTCTCTACGTTGTATTGTAATTGGAAGAATAATTATTATGGGAGACAAACTACCTGTTTAAGATGATGAAGCTAATGGGGTCTGATCTCTTAATGAAGAAAATTAAAACAAGATAATTTGTGGAATTTAAAGGGTGGAATAAAAGAAAAAATTTTTAAGAACTTTTAGATGGGATATTATAAGGGATGGGTTCCTTTAGCTTGATAGCGGGCACAAATAACATCACTCTGTTAATTAACATTCACTAGTTGCTTTTCTTCTAGGACTCTGTCCACCTCCTCACACCGTTCCCATCAATTTTATTCGGTCATGGGCTTCATGGCTCTCAGTGAATTTTTCGCCCCCTTCATTAACTGCGCTTATGAGTTTGGAAATTGGCTTGCAGAAACATAATTTTTTTCCCCATTAAAATATGGAGGTCCTTTCAATGAAGATTGCATCATAGCTAAACACAATTCAAGAGAAAAAAAAACTTCTGAGTAGATTAACATCAATCACTATTCCACGAAAACACTTTGCAATAAGAATACAAAAAAAAGAGTAATGCTACTTATACAAACTATTTATACAAACTCACACATACAAACTAATATGGCATCTCTATATGATCGCGACATCACCCATGTTAATTAATGACATTTATTATCAATATATATTTATCAAATCACTGCATTTATTTATCAAATCACATTATGCCACATCAGTTTGTATGGATGAGTTCGTATAAGTAGTTTGTAAGAGTAGCATTACTCTAAAAAAAAATTGTGAGTCATTATTCCCTCATTTTTGAACTAGTATTATGGTTAATCATCATGCTATAATTTGATGAGAAATTTGAAAAATTGAACTTATGTAGAATATTTAACAACATAAAAATCTAATTGACAATGTTGTCTTGTTGAATTATATAATGCACACATAACCTTAAAGAAATCAAAGTGAAAAGGGGTGAGCGAACAAAAGGAGAATCTGGTGGATTACCATTTAGATTCTGAAGAACGCCAAGATAAACTGAATAGTTGCAAATACAGCGAGACATGTAAGCATAGCCTTGACGATCAGTCATCTACTGTGCAAGACACTTACAACCGTCAACTGTAATGTCTTCTTTTCTTTGTCTTTAACATATTATTCTATCTTAGAAGTTCTCAAGATTTATATATCTTCACTTCTTTCCCCATCAATCTACCCAAATACTTGAAAAGAAAACAAGGAAATGGTAAGAACTATGTACAAAAAGTGGCTATAACAATGTTGAAACTTGATATAGAATCTATGCAAAATTTGGGTGTGATGATTTTGTATTTTTGTTTCCAATTGGATTTAATAATATGTTGTTGATTTTAAATTATTTTGAATTTTGAAAGGAATATGTGGTTGATATTGAATGTCAAATACATTGGAAAATGTGCAGTACTGAAAATAGGATTTGGATTAAAAAACGAACACACCCATATGGCTATGATGCATGTTGGGTCATGTGACATATATATCTAGTATTGACTTGTCTACCGACCTAAACTAAAGCTGTATTACATGCAGTGCTATCCTTTTCTTGTAGGCACAGAATCGGAAGGTGCCACAGAGTGTGTTTGGCCCTGTTATTGGATAGCATCTTTTGGATTTCGCTGCTAGCTGTAGCTTTTTAGTGTTTGGTAAACTCTTTGAAATAGTTGTCCAAGAAGTTGTTGTTTGGAGAATCTATTTTTATAGTAGATTACAAAAGCAGTAGAGATCAACTTTTGAAAATCAGATTTTGAGAAGCTAAAATTTAGAGAGACCAAAATACGTAAATTATCCCTACAAAATAATTAAAATTAAAAAATATCCTTAAATATTAAAATTTTAAATTTTCTATTTAAATAGATTAAAATAGATCTAAAATTATTTGTTAAAATAAATTTTCTGAGAAATAAAAATATGACCGATCGTTAGCCACTATTGGTTGTCAGCAACCATGGAAGTACTGCATCGATGACATCGTCTACATGTTCAGATCGTCCGCCCTCCCTGATTCCATCGTTGTCTCCTCTGTTCCGGCCTCCGACCGACGACGGTGAGTCTGAAGGTGTCAACGATGTCGCTGATGTGCAACTTCTACGACTTCTAGCGGCCTGTAGTAGTTGAAGTTCGGCATTACATTTTCAAATTTTATTTTTTATTTTAAATAATAAATTAACAAATATATATTTATTTTAATATTATTTTGATGAATAATAAATATTTTTTTATAATTTAAATTTAGATGAATTTTTAATAATATTTCTTTTTAATTTTTCTGTATATTTTTGTATTTTTACTTAACAATTAGCTTTTGAAAATGAAGTTTATCAAACACATATCTATAGCTTTTGGATAGCACAGTAATTTTAAAAAGCTAGTTTACCAAATATCCTAAACTTTTTGAGATGGCACAATTAACAGCTGATTCTTCTTATTTCTGCAATAATTTTGTACAACACAACAGTCCTAAACACACCTATATTCTCCTATTGTTCCGCTGCTTAATTTCAACTATACAAAGGAAAATGTATGTGCAAAACCTTACATCATTTTCTAAACATAGACATGCACATGCCTGCATGCATCCACAAATTAAAATACGTGGAACTCCATTTTGATCTTTGCATGTGTAGACATTGGATTTTTGAGGCTCAATGATAAAATGAAGATGAATGTTGAACAAAAAGAATGATCGAAATGCCCTTAGAAGCTGAAGAGGAAAGGGGCAAGAAGAAATTGGCATAGGGTCTTGAAAACTGTTATATGACTTCAAAAAAATCACAAAAATTAATCCAAAAGGAGTCTATTGATGAGTCATATATTGTTGACAAGTGAATTATTGTGCTAACCATCAAAGAATCTTTCTGTCTTTCTCCTTTGCTTCTTTATAAAAGACCCTCTTAACCATGGCTTCTCCATTACCTCCAATTCTATCACTTGTTTTTCCTTGTAATGAGGATATTATGCCTGCATAACTATCAGAGGCTTAATCATCATCTTCCCTTGATTTTCCCACACAGCCGCCAAACTAGCCAAAGCATTTGCTTGCTGATTTTCATCTCTAGTCACATGTTTGCAAGTATCTTTTTTGAATCTACCCATCAACCGTTTGAGATATTCTAAGTACAACTCCAACTTTTCCTCTTTAACATCCCATTCTTCCTTTGCTCACAGAATCACTAACAATGAATCACCTATTATCTTGACCTCGTCGACTCTTATGGCGATTAGATCCTCCAATCTAAATGCATATGCTTCATATTTAGCTCTATTGTCAGTGACCTTGAATCTTAACCTCTTGGCTAAAGGAAGCACTTATCCACTGGGGGAAATGAGAACCACTCGTATTCCAGCCCTATTTCTATTTGTAGTACCATCGAAATACATCTATTAACCTATTACTGTAATTACCCTCAGATGCTCATCAAAAAATTCCAATTTCTACGGTTCATCTCTATTGACCAGACCTGCTGTTATGAATTCTGCCATGATTATCCTTTTACCACCTTTTCTGTTACATATTCAATGTCAAATTCTGACAATTGAACCAGTTATTTTGCCAACTTCCCAACTAATGAAAAGTTCTCGTACAGGTACTTTATTAGATCTATCTTATAGACAACTTGTACCTTGTACGATTGAAAATAATGGCATAGTTTCTTTGAGGCCCACACATTACTGGACACATTTTCTTCATTTGAATATATTTGATCTCATATGATAGCAGCTTCTGACTTAAGTAGTAAACTGCATGTTTTGCACCGTTCTCATGTACTTGTGCCAACATTACTTCTACTGCTTCATCTTCAAGAGCTAAGCATATGATGAAATATTTTAGTGGCTTTGGAGGTCTCGAAACATGCGGCTTTGTCATGTACTCATGGATTTTCTCAAAAGCAACCTAACACTAATCATTCCACTTTACAGGTTGGTCCTTCTACAACAATCTAAAAATTGGCGTAGATATTGTGATCAACTTTATGACAAATATGTTGATATATTGAATTTTAACGAAGAACCCCCCATACTATTTTTCTATTTTGGGTGTTGGCATCTCCTCAATCGCCTTTACCTTATTAAGATCCACCTCTATACCCTTTTCTCTAACTACAAATCCTACTAGTTTGCCAAGTGTCACTCCAAACACGCATTTCTTTGAATTCAACCTTAACTTATATTTCTCCGCTCTTTCTAAGAACCTATATAGCACCTCAAAATGATCTTCTTGAGATTCTAACTTCACTACCATGTCGTTCACATACACCTCTATTTTTTTGTGGATCATGTCATGCAAGAGTGTCGTTGCCATTCTCTGATAAGTAGCACCATTTTAATCCAAATGGCATGATCTTATAATAGTATACCCCCGATTTCATGATAAATGCTATCTTGATCTTGTTAGCATTGCCATTAATATCTGATTGTACTTGGAGAAGCTGTCTACAAAAGAAAACATTTTGCTTAAAGCTGAACTATCGACCAAAACATCAATATGAGGCAAAAGGAATTCATATTTCAGAGAAGCCTTGGTAAGGTCAGGTAATCCACACACATCTTCACTCTTCTGTCCTTTTTTGGTACTAGAACCATTGCTGGCCATTGAGGATAATCCACCACGTCCAAAAACTTTGCTTCTATTTGCTTCGTGACCTTCTCTTTAATCTTTTATGGCCATTCTAGTCTGATTCACCTTAACCTTTGTTTCACTAGTCTCATGTGCAGATAGGTTGGGATAGTGTGTTCAATAATGCTTTTATCGATTCCTAGCATGTCGTTGTATGACTAAGTAAATACCTATTAATGCTTTTCCAATATTTTTTCAAATCTCTCTCTCTCCTCAAGAGTTGTGTCATGTGCAATGCATATGTTCTTTGGACGTTCAAATGTGCCAAGATTAATATGATGCATTTCTATGGAATTGATACAAAAAATGCTTGCCAAATGAAAGTCATCATACATCCTACCATTAGGGAAAACATCACACAAGTAAGTAAAATTAGATTTTATTACATCATACTAGAAACAAAAGCATTATCATTAAACATGTCTGGGACAAAGAGTTCCTTATAACAAACATTTTCAAATGTCATTCATAATAAGACAGTAAGCTCATTTGCTTCTTCCTTTTGAGACACCTCTTCTAAGCTTGGTTCCTTTACAATCCTTAGTTCCTCCATTTCTTTATTCAACTGCAGCTCTAACTTTTTGTCAATCATGGAGTCTATCACATCTTTGAAGATCACAAAGCTTGGTTTCATAATCCCATTGCAATCCTATGGTTCAGCTTTTGTAAAGGGGCTCCAAGGCTTCTTATTCTTCAGTTGGTTCTGATGCCTCTACCTTGTACATCAATTATGAAATCTTCACAAACTTGATTACCCTTTTTTAAGTCTCTCTTGGCCCATCATCCTCATTTGAGACATAGCCTAGTCGCCTTTTTTTAGTTTGACCCTTAATCTATAGAAAAGTGGTCAAGCATAACATAACTCTTACCCAGACCAATTCCAAGCCTATATACTTGTTTCTTTATTATCCGAGCAACAATAGGGCTATACACATCAATTATCAATATCCATAAGTTGCTAGGGTAGGGGACCTCTTCATTCTTATCATTGAAAGCAACCATCGGGAATGAATTGCTTTGATTGTTATGATTTCACCTTCATAAGGGAATCAGATGACTTGATGAATAATAGAGGGCACTCCACTCAAGGGATGAAACCATGCTCGAACAAGTAATGCAGCAAAGGTAATTGGAATGTTTAGGATAATAAATTTGATTATGACTTCAATAGGACCTCAGTGTCTTGAAGGTCTGTACTACTGACCATTTGGAGTCATTATAAGTTTGAATCACCAAATGAGAAAACTTTAATTCATCTATATCAATGCCAAATTTGCTGAGCAAATTCAAAGATATCAAAATGATGGCCAATCTATTACCAATCATTACACATAAAGTTTTCCTCGCATAAATTTTTGTAGCAATGAATAAAGGTTTGTTGTGATCTCTCCCTTCTAGTGGTACATAGACATGTAAAAAGGGCCAGGCTGAGCATGAGTATGACACGGTCTAGTACGAAATCGTACAGTACAAGTATAGCATGAGCACAAATACTGTAGTTGTATGGTACAGTACGAAGTGAGGATTGGACTGGACTATGCTTAAAAGTTTGGTACGGTAGGTCGTGTTGACATGAAGCACAATTGGACCGTGCCAAGCACGAAGCACTATAAATACGAATAGACACAAATGAGCACGATTACTTTTTTAATTCATTTAATAAAATAAGTCCATTTCGAGTTAAAATAAATAAATAAATGAATCATTATATTTAAATGAATATATCAAGGGACCAAGTTACTTTGCTGTAATGTTGTAGCAATTAAAAGTCCAAGTAAAATTTATTTTCTTTCCATAATATCTATTTATCTCTCATGCCTTTTATATTTTTAGTTTACTTGGTCATACACTCTTATTTCATTCCTTTCTATAGATCTCTATCTCTTTCTAATTTATTCATAATTAAATAAACCCATTTTCAATTAAAAAAAGATACAAAATGAGTCTTAATTGTAATGATAGAACTCTATAATATATTTAAAGAATTATACTTTTAGTTCAAATTATTAATAAAGAATTCACTTTTTTTAAGAAATTGACTAGTATATCTATATTTATTTAGCTAAAATTTTAAGACTTTTACTTTGAACAAAGCAAATGAATGATTTTTAATTGAAGATAGTAATAATTAATAAAAAGATTTTGAAATTGTTATTTATAAATTCTTTAAAAAAATTAGGTTATTAAAAAAATTCAATTTGATTTTAAAGATAAGCTTATTTTTCTTAAAAGATATGTTTATGGCTCCTAAATAAGGGGTTAATTAGTTTCTTTAACATACACATGTGTCATTTTAATAAAAATTTAAAAGTCAAAGACAAAAATTTTGTACGTATTTTTGACTCATTCAGGCCAAGTACGAGACGGCACGATCCATTTGGGTTGTGCCATATGGATTGTGCTAGGCCTCCCAATTTTTTTTAATGCTAGGCATGGTACGACACAAAATACTATTCATATTGGGCTAAGTATGGTACCAATAGTATTTTGGGCTCAAAAGTTTTTGGGCGTGCCGACACGGTATGGTACGTTTTACAAGTCTAGTGGTAGATCCATATCAATAAAAGTGATCACCACTTTCTCTTCCTTTTCCTCAACAACAATATTAGAGAAATCGATATGTCTACCAATGCCTTAGCCATCACTTCCCTATATTCTTTAAAAGACATCAACAAGTCCTAGACACTAATATTAGCTAGTGCTTTTCTTAATTGGCGAAGGATATGGTCATCCTCTTTCTTTTTGTCTTCTTCCTTTTTATCCTTCTTTTATTCTGAATCCACTTTCTTCTTCTTCCCTTCTCTCACCTCTTCTTTATCATTTTTTCTATTATTTCCCTCATCTGCCTTTATATCAAGATAGAATTATGCATTCCTAGAGAACCCTTAGACTTTCTTATCCTTTTCATAGTTTTTAACTTTTCCATATTCTTTAGCACTGAAATTGTCCTAGAAATCATGAAGAGTCTCCACTTTGGGTATTTCATCCTAAATTCTAATCACATCCCTATTGGTGGACTCTTCTTCATCATAGCTAATTATCACAAATTTAATCGGTTTCTCCTTGCCAAACTTCTCTAGTTCTTTTTTGGGCACTCTTACCTATCCTACCTCATTGGAGTAGATTTCAGCTGCTAAGCGCATAATATTCTCTCATTTTAACTTTTCTTCTTCACATTCTTTTCCCTATTCCCTCAGCTATATTGGGGTCGTTTCTACCCATTTCCCATGAATTTGTACTTTGGCTGCTAGAAGGGTCACATGGATTGGCCCTTTCATGTCATTCTTCTCTCATTCCCTGAAGGACTTAAGGATCTCTTCTTCAATGACTTCTAAGCTGATTGCATAAATAGGTTTTTCCCTAAGCACATTTTCACCATTCTTCAGTTCATAAATTTTTGTTGTAAAAGTTGGCACTTTGAACCACCCTTTCTTGTGCTAAAAAGTTCCCACTGCCAACGAGACCTCGTCAATTGGTTCCTTCATTCTACTAGTCTCCTTATCAGTTGGTGGCTTCCTCTTCTCTTGGTATTCTTTGTCTTTCCCCCAAGCTGCTTCCATGTAATGGATAAAAATTTTGATGCAAAGGTTATAATCCTTTACAATCTCTACATACCTCTCAAATGCTCACTTCCTCTCTTTCTTCTTAAGCTCTCTAAGTGTTTCACTCTCTCTCCTCATCGGTGTTCCTCCTTCTTGTGTTTCTTCCTCTCTCATCTTTTCCTCCTCAACACTTTTATCTTTAAAAGAATCTAGCACTTGCTGCATGGTTAACCCAGAGCTAATCATATTGACAATATCTCCGCCTTTCTCACTTACACTAGCCTTGCTCTTCTTAAAATACTAGGCAAAGATATGTTCTTCATCATCCAACATATACCTAGTGTGCAAAATTGGGACCTCAAACCATCCACATTTTTATTATGTAGTTGTGAATCCAATAAGTATAAGTCGATGGGCTCTTCGAACTGGTCAATCTCTTGAGTTGTTACCTCTATTCAGTGCTTCCTTTCTTCCTCATCCTCTTTATACCCCCTTTCTGTGTCTAACACTAGAGTGTCATATTGTTCATCTATTAGCAATACCCAGCTGTCATCATTATATCGTGCGTTGTGTGGTAATGGTATGTTGTCTTCAATAATTCCTCTTTCCTTTTAGCTCCAATATTAGCCTCAACCTTTGCTATTAGTTTTACCTCTTGCTTTTTACCTTCTTCACCTATATCTTTTGCCATCTTCTTCATATCTCCAATCAATTTTTCCTTCAAGTTACTCCTTCATTAATCCAGAATTGATCGTATTAGCATAAAGAGTGGCACATTCTTGTAATATTAGAGTGGATTGCGCTTTGTGTTTGGTTTTTCCTTTTTAGGATCTAGGATTCGACCATTATCAATCAAATCCTGTATTTCATGCTTCAGCCTGGCACCATCAGTGTGGTGTCCATACATCCGGTGAAAGTCATAATAACCTCTATTTTTCAAATTCAATAGTATCGAGTTCGATTGCTACTTTGCTGATAATGGCATTAACTGTCATTTAGCCTTCAGCTTTGCAAATACTTGGGATAGAGGTCTGCCCAGATTGCCGAATCTCCTCCGTGGTTTATCAACGACATTAACATTCACATTTTGGCATTGGAGCTACCAGCTTGATTAAAATTATCCATATTTCTTTTAGGGAAGCTTTTCTTTTGCTTAGCCTCTGCGTTCTCAATTTGGACACTAGAATCATAAAGATCCTCAAAAGTTTTAATTGATATCGTAAATAGTCTATCGCTAATCACAAAATGAGTACCATTAATCACAATCTAGACTTGATCCTTCTCCGCAGGTCGATTTGACATGGTTGCCGCCTTTGCTCTCCAACGAGTTAAATACTAAAAGAAAAACAACTCATTTGGCTTCTAGTGAGTGTTTTCCAAATCTCCTAGAACCATTTCCAATTGAATATTATGTTTGCATTGATTAATAAACTTCTCTGCTAACTCATTCTAATCCTTTTTCTCTGCCTTCCCAATTTGATATACAATTCCATGGCCTCACCGTAAAGGAAATAAAAACATCCTTAAAATCATTTCCTTAATTAGAGAAACCGGTTGCTCCCATCATAGGTACATATCTCCTCAAGAAAGGTTTGGGATCACCCTTTCCAATCAAACTTTGCCGAGTCTAGCATCTTGAATTGTGGTGGAAGAATGTTATCTCCTACCAACTGCATACCCTCTAGGTCCCCCAAGCTCTCAGTTTCTTTCTTCTTCACCAAGGCTTGAAGCCTTTCAACATTTCTAGATAATTTTCTCATGGCTTCCATTTGTTTTTCTTCCTTGGCTCTTCTATACTCTTCTTTTTCAAATAATCCTTCATCGACATCTCCTCCAATATTACCCCCACTAGTGGTATTGTTTAAGCTTGGCAGCCGGTTATGGTTTGATACCCAACAATTAGAATTCTTGGTGTTTGAATTTGATCCAAGTGGTGGGTTATAGACACTTGATTCTTGAGGCCCAAGGATGAAGTGAAGACAACTGATGAGCATAGAAAATGATTGAAATGCCCTCAGAAGCAAAAGAAAGAAAGACAAGAAGAAACCGATTGAAAGCTTGAAAAATTGATAAATGAATTTGAAAAATCACAGTAATTAATCCAGGAGGAATTTGATAATGGGTCACATGCCATTATGAAAGCACAGATGTCTAGTTTTAATAAAATTTTACGGATTGCAAATCATAGCTAAACTCAAAGAGTTACACAAGATCGAACGAGTGGAGGTCAGAAGGGATTGTATTGAAAAAATGCAAAACCAAAGGGTTTGGTGGGCTATGACCAGTCGACAGTTGTAGGACAGCTTTCTAGCCATCCTACCATTAGTCAGCGGTCCATCTATAACTGACAACTTTCCCACTATTGGCTGACAGTCCTAAGATAGTCAGTCAATTGTGCTTGTCTCATTTTTGAAAAATTACGTTGGAGACCTTCCCTTTTTTTTTTTTAACTTCCTTTTTCAACTTCAACTTCTCCTACATAAACAACCCCTCTCCTCACTTTCACTCAAATTGAAATCTTCTCTTCTCCCTCTTGAAGACATACTTGAGAATTCAAGAAATATTTTCTAGTTTAAAGTTTTTTATGCGTTCTATTTCTCTAAACTTGAAAAGGGTACGTCTTAAGAGCAATTCTCTCTTCTCTCTCATCTTTTCTTATTTATTTTTCTTGCTTTAAAATAAGCATGTTTAGGTTTGTTTATACTTAGAATAAACATGTTTAGGTTTTATTTTCATACTTAGAAGCATGATTAGGGTTTTATAGAATTGTTTAACCCTTTATTTGTTTGGTGAGATAGAAATACATGTCAAGATAAGTTATCATTCTCTCCTTTATTAGAAATAGGTTTAGGAGTTTATTTTCTTTGTGAATGCCTTAGAACCATGTTTAGGATCTCATGATTAGAATCATGCTAGGAATACTTATAACTTTTGTAGCATGTTAGTAAATAGCGTAGAATATGTAAGAATTATCATGTTTACCCTTGAATGTTTTAATTAGACTAGAATAGCCATTATTGATATTGATTGATTGAATTAGGTTAGAATTTTCATGTTTAGGTAGAATTATCATGATAAGATTATCAAATCTAGGCAGAAATGCCATATTCTAGATTTTAGCTTTGTATTAGATTTTAATTGATTGATTGATTTTATAATCACCATGATTAGATATATGAATGATAATTTATGATTATATGATGCCATAAAGTGGTGGTGGACTTACATTGATGGTGAGGGACCATCACTAAAATGAATAAATATAAGTATGAATTTGCACGAAGAGGCTTGATAAAAATTGAATAAGACTCACATATGGTGGTGAGGAATTCACTATTTAATGAGTCTCGAATTGAATGTTTATATTAAATATTTGAATTGCATGGATATGCTATGAATGAATGAATAATATTTGACGAGTTTAGAAGTAAAATTTATTTTATTATTAAATAATAGAATAACAATGTTGTAATCCTCCTCCCATTCCCCAATGTTTCAAAGAAATTGTAATCCTTTCTCATAACCTCCTTCCATATATGAATATACAACTGCCTTGATTGAAATTCACCTTAGATGCTTAAAGAAGATGAAATTGAAAATGTATGCATAAAATAAACAACTTAAGTGGATTGTATAATAACTTAAGCTATTCTTATTTGGGACACCCTAGTGGAGGCTAGATTTTGATTCAGGCGAGGTGAATGGCTCGTACCTAACTTTTTGAACTTATCTCTGAAGGCGTGATGGTAGTTTAAGTCTTGAAGTGAGGGATTAAATTACCTATATTTTTCAGCCATTCCCATGGCTCGTTTGTGTTTCATTAAGTCTCAAAAAAGGCTTTAACACAGTGTCGTAGTCCTAAATGCTCTGGCAGATGTAGACACTTGATTTTTGAGGCCCGATGATAAAATAGGGATGAACTTGAGCAATAAAAATAATCAAAATGTCCTTGGAAGTTAAAGGGCAAAGGTTAGACGAAATCGACCAAGAGTCTTGAAAACTAGCATATGTCTTCCAAAAATCACAGAGATTAATCCAAAAGGAATCTGATGATAAATCATATACCTTGTGAAGCTATCGATGTCTAGTTTTTATAAAATTTTACAAATTGCAAATTGGAGTTGAACTCAAAAAGCTATGCGCGATTGAACAGATGAACATCGAAGGAGGACTACACTGAAAAGTTACAAAATTAGAAGGATTTGGTAGGCCACAATCAATCAGTGATTGTAGGACAGTCGACAGATTGTCCTACCATTTGCCAGTGGTCCACCCACAGCTGGTCGGCCATCCCATTGTTGGCCAATAGTCCTCACATAGCCAACCGACAGTTCTCCTTGCATATTTGAAAAATTTCAATGGCAACCTTCGTTTTTTGTTTCTTTGCTTCCTTTTTCAACCTCAAAGTATAAAAAGACCCTAACTCCTTACTTTTCAACACACATCAAATTCATATCTTCTCCCTCTAGAAGAGACATTTAAGAATTTAATGAGTCTTTCCAGTTTAAAGTTTTTTGGCGTTTTTATATTGCTCTAAACTCAAAAAGGGTACGTCCTAAGAGTAGTCCTCTCTCCTCCCTCCTCTTTTTTCTTTAATTTTTTTGCTTTAAAAAAAGCATGAATAAGTTTGTTTATGCTTAGAATTAGCATGTTTAGGATTTTTTTTTATGCTTAGAAGCATGTTTAGTATTTTATAAAATTGTTTAATCCTTTATTTGTTTTGCAAGGTGGAAATGTTTGTCACAGTAAGTCATCTATCCCTCTTTTATTAGAAACATGTTTAGGAGTTTATTTCTTTTGCGCATGCTCAGAATCATGCTTAGGAGCACATGTTTAGAATTATGCAAGGAAAACTTATGATTTTTGAAGTATGCACTACAACAAAAATGACATAAGGTAGCATTGATTTGTAGCATTTTTGAACAAAAGCTACCAAATGTAACCTTTTTTGTTGCATTTGTAATAAAATGCTACTATATAATTCTAAAAGATAACATTTTATTTTTAAATGATTTTTTTTAAAATAAACATAGCATTTTGTGAATGTTGCCACTAACTTCAAATTTACAGCACCTTAAGAATGCTACAAAAACTCACTAAATGCTTTTCAAAAGCTAGCGGGATTACTTTTCGTTTCCCCCCTTCAATAAAATTTCACTTCCCCTCACACAACCCATTTCAATTTTCAAGTCCAATATTTCTTTTTTTGTTTATTTTTATTGCCTTTGCCTTTTGTATTTTTCTAATCCTTTGTTCTCTTCATTACACGCGAAAGAAGCAGCTCATCCATTTTCTAACCCTAGGTCACTCCTCCACTCTATCTTTCACCATCTTCATCGTCACCATCCAGCCAGCCATTATCTTCATTTCTTTCAGCCTCCATGCCCACGTCGTCATCTTCATCTTCATTCTCTTAGCCCTCATGAACAAGCAAAAGAATGAGTTGCCAAGCAACAAGCAGGGATTGAATCACTCAAGAATTTTTCTTCAGCATCTTCCCTTGGTGAATGCTTCCTATGGCTAGTCATCAAGCAAATCATCATGCTCTCTCTTTAGGGTTCTTGATTTAATTGAAATTGATTCTTATCAAATGATAGATCTATGCAGAAACTTGGTCAATTTCTTGTTTCATATTCTTTAAAATTTTCATCTATGGCTTCATTCTCATCAATTGATTGGTATTTGATAATGATGAAAATCAGATAAAATTTTCTGCCCTTTTTGTTTAGATGGTTGTGGTGGGATAGTAATTTGTGTATTGAGTTAAGAGTTGTTGAAGTAGTTACGGAGAGCTTGGAGTTATTTGTTTGGAGTGATTATTGGTTAGTTTGATTGTTATGAATTTGATTCTATTTGTGGTAGCTTTGAAATTTCAGTTACGGATCATTTATTTGTAGAGCACTTATTTATTTGTTTATGCTTACCAACTGTTTGATAAAATGCCTCTCAATTTGAATGGTAAAATGTGCAGAAACGTAGACTATATAATTTAATTTTAAATAAATTAATGTTGTTGCTTACAATCTATGATGGATTTTGATAACTGAAAGCCATTAATTGAATAATTAATTTTGTAAACCTTATAATTGTTTTTAAAAGTGTAACTGATGTGGTTTTTTAATTAAAAATTTATATTGTTCTGTTTCACTACCTCTTTGTTTAAAGAATTGAGTAATTCTTTTTAAATTATGTACACTAATTATTAACTATATTCCTTAGTGGGTGCAGTTCCAAAGGCCAGGGTACTGATATTGGTGGTTCATCATCATTTGATAGAATCTATCCTATATATTAATTATAGGCAACATCAATTGGCCTTTTAAATTGCCAATTACGCATTCGAAAGCTCAACAGGGTGACTTGTGATTATCGACTTCATTTTAGACTATAACTTCTTGTTTATTTCTTATATTCTGTGTTCTCGAGTGAGGAGATAAGGATTTTTGTGTTTAAGCTATTCGATTCTCTTTTGTAGGATATGGAGCAACATAGAAGATTGGTTCTTATATGGAGTAACAAGTTTACCATCGTCTCAACCTCTTTGGTAATTCTTTATTTTCAATTTTTCATTACAATTTCTTTAGCTATTCTTGTTAATACGTACCTAGCTGAATTTATGTGAATATTAAATTCTTACATAAAGAATGATAAAACCTTTGCTGATTTTTTATTAGTTAAAATAGTATTAGACATAAAGTAAGCTTTATTTTGTAACTAATTAAATGAATGTTTCAAATGGTCATGAGTATGGATTGGTCCAAGTTACTACTTTATGGTGCAAAGTTGAATATAAAAATAAAATGCAGGTAATGTAATTATTATACATAAAAATAAACCGCATATTTATACTAAAAGCTTTTTAATCTCAAGGTTAAATAGGTATTGCATTACTTTGTTTCCCAATATTCTTATTAGTTACTCTAATTGCTTTCTTTTTATCCATATTCTTATGAAACCAACATGTTAGGTTAACCTTGTTAGATTAATTCCAATGTGACATTGTGGCATCAAAAAGCAACCCACTAAAACTGGTGAAGCTACCACATGAATTATCATATCAGCTAAATTTCCCACTTTTTCATTCTTTCTTACTCTTGAAATCTGGAAATAATTTAATGCAATAGAGTAAGTCACCTATAGCAGATTATTATAAGTGGTTAGTGCACGCCAGAATCTTTTATGTTGGTTTGTAGATAGTGGAGTTGCCTGGTTTTGACACTTGTTTTATTATTGTGTTGTTGTGTATGTTGTACATATTTATATGTTTCAATTATGTTTTTTAAGCTCATAAAGATGATGGATGCACATTGCCATGTTTAATGTTTTCTTGTATTTTACTTCACTTTTAAACAAGTTATTTGTCCCTTTACTAAATTTTACGTGTTGGTCAATGTTAATTTCTTTTCCTGTTTGATTTTTGTTTTCTTTTTTTTCTTTGTCAACTAATAACTTTCTTAACTTGAATTCATGAATGTAGGGCAGGCCATCAATTTGGAGAAGATGATACTTTTTCAAAAGCATTGGATGGAGTCCAGATCAATGATATATGTTGGTTGTGTAACCTTTTTTTATATATAAAAGACATTTAATTATTGATAATGTAATGAATATTGTGACTATCTTGATTATGAATGAAATATCAAGACCTTTATTTCTATGCTGTCTTATTTTCTTATATATGTTTGAATTATTAGAATTATTATTTGATAATATGTACATGTGAAGAAATGACGAGTAAAAATTGAAAATAGACAAAAATTAATGCTATAAAAGTAATTTTTTTGTAGCATTTTTAGTAGGCTATAAAAGTAAAGAATGAAAACAATTTATTGACTTTGTAGCTTCAAATGAAAGCCACAAAATAATGTTTTATAGCTTTTAAGAAATGCTATAATAACTAGTTTCATAGCATTCAATCGTTGCTACAAAATGATGTGTTATAGCTTTTAAGAAATGTTATAATAACTAGTTTCGTAGCATTCAATTGTGGTCACTAAAAGTATATTTGTAGCATTCCATAAATGCAATTAATGCTCAGACTTTTAGTTGCTTGGCCTACCATAGCATGCTAGAAAATGCTGCGATTTACCTTTAGTAGCATTGGATGAATGCTACCTTATGCCATATTTGTTGTAGTGATGTTAGGAAATAGCATGGAATATGTAAGAATTATCATAACCCTTGAATGCTTGAAATGGGATAGAATAGCCATGTTTGATCTTGATTGATGTGATTAGGCTAGAAATGTCATGTTTAGATTAGAAATACCACGATTACTATGAATAGGCTAGGATTGCCATGCTTAGGCAGAATTACCATGATAGAATAATGAAATCTAGATAGAAGTGGCATGATTCTGGATTATGACTTTTCTTAATTGATTTATGAATGTATGAATATACTATGAATATACCATATTTAGAAATAGAATTGTATGATGCCATGAAGTGATGGTGGACTCACATTGATGGTGAGGAACTATTGCTTAGAATGAATACTTGAATGATATGAATGTGTATATAGATACTTGAAAGACATTGAATAAACTCACGTATGGTAGTGAGGAATTCAGTATTTATCAAGTCTCCACTTGAATGTTTATACTGAATTTATAATGCAATGAATGAATCGATATTTGAAGTGCTATAAGTAGTTTGTTTTTGTTAGCCCTAAGGCTACATGATAATTTTGATGATAACAATACACATTGATTCATTGTGATTTACTAACATGTTTATTTATGTGCAAGAGTAAGATCATTGAAATAATTGTAAAATCAAGAAGAGGCTTATTAAAATGAAGTGTTGAAGCTAAGGAGAAGACTACATGTTAAAGGCACCAAAGTTTAAGAACAAGGTTTGACTCAAGGAATGTGACACATGAGCAATGTTAATCAATTGGTCATATATATCTCTACAAATATCCAAATGACGTGATTCTTGAGCCTTTGGAAAGCTTACTCAATTTATAACATTTCATATGTTTTAAAGAAATTCAAATTTTAAGTGTAAGATCGTCCAAATCATCATGCAATTTGAAAGACAAATGGAAGCAGCTGACATGAGCACCGAATACTCTTTTGGACATATCTTGAGCTCGAAAAATCAAAATGACTTGATTCTTATGGCATTAGAAAGATGACTTAATGGGGCACATTTCATATTTTTGAAGAAATTCAAATTTCAAATGGAAGGCCGACATAATTGACATGCAATTCGGTGGACTGACACAGAGAAGAAAAATCAACTCACATGAGCACCGAATGGTGTTTTGGCCATATCTTAAGATAGAGATATTGAAATGCTTTGATTCTTAATGTTTTGGAAAGCTTATTCAAATAGAAGATCTTTTATGTTTTGAAGAAATTCAAATTTCAAACGGAAGGCTGACAGAATTATCATTCAAGTCAGTGGACTGACACATGGAAGAAAAATCAAGTCACTTGAGCACCGAATGGTGTTTTGGCCATATCTTGAGCTACAGATATCCAAATGACTTGGTTCTTGATGCGTTGGAAAGCTTATTCAAATTTTCAGATCTTTTATGTTTTGCAGATTTTCAAATTTCAAACAAAACATTGACAAAAATGGACAGACAATATTACAGTTTTTATGGTAGGCAGAAACTTTGGAATTGGTGTCTTCACTTGATCAAGTTCATCTCATTTGCCTATAAAATGAGCCCTTCTCCCATTCATTCAAGAACATCCATCAAGCCACAAATAAGGGAAATATCATTTTTAGAGAGCTTTTATATTTTTTATCTACTCTTTGAGGAGAGTTGTATTTTGTTATAAACAATTATCTTTGTTCTTGTATTGTGGTGAGAGTGAGATCTTATTGTAAAGGATAAAAGTTATCCTTGAGAGAAATATTTCCTTGGTGAGGTTGTTCATCAAGAAGAACTCTTGGTGTGGTGTTATCAAGAGTTGAAGGAAGTTGCCTTGGTGAGGTTGTTCATCAAGAAGAACTCTTGGTGTGGTGTTATCAAGGGTTGAAGGAAGTTGCCTTGGTGAGGTTGTTCATCAAGAAGAACTCTTGGTGTGGTGTTATCAAGAGTTGAAGGAAGTTGCCTTGGTGAGGTTGTTCATCAAGAAGAACTCTTGGTGTGGTGTTATCAAGGGTTGAAGGAAGTTGCCTTGGTGAGGTTGTTCATCAAGAAGAACTCTTGGTGTGGTGTTATCAAGGGTTGAAGAAAAAGTCTTGGTGAGGTTGTTCATCAAGCAAGTTGTAAAGATTTCTACAACTTAGTGGAAAGCTTAGCTCGTGGAGCTAGGAGCCCGTGGACGTAGGCAAGGTTTGCCGAACCACGTAAATCGAGTTTGCACTCTCTCTATCCCTATCTCTTTATATTTACTTGCTCTTGTGATTGTTCTTTATTGCCATTCTCTTGATTGCATTCTATTTTCATCTTCTTCACCTTTGTTCTTAAAGAAAGATTTAACTAATTTTGATCTTTCAAGAAAAGTTTCATAAATCCGTTTTGATAAATAAAAACCCAATTCACCCCCCCTCTTGGATTGCCATACCTGGGTCAACAGTTTTTATTGTTGAAGAATAAATGATGTAATCCTCCCCCTTATTCCCCATGTTTGAAGGAAATGTTACTATATTCTCCTCCTTCTTTCTTTATATGAATATACGATTGCCATGATTGAAAATTACCTTATTTGTGTAACATAGATAAAATTGGAAATGTATGCATAAAACGAGCAATTTGGATGGACTGTATAGCAACATGAGCTATTTTAATTTGGTATACCCTATTGGAGGCCGGATTTTGATCCAAACAAGGCAAATGGCTTGTACCTAACTTCTCGAACCCATCTCTAAAGGGATAAGGGTAGTTTAGGTCATGAAGCAAGGGATTAGAATGCCTCTATTCATTCCCAATTGAAGAATTGGTGGCGACTCTATTTCTTCAGACGTGTCCATGACTCATTTATGTTCCATTAAGTCTTTAAAAAGGCTTTGATATAATGTCGTGGTTACAAACGCTTTGGCAAGATGAAATGAAAGCCCCATTCACATAGGTTTTCAGAAGTGTTTGTGGTAGTGTCTTCGGTAGAGTTTTCGATGGGTTGTGGTTGTTTAGTGTTTTGGTTTGGGTTTGGGTTGGAGGTGAATCTGGTGATCATTTCCATCACCTGCACCATCCGTCGCCTTATATCCTCCGTGTTCTTATTTACCCTCTGAAATCTTTCCTTATGGTCTATCATAGCCTCCACTTTCAAGTCTACCTTTCCTTCTTTTCTAGGCTATGACGGTTGTAAAACAAACTTATTTAGCATGATGTATGTATACATGAATGCAATGCATGTTCAAACATCAGCACAAAAAACAACCAGGTATAGCAATAAACCTTCCAACCTTATTTCACTCGCATAATAATACAGTCTTTTTTCCCATAGTATTTTTTGCTTATACCTCGAAATATCAAATGGGATGTGGGATCAAACTAAGAACTTTTCTCTAGTCTTACAAGGTTCATTTGATTTTCTCTGTCATCAAACATTTATGGGAATAGTCTTACAACAATTCATCTCAAAACATCAATGATAATCAATTGATCACCCATGACTTTCAATCGAGATCCCATAATATTTGAACACCGTTCTGTTAGCCCTAAGGCTACATGATAATTTTGATGATAACAATACACATTGATTAATTGAGATTTACTAACATGTTTATTTATGTGCAAGAGTAAGATCATTGAAATAATTGTAAAATCAAGAAGAGCTTATTAAAATGAAGTGTTGAAGCTAAGGAGAAGACTACATGTTAAAGGCATCAAAGTTTAAGAACAAGGTTTGATTCAAGGAATGTGACACATGAGCAATGTTCAATCAATTGATCATATATTTCTCTAAAAATGTCCAAATAATATGATTTTTTAGCCTTTAAAAAGCTTGGTCAATTTATAACATTTCATATGTTTTAAATAAATTCAAATTTCAAGTGTAAGGTTGTCCAAATCATCATGCAAGTTGAAAGACAAATGGAACCAGCTGACATGAGCACTGAATACTCTTTTAGACATATCTTGAGCTAGAAAAATCAAAATGACTTGATTCTTGTGGCATTGGAAAGAGAACTTAATGAAGCACATTTCATATGTTTTGAAGAAATTCAAATTTCAAACGGAAGGCTGACATAATTGACATGCAATTTGTTGGACTAACACAGAGAAGAAAAATCAACTCATTTGAGCACCGAATGATGTTTTATCCATATCTTGAGTTAGAGATATCCAAATGACTTGATTCTTATGGAATTGGAAATATGATTCAATTTATAAGATTTCATATTCTTTGAAGAAATTCAAATTTCAAACAGAAGGCCGACATAATACACATGCAAGTCGATGGACTGACACATGGAAGAAAAATCAAGTCACATGAGCACCAAATGGTGTTTTGGCCATATCTTGAGCTACAGATATCCAAATGACTTGATTCTTGATGCGTTGGAAAGCTTATTAAAATGTGCAAATTGTTTATGTTTTTTATATTTTCAAATTTCAAACGGAACATTGACAAAAATTGTAGACAAGATTATGGTTTTTATGGTGGGCAGAAAATTTGGAGTTGGTGTCTTCACTTGATTAAGTTCATCTCATTTGCCTATAAAAGGAGCCATTCTCCCATGCATTCAAGTAGAGCAAGAGAAGCATTTTATCAAGCAAAAAGCAAGAGAAATATCAAGTCTAGAGAGCTTTTATATTATTTATCTACTCTTTGAGGAGAGTTATACTTTTGTTGTGAAAATTATCTTTGTTCTTGTATTGTGGTGAGAGTGAGATATTATTGTAAAGGATAATAGTTATCCTTGAGAGAACTCTTGTTGTGTGTTAGCAAGAGTTGAAGGAAGTTGCCTTGGTGAGGTTGTTCATCAAGAAGAACTCTTGGTGGGGTGTTATCAAGAGTTGAAGGAAGTTGCCTTGGTGAGGTTGTTCATCAAGAAGAACTCTGGGTGTGGTGTTATCAAGAGTTGAAGGAAGTTGCCTTGGTGAGGTTGTTCATCAAGAAGAACTCTTGGTGTGGTGTTATCACGAGTTGAAGGAAGTTGCCTTGGTGAGGTTGTTCATCAAGAAGAACTCTTGGTGTGGTGTTATCAAGGGTTGAAGAAAAAAGTCTTGGTGAGGTTGTTCATCAAGCAAGTTGTAAAGATTTCTACAACTTAGTTGAAAGCTTAGCTCGTGGAGCGAGGAGCCCGTGGACGTAGGCAAGGTTTGCCGAACCACGTAAATTGAGTTTGCACTCTCTCTATCCCTTTCCTCTTTACATTTTACTTGCACTTGTGATTGTTCATTATTATTATTCTTTTGATTGCATCTTTGATAAATTCTAATTTCATCTTCTTCACCTTTATTCTCAAAGAAAGAGTGAACTAATTTTTGATCTTTCAAGAAAAGTTTTCTAAATCCGTTTTGATAAATAAAAATCCAATTCACCCCCCCTCTTGGGTTGCCATACCTGGGTCAACAAGTGGTATCAGAGCAAGGTTGCTCAATTTTTTAAATCTTAATCAATTTTTGAGCTCTGGCAACTTTTAATTCAACTTCATATGTTAAAGGGCTTTCTATCTCTAGACCTCCATTTTTTAATGGAAGTGATTACTCTTATTGGAAAACTAGAATGAGTATTTTCTTGCAATCTTTTGATTATGATTTATGGTCTATTATTTTGGAGGGACCTTTTATTCCTAGCAAAATTGAAAATGGAGAAAGCATGCTTAAAGAACCTAAAGAGTTTAGTGAAGATGATAAAAAGAAATTGAGTTTGAATGCTAAAGCTATGAATGTGTTTTATTGTGCTCTAGATAGAAATGTGTTTAATAGAATATCTACTTGTTCTACGGCACAAGAAATATGGCACACACTTGAAGTAACTCATGAAGGAAATAGTCAAGTTAAAGAATCCAAAATTAGTATGCTAGTTCATAGTTATGAGCTTTTTAAGATGAAATCGGATGAATCAATTTCTGAAATGGTTACTAGATTTACGGATATTATTAATAGTTTGAAATCTCTTGGTAAATCTTATTCTAATGTTGAAATGGTGAGAAAGATTCTTACGTGTCTACCAAAACCTTGGGAGCCAAAAGTGACGGCAATTCAAGAAGCAAATGACCTCACCAAACTACCATTAAAAGAACTTATGGGTTCTCTCATAATTCATGAAATCACCTTGAAGGAGAATGAAGAAGATTGCAAAGTGGCAAACATGTGCTTCATGGCTTTAAGAGAAAATGAGATAAGTATTCTAAACCATGATCCTAAGCTTTCATATGATGAATTACTTGAAGCATTCCAAAATTTACATATGCAAGTTGATAAACAAAATTCAAAAATCAATGCTTTCAAAAAGAAGTCAAAAATCATGTTATCTCAATTAGAAGAGTTGGTGGAAATAAATGAAGCTTTAGAAAATGAAAATAAAATTTTAAAGCAAAAAGATTTTGAAAGTTTAGAAATTCAAATACATTTATTAAAAACTGAAAATGAGATTTTAAAACAAAAGGATTTTGATAAATAAGAGAAAGAAAATGTTATTTTGAAAAAGGAAAATAATGACTTAAGAAATATTGTTGATAGTTTTACAAAAAGCACAAAAAATTTGAATACTATGTTACAAAACCAAAGGTGTGTTTTTGATAAAAGAGGGTTAGGATATAAAACTCATAAAACTCAAAACTATTTTAAAAACTGTTTTGTTCATGCATCTTCTAGGAATAATCTTAATCATTTATGTACTTATTGTGGAAGAAAATGATACAAAATGTATTCTTGCTATATTAAGAGAAATCCTAATTTGAAACAACTATGGGTTCCAAAAAGTACCATAACTAACCCCCAATGACCCAAGAACATTTGGGTACCAAAAAGTTACCCCTTGAATGTTGATTGTAGAGACAAAGGAGTGGCAAACACAAGTGGTACTTAGATAGTGGATGCTTAAGGCATATGACCGGAGATGCCTCCAAGTTCTCAACATTAATCATGAATAAAGGAGGATATGTGACATTCGGTGATAATGCCAAAGGAAGGGTAATGGGACATGGTGATATTGGTAACCCTTCTTCACCTATTATTAAAGATGTTTTGCTTGTTCATGGTTTAAAACATGATTTGATTAGTATTAGTTAATTGTGTGATAACGGATATTTTGTTGCTTTTGAGCCTAATAGATGTGTGATTAAGGATGTTAGTAACAATAAGACATTATTTGTTGGTAATAGATGTGGTAACATTTATACAATTGATATTGATGTTAATGATCATGTAGAAAATTGTTTCATTGTTAATCATGATGCTTGGTTATGACATAGAAGGTTAGGTTATGCTAGCATGGACACAATTACAAAAATTTCTAAAAATGATTTAGTTGATGGTCTTCCAAAAATAAAATTTGAAAAGGATAAGATTTGTTATGCTTGTCAATTTGGAAAAAAGTGAGAACTTCTTTTAAACAAAAGAAATTTATTTCAACAAATAAACCTTTACAATTACTTCATTTGGATTTATTTGGACCATCAAGAACTCAAAGCCTTAGTGGAAAGTATTATGTTTTTGTTATTGTAGATGATTATTCAAGATTTACTTGGGTGTTATTCTTGAAAACTAAAAATAAGGCCACACAAGCTTTTTTAAAATTTGCAAAAAGAGTCCAAAATCAAAAAGGTTATTCTATTGTGTCCATTAGGAGTGATCATGGTAGTGAAGTAGACAATATTGCATTTAAAAATCTTTGTGATAAAAATGGTTTTGAACATAATTTTTTCCGCACCTAGAATTCCACAACAAAATGGTGTTGTTGGGAGGAAAAATAGGACCATCCAAGAAATGGCTAGTACCATGTTACTTGAAAATAATTTGCCAAAATATTTTTGGGCTGAAGCCGTTAATACCGCATGCTTTATAATCAATAGAGTCCATATTAGAGCTTTAATAAAGAAAACTCCTTATGAACTTTAGAAAGGAAGAAAACCCAACATTGGATTTTTAAAAGTTTTTGGATGTAAATGTTTTATTTTAAACACCAAGGATAACCTTGAAAAAATTTGATGCAAAAGCCGATGTTGGAATTTTTGTTGGCTACTCCAACCATAGTAAAGCATATAAAGTTTTTAACAAAAAGACTCTTACTATTGAAGAATCTATGCATGTTGAATTTGATGAAATTAATGTGATTTCTTCAAAGAATTTAGATGATGATA